>JAUMIR010000003.1:99245000-99690000 GCA_030847615.1 Gambelia wislizenii | reverse complement strand
CACTATTAAGAAATGTGGTCTGCAAAGAACCAGATATTCCAATGTTAATTGGTGACATCTCCAGTTTAAAAGAACAGCTACCCAATGGCCAGAATCCTGTTAGTGACATATGCACACACAAGTGTAGCTATGCATGCACATACCTCTCCATGAATGAGGTGTGGGGAGATATTCTCTAGCCCTTTTCAGCCTATCCAAAACTTCCCCTGGCAGTAGTTGATCCACAGGGGGCTGGTGGTGCTGGTTACCAGTGGGAAGAAAAGGAGAAAGAGGCAGCTCAGAGGGAAAAGTTGTGGCTTATCTTGGCTCACAAGAGAAGGAAGACACTCCCTATTTGGGAGTTGAGAACAGCTCCATCTTCTTCATTGATTTCCCTTCCTTCCCTACTAGTAAGCAGTAGCTGAGGAGGCCCCACTGGGGTTTGACAGCTGATGGAACGGGGAGGGAAGAAAGCATGGAATTGCATGTGTGGGATGTCATACTCTACCACCTCGGTGCAGGATCTTAGCCAATAAGCCAACTATTTTCTGCACCCATCTTACCTTAATGCTTGTGAGCAGTTCTAGACTACCTGGTGTAGCAAGCCTGGGGGAAGGTTCATGAAGAAAGAACAGGCAGCTTGAAGACTAGTAAAATACTGACATCAGTTAACATTTTATTAACTTGAAAATACAGTTGGCCAATCTTTGGATCACTCCCATACTGTGCTTTAAAGGGCAAGAGCAAAATATGAAAGGCAGAGCTGAGCTGAAAGTTCTCACAAATGAAATTACAGTTCAAAATGGAGGGAGGATGAAAGGGAGGAGACACACCTTTCTTTTAGTAGGAGCAAAATTGAGGGGGGATCCCCCCTTCTACTCACACCAAACTTCACCCCATCCTTAAAAGATAATTCAAACACACACACACCACACATTGTGAATTGGAACATGACGTTGGGAAAATATTTAACAACTACCTTAAAGAAAAGAGACATTTTTAAATAATAGACAAGGATTAACATTCTTAGAGTATAAGATACTCTTACCTCTGAAAGCACCTCTATTTAATAATAGTTATCAACACAACTTCGGTATACACTTCAGTTTCTCAAAGTTAGCACAACTCTCTCACTCACACGTATGAACACACACACATACCAGAGAAAGCCAAATTGTTTTATTTCATTTATGTATTATATTAATAAGGTACATGTAATGAAGAACAAGGCATTCAGAAGTTGAACCAATAAAGGGGATATCAAAATATCATTTGGTTGGTGTCCAGACCTGTTTGTGGAAACTACCTGACAGCTATGATTAGGAAATAGTTCATACTTTAAGCCAGTGGTGACATGGTTTCCATGTCTTGGTTTTAGTTCAAACTTTAATAGAGCTATCTGAGACTATTAGCCTATTTTGAGGATAGCTCCTGTATAATTTATACTAAAACCTGGCATGGATTCACAAGCCCACTGATATGGAAGCCAACAGCCATGGCTGCCTCTAGAGAACAGCAAATCTTCTGTGTTCTGTTATATTATTAACCAGAATTTGCTATACAAGTCAGAACCATGACAGCAGAAATAAGAAGCATTCCCGCTGATGTTTTGGTGTATAATTTCCATCAGCACCATCTGTTATGGCCAATGATACGGAATTGTGGAAGTTGTAGTCCTAGACATCTGGAGAGCCAAAGGTTCTTAACATTAGATATTGGGTTTCCTGCTGTAGTCCACCTCAGTGGAAGCAAATACTACCTAGTGGCACTGCCTGACTCACATAAGTTTTGGTTCACAATAAAGCTGGGAAGAAGAGAAGAGTTTACCTAACAGATTAACAGCCAAGAAGCCATTGTTGAATTTTTCCAAAGAAAGTTTCTAAATTTCTTTTATTGAACCTGTCTTCTTCAAATGACATCAGCCGGTGTTCTTAAAACACACACACACAATGTGGAAGTGACAACAGCAAATGACTCCCCATATCTCTGTAACTGCCTCAGAAATCTCTTTCTGTCTTTGAGAAATTTGGAAACAACAGGCTAATCAGGCTTTGGTCTGTCAGGCCCTACTCTTTTGCAGCCTCCTAAGAGTCTCTCCTTCATTGCTCTAACTGGAAGTAACACATGGCACTGGCATAGTTTTGTGAGGTATTTTGCCTTTTCTGTCAGAGAACTCAGGTGCCTCACCAAACTACAAATACCAGGATTCTATAGGAGAGGACTATGGTGGTTAAAGTGGTGTCAAACTGCTATATTTCTGTAGTGTAGACAGGCCCTTGGTCTTAATAGTCTTCCAGGGTGAATCCAAAGTTCCACAGGGCTCAGTTGTGCACAGGAGTTTGTGCACCAGCAAGGGCTTTTGTTTTGCACTGTTCCTGAGGGATGCTTTACACTATGGGTGGGGACCATGCAGCCCTCAGATGTCACTGAACTACAGCTCCTATCTTCCATCACCATTGATTACATCAGGGCTGATGTGAGTTGCACCATAAAGACATCTGGAGGGCCAGATGTTCCCAACCCTTGCTGTACATGTTTTGTGGAATAATATGCATGGAGTATCCTTGTTCATTAAAGAGAACAAGGCAGAGAGGGCACCAATGGGGTTCAAAGCTTAGAAAAATACATTTTTTAGGACTTTAACTCCCTGAATTTCCAGGAATTGTAGTCCAAAAAAGTATTTTTTTCCAAGCTCTGATGGAGCTTCATGTGTCTGGCATAGCCCAATGTGTGAAGCAGATCTACTGGATCACCAACATGATTTCATTTTTTTTGTTTGTTTTAAAAATATATTTGTTATTTTTGAGGAGGGGGTATAAAATGCAGCAACACTTTAGGGTCAAAAGTAAATTATTTTTTAGAAACCAGTCATTTCCTCAAACTACAGTAAACAAATCATGCTGATTTAAATTTCCTAAGCAACTTCCAAACCAGCAAACCGTATGCTTAATTACCAAACATCTGTTGCAAAGAATATCCCTTGCTTTTTGCAGCACTAATATCGTGGTATGAATTTTAAAATCTGTCAGCAAGGGATCACCAAAGCTTTGGGAGCAGAGAGTGCCTCACTTTAACCCCTGAACCAGATAATCTAACTGTAATCCATTCAAAACTAATCAAACATTTACAGAACTACACCAGCACTGAGCAAAACAATTCATCATCTTCATATGCTCATTACGATGCCAACATCTCAATCTACCTATGTAAATGAGGCCTGGGATCAGGCATTGGGTCCATGTACAGAAATTATAAACAAATATTCATCCATTATGCTGCTGAAATTTAACAGCTGAAGTACTAACAGTAGCTGAACTCCAAGCCCTGAGTATCAATTATTTATGAACCTTAAAACTGACAAGACTGTCTAGGTGAATTAGCTGCATATGTCAAGCTTTGTTATAAATCCCAGCCTACTGTAAAACGCATATTCATAGAATGTATGTACAAGGCTGACAATATATCAACAGTACAGTATTAATAATTTAGAAGAATGGGATTGGGAGGAAGCACCCAAGAGCCAGGGTTTTTTTTCCTATGATGGGGCTAATATGACCAATAAAAAAGTCAAATAAAAGGAATTTGCCATACCCAGACCATCAAAAAAAGTATTTGTTTTATCATTCTATTTGTAAGGTGCTCTTTGAAAGAAAAAAAAGTTACTAGTATATACATCCACATTTCAGTACAATAAATGTTATGCAGAGTTGTTAATTGTTTTTTTTTAGTTACCTCGCACTAGATCCCTCCCTCCCTTTCAGTACAAATCACATTTTGTTTTATGTCATATATGTTTATTGGAGTTTGAAATAGGTGTTCTTGACAAGTAATAAAAGTGTGTTTATTATGGAGTAAATTCTTGACTTTGGTCTAATGTATCTAACAGATTCTATGTACACAGATTCTGATACATATGTGTTCACTGCAAACACATACAGAGGGAGGGAGGGAGATTAACACAGGGATAGGGAAGACATGCCCTTCCAGTTTTGTTGGACCACAACTCCCATCAATGCTAGCCAGCATAGTGAATGGTAAACAAAAATGGCAATCGCCCTACAACCATCTGGATGGCTGCCTGCTCCCCATTCCTGATTTAACTCAAACAAAAGGGCATGAGAGCTTGTGTGATGTTCCCCTGGCCACTAGCTCTAATGTCTGTGCCTTGGGTTGGATATCATAGATCTAGTCATAGGTATTTTAAAAAATCCTTTAAAATCAAAGGAACAAATTTAGCCTCTCTTGAAATCAGTGAAACCCAGATGGTTTCTGATGGAGCCTCTCCATACACTGGATCTCCATGCATAGGTCCCTTTCATGTAACTGGGAAGCCAGGAGAAATTGCAATTCATGGACATATGAAGGAGACTTACCTATCTGCTGCTAGGCTCACATGTTCCTTTTGCTGAATACATAAGCGTGTGGAGTGAAAATATTCCACACCTATTGCTGTTAAACCCTCCATCCTCCTCTGTGTGTTAAGTATGCTCTTCAGAAAGAATGTTTATTTAAGAACAAAACATGAAACAGAGAATCTGAGGCAGTGGAAGGTAACCAGGTACCTACCAAACCTTTTTGGACTCTGGCACCTAGAACCCTTAACCATCAGGCATGCTGGCAGTGACTGATGGGCCCAAAACATCTTACCATGATCTAAGATAAATTGCAAATCTAGTTTTCCAGGCAACTGTAATGTGTATTCTATGAAGCATAAAACAGTGGCCTGTTTTAGCCAAATTATAGTTTGCAGCACCATCTGCCCGGGTTTGGGATTAGAGTTTTCCTTCTCCTAGGATGGTTGCCATAAGTCTAGTGAGCCCATCCTGCCCTTTAACGCTATTTGTCAGACTCTTCGGTTTTGACCTGGCTGATATGGGAGACCCTACTGGTGGCTTTATGCCACCGCCAGCATAGCTCAAAACATCATTAGGGTACACAAGCCTCTCTCCCATGACAAGATTAGCAAAGGCATATAGTGCATTTGGAAGACTTCACAAAAGAGTCTGGAGCAATAAACACCTGAGGCAAAGCACAAAAATCAGTGTGTATAGAGCCATTGTACTGTCTATTCTCCTTTATCGATCTGAAACATGGGTCACCTATCGCCACCACCTACAACTCCTTGAACACTTTCATCAGTGCTGTATACACACAATCCTAAATATACACTGGACTGACTATGTGACGAATGTTGCTGTCCTTGAGCAAGCAGGGATCACCAGCATTGAGGCCATGATATTGAGAACACAGCTGCGCTGGGCAGGGCACATTTCTAGGATGAAGGACCATCGCCTCCCAAAAATACTACTCTACGGTGAACTCGCAACGGGTCAGCGTAAGAGGGGTGCTCCAAAAAAGTGATACAAGGACTCCCTGAAACAACACCTCAGGCTCAGCCAAATTGATTACCAGCAGTGGTCCGCTGTGGCCTTACATCGGGAGGCACTATCCACAATGCTGCAGCCTTATTTGAGAACTCATGCCGAACAAGTCTTGAAGAGAAACGACAATGCAGAAAGAATCACAACCCAAAAACATCACCCAAGGAGACCTTCTGCTGTGCTTTCTGCAACCAGACTTGTTTATCTCGGATTGGCCTTTTTAGTCATCAGCGCACTTGCAGAAAGCGCAGGATGAGTCCTTCCTGAATCTTCATTTGCAAAGAAAAGCCAGAGGGAGAGAGTTTGCAGCAAAAGAAGTCAACAAAATGCAACTCTTTCAAGCAACAGAGCATAGACCCTGTCCTATGGTCCCAGACAAATGGCAAAGAAGTATTTGGTCCCTTTTCCTGAAGCACTGGGAACTGCCTAGGTATGCCTACTATCTCACCCTAATTTGAATAGCAGCAGTAGGGCTTGAGTTGGATTTATTTTGAGAAGTCTATCCTAGCAGTACAAATATTGAAGGCCTACCCAACCAATGCAACCACCATTGCCTTCTATCAAGGGTAAACTATATACATGGTCTGCCCCATTTAGGCTCCTCATGGGAATTGAAGTATACAGGAGGGTTAGTTACTCTCAAGGTTGTTTCATGGTTTTTCCTGCTTAGTTGGCAAGCCTAGTACACAAATTTGTGTGTGGGCCCTGAACACTGTAAACTACATTTAATTTGTTACTTCCAAAGAATCATTAAAAGCTGAATGGGAATTGAATCAATGGAAACTTGGTAAGTCAACACAAGTTCTATTGATTCCTCTAGTTTGGGACAAAAAGCTGGATTTAGGGTTGGAGAAGAGGCTGCCTATTCAGACTAGCAAACTGAGCTAAAAGGAGCCAGTGCTAGAGGACAAGTCAAAAACATCAATACCTGACTTGCATGAAAGCTGAGTGCTATGTTCACAAGCATGGTATCTATGTACTACAAGGTATATAGTAGCCATGAAAAATGGGGCAGTGAAACATATCTATGCAAAGGCATCCAGAATCTGAATTACTAGTATATGAATCCTGAATAACCTTAAAGAAAAATGCCTCCTAAAAGAAATATAAGATTGTAACCTGGCACAAAAGGGTTCATACCAGGATATTTTTAGCATGTTTCTGTAATAAATGCTCCCTCAAATGGTGAAAGACATCTGTTTTCTATAAAATGTGATTATCCTAATATAACATACTTTGTTTTCTGTTGTTCATTGGAAGGTAAACACAGGTTTAATTGGCAAATCAGATTCCTAAAGTATGCATCTCAGAAAAAATCCCATTTCTGGAAAGAAAATCTAGCTTGTTCCAAAGACTGCTTTGTCAGCAGTAGTTGAGTATCACAGAGTTTGGGTGCCACCACAGAAAAGGCCCTCTCTTCTGTAAATACAGAATGTATCTCTGGTAAACAGTCTATTTCGAAAAGGGTCTCTGTGAAAGATCTTATGATACCAACAGTGTGGTATAGGAAAAGGCACTCGTTTGAGTATTTGGGATACCCCAGACTTAGTACGTTGTATTTAGGGATACTCAGTTTTCCACATGTACATGTTGTTTGCCATCTCAGAGCTATTGTAACTATCCTTACCACTAATACAACATGCAGGCAGCGTATTTGTGACTGAACCACAAAGCACCCAGGGCCTAAACAATGTTGCATCTCTTGCTCATGCAAAATTCACAATTCCAAGGTATAGTAAAAAATTTGGAGGTAGCTGGAATTCAACAATTCTGCAGAGGCAGAAATGTAAGAGAAGCAGTGTGGTATAGTGGTTTGAGCATTGGACTATGAGTGTGGAGACCAGGGTTCAAATTCCCACTCTACCATGGAAACCTACTGGGTGACTTTGGGCAAGTTACACTCTCTCAAGCATCTGAGAAAGGTAAAGGCAAACCTCCTCTGAAGAAATCTGTGATAGGTTCACCTTAGGGTCTCCATAAATTGGAAATGCCTTGAAGGCAGACAACAACAACAACAACAACAAACAACAACAAACAACAACATATAAAACCTGTCCTAAATTCTGCCTTGGGTATTATTTAGTATCATTGCTATTTCACCCTAAAGGGGCTTTATAAACGTTGTACATGACAGAGAATTGATTAAATGATGGCATCTAGAAGGGCCAAATGATTTTTTTTAAATATATATTTTAAATTGGAAATGCTAGTTAATCTATCAATATTTCAGTGCCATGGAAGGAACTTTCTAAAAGTGTGACAGTGAAATACCTTTCCTCCCAAACTTAATTGTCCTTACTAGAATCCTAAACATTTTCATTTTCTCTTTGTCTATAACATGTTGATTGTACTGAGTCTTAATCTATCCATCTGCTATGACACTTAAAAATGCTTTAGGGTACATTTTGTTGCTAATAAAACACATTAGAATGGGTTCTTTCATTTATATAAAAAAAAATGGAGCTACCAATTCTGGCACTGCCATTAATTGTTCTGCACATCTGTACATGGACAATTAAATTTAAAAACCATTTCAAACTTACATACAGCTAGTAGGGAATGTGTGTGTGGTGGTGGTGGTGTGTGTGTGTGTGTGTGTGAAACCTCAATATTTGGATGAATTAATGTGAAACCTGATATATTTATTTCTCGTTCTCCCCCTCCCCACCCCCTGCTCATTCATTGGACACAACTTGTATGTCAGAAGAAAATAAGCTCACTAATATCATTTTATATGCAAGGTCCTTGCAGTGGTAATGAGCCTGATTTTTTTTAATGATATCATTAACGATCCTTAAAGGAAGCAGCAGTTCTGTCCTTTGTCCACTAAAGAATGGGAGAGTACCTTACCTATAAATCTTCTTGCTCTTTTTCCCCCCTTCAGACCCAAAGGAAATCAGAATGAGAACTTCAAAGGGCTACCATTTTGACTACTTTTCCCAGAATTCATCAGCCAGGATGGATTCTGGGGGGATGGATGTTGTCATACACACACACACACACACACACACACATTTTTCAAGCCCTGTTCAGAATCTTCTGTTTCCACCCTAAACCAATAATAGTTTAGGATGTTGTCAAACTTGTATATTGGAGAACCCCAGCTATCATTTGTAAAAACAAATCATACAAGTTAATTTGAAACTAGCTTGTTTCCATTCACCTCATAAAGATTCTTGATGTTTCCAGACTTGTTGGACTATCTGGAACATGGAAAATCCTTTGAGATCAGGTGGTAGCTCAGGTGAACTGTCTACATTTCTGTTCAGTCAGTTGCATTTTATTTAATGATTTTCAGAAACATATTTCTTTAACATAACAAGGGTCAGAGATGAAGACCAGGAAAATATGGCATCATAACGATACCTAATGAACGTGAAAGGGTGTGCATGTCATATGATGTCATCCTTTCACAATCTTGTCCTGTCAAAAAAATGTTCCATTTTATTGATGGGCCAAGCCATCAATTGATCTCCCCTGGTGCTTTTTTGCCAGCATTGCCAGCATTTGAAACCTTGAACCATTTTTTTCTCGTAATTATACCATCAATGACAGAACACTTCCAGGTGAGATCATGAAAGCCAGGTAGGGGACGCTCTTTTTATGAACCTCCCCAGTGTACTTGGGACTTTTAAAGTGTGTGTCTGTGCTTGTGTGAACATTTTTATGTGTTTATTTTGCTTTATAATTTGAATTTGCCACGCTCGCATCTTCTCATGAGAATCAGCAAGATCTCCAACCAGGAGAAGACGGCACTCCATTCATGCTCTGTTTCTGCTGGGGCTGCCTTTTTAATGCTGCTCAAGGTAGATCTGGTAAAGGGGGTTCTTTTGCTGACATAAAATAGTTTCAAAATATGCTGGCAAAAGAACATTTCTGAGGGTGGTCTGATAAAGTCCGAAAAGTGAGAAAACAGAATCAGTAAAGTATATGAATCAAAGGTACCTTGTTATTAAACTTAGTTTCCTAAATCTGATGTGAGTATCGTGTGGCCTTCCAGATGTCACTGAACTGCAACTCCCAGCATGCTTCACCATTGACTATGGACTTTTTCAGATGCACTAAATACGGCATCATAACAACGCCACATAAACGTGAAAGGGTGTGCATACCAGATGACGGACTTTACCAGATGCACTAAATAGGGTGTCATAACGACACCACATAAATGCAAAAGGGTATGCATACCACACAATGTCACCCTTTCACATTTATGTCCTGCCAATAAGTTCATCTATTTTATTGACAGGACAAGCCATCAATAGAGGGGCTGTGCCAGTTTTTTGTCAGCATTGCTGGTGTATGAAACCTAGTGCTTTCCCCCACACACCATACTTACTCCATCAATGGCCGGACCAGCCAGAACACTTCCAGTTGAGATTGTGCATCCAGGTAGGTGACACACTTTTTATGACCCTCCCCAGTGTATTTGTAAGTTTTCAAGTGAGTATATGTGCTTTATGTCACTTTTATGTGTTTTTTTTTTAATTGAATTTCCCGTGCGATGAAGTCTCATGGGAATCCACAGGATATTTTTAAAATTTATTTTTTAATTGGCATATTATCTATACATACATCTTTTATCATATACACATAGTATCTATATGTTCATACAATCCTTCTTTACCACTTCTTAAGTCATAATATATTATCTAGATAATAGTATAGATAATAGTATAACCTGTAATAACATGTAGTGCAATACTATACCTAACATATAATATAATACTATAGATCTATTCTGTTACCCTATTTTGAATAACTTAAATGCACTGTTTCCAGTTACTAGATCTCCATCTTGTGAATGTACATCCTAATGACTTCCTAACTGGATGCCTTCAAAAATTTCTCATTTTATAATGAACATCCTCCTCTTTTCCCTCTATGAGGGAGATATCCTTCATAACTTGGCTTCTATATTTTCATACAATCTTGGTGATAACATTTTGTTGTAGATCTCTGATGTGCTGGTTGAAAGAAAATAGAAGTTGTGCAAACTTAAAAGATTATTGTCCCTTTGCTCCATCTATCCATTAAGTATGTAACAATCTTTATCCGGTCTTTTTGATGTTTCCCTTCCTCTTCACCCTTTAACTTCGAAGTTAATCTATCCATGTAGTAAGATTCAAAGAGTTTCTCCAGCCATTGATCTATAGTAGGGCGATTCTTGTTCTTCCACATTTTCGCATATACTATTCTAGCAGTTACAATCATATAAAAGATTAACTTGCCATACTCAATTTCCTGCGATCTCTCTATCATCCCTAGGAGGAAAGTCTCAGGTTTCCATTCAAGGCAGATATTTAAAATGTGGTCTATTATTTTTTTGATCTGTGACCAATATTGCTTTGCTTTCCTACATTGCCACCATAGATGAAAGAAGGTCGCATTCTTCTCTCCACATTTCCAACATGAATTCTGGGTTCCTTTGTACATCTTCCACAGTTTATTAGGTGATAAATACCACCTAAAATACATTTTATACACATTCTCTCATAAATTTTGACTTAGTGTTTTTTTATTTGATTTATCCACAGGTGTTCCCATCTATCTAAATCAATTGTATAACCAAAATTTTGTGCCCAGACAATCATGTTAGATTTAATCGTTTCATCTTCCGTATCCCATTGCAGCAATAATTTATAGAATCTCATAATCATATTTTTATTCCCTGCTTCAGTAATATTTTCCCATTGCGATTTTTCTGTCATTATCCCCTTCAGTTTGTTATCCATTTTAAATCTCTCCTTCATCTGTATATGCAAATACCAGTGGCAATCCAGACCATCCCTTTTGATTTCCTCCTGAGATTTCATTAAATAACCATCAGTACCCCATTTAAGGACATCCTTGTACCTCAACCATTGATTCAACAGTAACCCTTCTCTGTTGTGTAATGCCTCATGGGGTGATATACACATGGGTAACTGATGAAAGAACCTGGTTTTCACTCTCTTCCAGCACTTAATCAGTGATCTTCTTATACAATCGTTATGGAAGTTTCTGTTAATTACATCTTTGTCATAAAAAAGATAGGCATGCCATCCAAAATGATTTCCTTCTCCTTCAATAGCTAATAACTTCTCATTCTTTAATATGAGCCATTCATTTATCCAGGTTAGGCAGCACGCTTCATAATACAGTTTAAGATTCAGCACGTTTAATCCTCCTCTTTCTTTGACGTCTTGCAAGACTTTCATTTTTACCCTCGGCTTCTTCCCCGCCCAGATAAATTTGGAGATATCCATTTGCCATTCTTTAAATATACTTTGTCCGATTTCTATCGGAATAGTTTGGAAGAGAAACATAATCTTAGGAAGGACATTCATTTTTATTATGCTTATTTTGCCAAGCCATGATGTAGTCAGGTTCTGCCAATTATTAAGATCTCTTCTAATCTGCACCCATAATTTTTTATAATTATTATTAAAGAGTTCTTGGTTATTACATGTAATATTTACTCCCAAATACTTTGCTACTTTAACTGTCTTGAACCCTGATTGTTCTACCAAATCATTTTCTTCATTTTTGGTAAGATTTTTAATTAACATCATTGTTTTCTCTTTATTTATCTTCAGTCCCGTTAGATCTTCGAATTCCTTCAAAATGTTAATCAAACCCATCATCTCTTCTTGAGGGTTGCTTAAAGAAATTACTATATCATCTGCAAACAGCCTTATCTTAAATCTTGACTTTTGTATTTTCACTCCTTTTATTTCTTCCCCTTCATTTATTCTTATACTCAGCATCTCCATTACAATTATAAACAAGAAGGGTGAAAGTGGACACCCTTGACGTGTCCCTTTCTGTATTGAAATCTCGTCTGTTTTCTCCCCATTTATTAGCAGTTTGGCAGTCTGATCTTGATATATGGCTTTGATCCATTTGGTGAAATTCTCCCCTACTTTTATCTGATCCAGGGGGAATCCACAGGATTTTGAACAAGGAAGTGAACGGAGCTCCATTCACTTCCACTTCATTGCTGGGGAAGGCTTTGCTGGGAGACAAACATAAGTCTGCTGGGAGGTGTTCTTTTATGCTGGCAAAAGAACATTTTTAGAGGCTCATCTGATAAAGTCTGACATTGCCATTTCATGTTTATGTCTTGTCCTTAAACTGATCTATTTTATTGATGGCCCAAGCCATTAATAGATTGGCTGTGCCAATTTTTTTGCCAGCATAACTGGCGTATATAACCTTATGGGTTTTTTTTTTTCACGTACTTACCTCATGAATAGCCAGACCGGCCAGAACACTTCCAGGTGAGATCACAACATCCAGGTAGGTGATACACTTTTTATTACCCTCCCTGGTTTACTTGGAAGTTTTTAAGTATGTGTATGTGCTTGATGTAATGTTTTATGTTTTATTTTTGTTTTATTTTTAAATTTCCTATGCAATGAAGTCTCACAGGATTTCAAAGGAGGAAGTGAAAGGGGCTTTGTTTACTTCCTCTTTGTTGCTGGGGAAGCCTTCTGCCAGGAAGAAGGTAAGTGTGGTAGGAATGGATCTTTTTATGCCAGCAAAAGAACATTTAAAGGGACTTGTCTGTTAAAGTCCTATGATGGCCAAAGCTGCTAGGAGCTGCAGCTCAATAATGTTTAGAAGGTCATACAAATCCCATCCTTGGCTTAAATCCAATTGCTAGTCCCACCTAGAGCAGAGCCACTGGATCAAAGGAATTTCCAGGTGTTTTGAAATTTCAGCTATTCCACTAAATGCAAAATAGTTAAAGGTAGGTTCTTTTGTAAAATAAAATGAAGAACACAAAAGTTCCCCTTCTTAAGACAGAGTCCTATTCAAACCTATTTGGGAGTAATTTCCATTGAATTTGTTCATTAAACTTGCATAAGATTTTGCCACCAGTGTGAATGAGAGAAGCTGCACGCATATACTGTATAGTCATTGTTGTCAATGTTGATATGGGTAAAGAGGTGTTGGCTGACACCCTATTAGTGGAATTAGTCCACCAGAGCCACTGCATGACTGGGGGTAGTTGGAGAAGTGTTTGACTATGTCTGAGTAGCTAGATGCTGAATGATTACATCATCCACTGACACCTCTGGAGGATCAAAGCGAATCTCAGTAAATAATGCAATAATTCTGTCTCTGGATATAGGAACATAGCTAGATGCTACACCAATCTCTCCAGGTTTCCACAGCCACAGAATGGCTGGAGTGGGAGGCTACAGTGACAAAACAGTGATTCTGATGGGTGCTGAGAGGAGATAGATAGCATAATTCTGCATGTGACCCTATTGCACTACTCTGTACCCTATGGGATCTTGACCATTTTGTGTCACAGACAGATAAGCTTTTTTTAAAAAAAAAAACACCAATCGTGTTGCTTCAGACTTAAATGAAACTGAAATCCAAAAACCAAATAAGATTGACTTTGACAGATTCAGGAGAAGTCCAAATCAAAGTGGGGTTCTTCCAAAGCTTACTGAACTGAAATCTGAAAACTTATGGAGACTAGCAATAGCAATAGCACCTGCATTTCTATACCTCTTTATAGTGCTAAGCAGTCTCTGAGCTGTTTGCAATGTTTTAGTTAATTGCTCCCAACAAGCTGAGTACTCATTTTACCAGCCTATGGAAGGATGAAAAGTTGAGTCAACCTGGAGCCCTGCAGGATTGAACTCACAACATTGTGGATGCAGTACCGGCATTTAACCACTGCACCACCAGGGCTCCACTGAACCACCAGATTTGTTGGATGAAGCACGGATAGGCCAGCATCCCATATTTCTCATGGAACTGAGCTACAGGTGACCATTCACTGCCCCGGGGACTTACTGTTGAGCCATTGTAACCCTACCACATGGCCATTCTGTACCTGGTGAATAGTGCAGGAGCCCACCCCACCCGCAGCTGGAGAACTATCTGGCTATCTCCCATAGCCAAACACAAAACAATTACAGATCCATTAGGGTCCTCTGGAGGTCTCAGCAGATCATTTCACATCTGGCTACAGGGAAATAACCAGATGCCTCGCCAATCTCCTCCATTCTCCACCAGTAAACTGGGGGCTAAGGGTGCTATTACAGCACAGTGATGATAATTGGGGGGCACAGACATATGCAGGCATAACTTTGACTTAAACCAGCATATGCCACTAATGGGATGCCAGCCATAGAGCAGTTCCAAAAATAAATACTGTACATATCCACTCAGCCTCTATGTATAAGGAAATCACTAGGGCCACAGGATGAGGAGAAATGTCATTTGTGACTGGCAGCTCTGGCTTCTAATGACAGTGAATTCTTTTATTAGGTCTGTCCAGTCCCAGTACTCTAGAGGAGAGATGATGACATTATATATTGCAGGACTGATCCCATGTTCAGCGCTTTTCTTTGTTCTCTCCTAAAAGAGCAGGAATGTTTTTTAAAATTTAAAATCACACCAAGATGTCTTCTGCCCTTGTTTATCAGAAATTTGGCAGGCATATTCCTCCTTAAGGGGTTGCAGTGGCCTCAAATTTCTTCTACTTGTGACAAAAAAAAAGTTGATAGCTGTTGCTTCTTGATTTTTAGTCATAGTCAGTGGGAGGCAAAATATCTAAGGTTCAGCATTTTGGATAGCTCACTTCAACAACAGATTAAAACCTGGACCAGATTTATTGCCCTACTGACATTGGAGCTACATAGTGAAATAATGCAATCACCTGTAACATGTTGCTTTTTGATATACAGGTGATGTTATTACTTCCATATTTTTTCTTGAATTGGTTTCAGGAATGAAGTAGCATTGTGATTACACAGACATAAGCAGAAGTTGTGAGCCAGTGTGGTGTACTTGTCTGAGTGCTGGACTAGGACATTGGTAACCAGGGTTTGAATCCTCTCTCAGCCATGGAAATTCAATAAGTGGACTTGGGCATGTCACACTCTCTCAGCATTAAAGAAATGCAATGATAAATCCCTCTGAACAAATCTTGCCAAGAAGACCCCATGATAGTTTTGCCTTAGGGTCGCCATAAACCCTAAGGCAAAACTACCACTATAAACCAGAAGGCACACAACAACAAGCAGAAGCTGATGTCTATGGGAAGTTGTTGCAAAAAGAGGAGATAGAAAAACAGAACATAGGGAGGAAGAGTGAGGCAAGTTGACACATAAAGGTCTCAATATTCTGTAGGTAACTTATCATCAAACAAGGCAACTGATGTGTGTCTAATGCACACCATTAATATGCACTAGTTCAAGCAAATCTCAGTGAGCTATTGCCATTACTTAGAACAAATAACTAGAGGCATTTCCACAATGCTGGGTGGATTCAGAATCACTGGCTGTTTCTCTTAACTTGATGAGTGACATTAAAATGATGAAACAAGAAGTCATATTTTTGAAGCACAGTCATCTGTAATTCAGAGTGAATCCAGTCAATAATCCTGTTCTCTTGTCTATTTAAAGATCATTTTTTATTTTGGAGGGGGGAAATGAAAATAGGGAGGGGGAAAATAAATGAAAAATAATAATAACAAAAGGCTTGACTGCCTTAAATAAATCACTTCAAGGAACAGATACTGTATCTAAAGAGAAGATGAGAAACAGATGCTCACATGAGAGAAAAAACATATTCATGGTACTGAATCACACACAAACAAACACTATATGCTAAGATTTATCATCTCACTTGTACTGCTATGCTAAGATTTATCATCTCACTTGTACTGCTGAGTTCAGTAGTGGGTGTGAGTTGTCACCAACCATATTACATTCCTTTAAGTGTCTGAGGTCAGTAATGGACTAGATAAGGGTTAATAAACTGAAACCTGGAGAGGTTCAAGATGTTCCTTGAGTGAACATGAGAGACGCTGCAGACTGGGCCAGCTGGAAAAATCAGCAGTAGCAGAACATGTTATAAACCAACCTGGACACAAAATGCTATTTGAAAACACAGAAATTCTAGACCAGGCCAACAACTATCATGTCAGAATGCACAGAGAAGCTATTGAAATCCACAAACACCTGGACGACTTCAACAGGAAAGAAGAAACCTTAAAAGTAAACAAAATCTGGCTCCCAGTTTTGAAATACAATAGAATCAAAACTCAACACTTACAAAAGAATTCCACCCAGGGACAGGGGGATTCCCAGCAAACAATGGCCCATCAACCAACCATTAACCAAATAGACATTAACGAGCCTTGCATTTCTATACCCAGAAACTAACCATTCAATTACACAATTTATATATTCTCCCCAACAGGGGTTCACAGCATATAAACTCCACACACACCCCTACACAACCATTCTCTGAGGATGCCAGCCACAGATGCAGGTGAAATGTCAGAAAGAAACTATTCAAGAACACAGCCTCACAGCCTGGGAAAAACCCAAGGAAAATCTATGGATGCCGGCCATGAAAGCCTTCGACTTCACATTGACCATCTCTACGGGGAGAAACTTTTTGGAAGTCCAAGATGTTCTGCCAACTGATGTGCCCCCACTTTTCATATCCCACATATACAAGTGAGCTGATCTGGTAACTGAATTTTACTTTAACAATAGCCACAGGATATTGTCCTATGACCCACCTGAGGAATCGAAGTTAGTTCAGAGTGTGTAGGATCATGTGAGATGTACAGTTCTGTCCTCCAGTAGACAGAAATGGCCTGAAAGGGCTCATAAGGAATGGCCAGGGGACTGTGATTGCTGCTCCCCAGAATCTTCTGTATGAAATGATGACTTCATCATGACTAATGGATGGGCTAGATGATGCTCAGTGGTTTTGCCTGACCAAGTAGGTCATATACAGGCTATTCTCTTAAAGACTGAGTGCTCCACTATGGGAATTAACCTGACCCTGACCAAAACTTTCCAGTTATAATCCATTTTCACTGGCTTCTTGATCATTTCATATGTGTTTAAATGTGTTTAAAATGCCAGCTTTAACCTTTAAAGCATACCATGACATTGGGGTAAAATACTTATCTTACACATCAAAAATAAGCTTGCTCCTTCATTATATTAATCAGAGGGCCTTCTACAGTGTACTTCACTATCAGAGGACAGGTGGATTCTAACCAGGCAAGGGCCTCTACAGTGGTGGCACTCAAACCTAGGTTTATACAATTGATACCTAATTTGATTGAGTTACAGGCATCAGGCCTTTTTATTCTTCTTGGTCTTTAACTAATTAGTATATTTTAATGCTATCATTGTATGGCAGAGGTTTTTTAAAAAAAAATCAAGGGAGGTATTCTGCTTATTTTGATTTTTATTGTTTTAATTATGCTGTTCTCTAAACTGCATTAAAATCTAGGTTTAAGGTGGGATAGAAATCAGAGAGAGAGAGAGAGAGAGACAGATAATTTGTGTTCTTTGAACTGAAATCAGAGACAGGAGGACACCAAAAACCTTTTCATTGACTTTGCTGCCTTCTTACCCTTTTCCTATCTGTATATTGATTACTTCAACAGTTTGATATTTCAAAAACAAGTTTTTGAGAAGTTATACAAATGAATGAGGAAAGCACTTGGTTAACTTTTTCACTGATGTTAATGAGGCACCTGCTTAATTTAGTCAAAAATCATGTCCATTGCTTTGGGAAACATTCCTTTGATTTGAAAGGAATTTCATTCCGCGTTATGGCTGGGAGTTCAGAAGATGGAAAGGAATACACTCATAAACACAGCTGCTTGAAAACTGGAGTGTGGAGTGAAACATAAAAGTCTGAAGTTGCAAAATGAATTGGCATTTGGGGAACATTATCAATGAGTTTAAGCTCAGGATACAACATTTATAGAAAACACATATTGTAAGAGTAACAATGATTGGTTGCTCTACAACTGTGGAAAATGATTATGTATTATACAGTCCAATACACTGACACTAGTGGGCTTTTTCATGGTAAATGTGCATAGGATTGCAGCTTTGACTTGGGGGTCATCTATATGAGGAGATATCATCTCATTTCTGCACATTAACTTGCAATCATAGCAGCGTTCATTTGTCTCCATGATTTTTTGTCAAGATTGCTGGTGTGAGAAGTTATCCATGTTTGAAGTTCACATGGTGCATGCCCATGAATAAAGAAGGTGGTCGCGAGTGAATTATTCACGTTATTATTCTCCAAAATTTGCCAACATTGCACAGAGTTTTTTCTCATTAAATCCAAGATGCAGAAGTGAGATTTTCAACTTAAAAAAACCCTGTTTTTATTGCTTTACTGCTCCAAAATTGCTCACAATCACTACCATGAAAATCAATAATGGTGGTTCTGGCCACTTTGTTGCCAGCAAGCCCGCCCCTGCCCAACCAATCACATTTCAATTTCTAGAATATTCTCTGCGTCAAATTGGTTGTCCAAATGGGAGAAAATGTGTATTTCCCTGTATTTAAAAAAAAACTTCACGAAAAACTGTGAAGGTTTTTATCAGGCACTACATGGAGTTTTTGGGCCCTCCCCTTCCAATTTGGCAAATCACTGCAGGATCTCTTTAGGACAAAAGGTATTCTCCTTGCAGTCCATGAAGAGTTTTTTTTCACCATCTAGACAACACCTTGGTTTTTAGAGTTTCATCATAATTGTCATTGATGATATTTTCAAATTATTGTTTAAATGATGGCCAAGGGAACAGGAAGCTTGAAGTTTGTTACTTTACTACATATTTCTCTCTCTCTCTCTCTCTGGCTTTTCTTCACAAACGAAGATTCAGGAAGGACTTATCCCGTGCTTTCTGCAAGCGCGCTGATGACTAAAAAAGTCAATCTGAGATAAACAGGTTCGGTTACAGAAAGCACAGCAGAAGGTCTCCTTGGGTGATGATTCCCAGTTGTGATTCTTTCTGCGTAGTCATTTCTCTTCAAGAGTTGTTCGGCGTGAGTTCTCAAATAAGGCTGCAGCATTATGGATAGTGCATCTCCATGCCTCCCGATGTGAGGCCAGGGCGGACCATTGTTGGTGATCAATTTGGCCAAGCATGAGATGTTGTTTCAGGAATCCTTGTATTGCTTTTTTAGAGCACCCCTCTTACGCTGACCCATGGCAAGTTCACGGTAGAATACTATTTTGGGGAGGCGATGGTCCTCCATCCTAGAAACATGCCCTGCCCAGTGCAGCTGTGTTTTCAATATCATGGCCTCAATGCTGGTGATCCCTGCTTCCTCAAAGACAGCAACATTTGTTACATAGTCAGTCCATTGTATTTAGGATTGTGTGTATACGGCACTGATAAAAGCGTTCAAGTAGTCGTAGGTGATGGCGATAGGTGACCCATGTTTTTGCAGACATATTTCTCTAGCATGAAAGTAAAGTATTATTTCTAAAGAAGCCTTCCTTCAAGAGAAGCTCTGAAACTGTTTTGTGGGACGAAGCTATACATTAACCTCAATATCAGCTAAAATACCTGAACTGCTATAACAATTTGATGATCGGTTACAACCATGGATAGTACTTAGTAAGATGGTCATTGAACTTGTAGTATGTGGGGAAATAATCATTGTAATGTAAAAGCAATCTTGTATACCTCATTCACAATCTTAGATAAGTCTAAGGTTTTTTCCCTGCATGCATTTGTTTTCCCAAAATTCCCTTTCTCTTATTTCACTGGGCACTTCCAGCCAACTGGAAGTGCTGGGTCATTCAACACATGACCTAATTTGAATTTTATTGCTTTTGTGTAAGTTCCCTTCTAAGTTTGTGTCTCTCCATGAGGCTGGAGCAATTTTAGCCATCTTAAGCTTTTCTGAAACAATGCCATGATGTTTCACTATGCAGCCTTCTATCATTGTGGGCTGGTGAGTCTTTCCTACCCTATTCTTAGTCAGTTTAGGAACCTCTTTTTAAGTTTGTTTTAGTATGTAGATTGAGATTGATATACCTTCAGTAAACTTTGATTTGCATTTTAAACTGACTCCTTTGTTTTTGTAATGAGTCTAATTTAACTGGGGGATCCCAGACCTCTGATGATAATTGAGCTTAAGTCTGCTTCCTAAGCGCATTCTGCATGAACATGAAGTCAAAAGTGACTGAATGAATTTAATTCTTTTTAAAAGGAAATAATTCTTGTTGTTTTTAAAAGGACTAGATCCTGGAATTTTTTTTAAATACAATTTTATTTTTAGACTCATTACCTTCCCACAGAACTCCCATATTTTATGGCCCAACGTCATATACTGTAGGATAGTTCTGTTATTTATTTTTATTTTTTTATTTATTTAGTTATTTATACCCTGCTCTTCAGGCACAAGGCTATCAGAGCGGCTTACAAATTGTTTTAAGCAATAGCTATTTACACATCTAACTGCATTAAACAGCTTCCAATGTGTGTTAGTAACAGAATATATATTTTCTTGAAACTTTATTGTTCAGAGTAGTATTTTATAGTTTATATTGAAATCTAATCTGAGTATAGGATGATGTCTACCATCATCATTCAATTGCTAGCTTCTTGAAATTATTTTGTCTTGAGATATACAGTATGTATCTGTACATATTTTGCTATATTTGTTTTAACTTTTGTAGGTCTCCTTGAGTCCTGTACTGCAGAAAAAAAGAGGGAGGGCGGGAGAAAGAGAGAGAGACTGGGTACCATAAATAACTTCTTTAAATAGCTGAACTGCATGTGTTTTAATTTAGAATGGTATTTTGTATAGACATATACAATCAGATAAGGAACAAAGAGTACAGGAACAAAGGTCACTTCACATTTTTCTTGATTCATCCAAAGAGAGAGAACAAAATCTTGAACACTTATATCTGTGATTAGTACTGTGTCCAAAATTATTTCTATGTCTTTTTCATCTATGTTCATCTAATTTGATAGGGGGGAAAGCTTTTTGAAAATTTCAGAGGAGGAGACACTTTTAGAGAAATTCTCACAAAGAAGGCTCAGATTTCTTGTGCTTCCCTTTCTTACAAGGCAGATGAGGAATGTGTGAAAATCAGCATCCTGCATTGTTCAGTTGTCCCTATGGCACCCAACAGCCTCCCTAGCTTCCCACATTTCAGTGAAAACCCAAGGTCAGATTTTGCAACATGTGGCCTTGGGGAGGTCTGTTGTGGACCATAGAACATCTACCAACCCCCACCTCACCCTCAGCCCCCAAAACAAAGTTCAGCTTTAAAAAACACTTTATATGATTAGAATAATCAAATCTGCTGTTTCAGGGGATCCGTATCCCAAACCAGCAAGACCTCTTCCTCAAATGCTACCAAAGAGGACCAGGAATGCTACAACTTCATTTCCAGTTGCCAAAATGGCATCTGTGATGGCGTGGCTGTGATCTTCCAGCATCAGGAGCATGCCCATTCCTGGATTATGGTGTAACTCCTCCCATTGGGCTTTTTCAGATCAGGTGACCAAGGAAGCTGCAGAATGACAAAGAGATGTGCCACATCCAGCTCTGTCAGTGTTGCATCCTGGCAACATTACAGTAAGCTCAAGACTATAGTAAAAAGAAATCTAAAGGCTCTGGAAATGATGCAGAAAAATTGAAACCTATTTCATGGGGAAATAAACCTTTGGGAAATTGAAGGGCACTGTTTGACACAGAACTAGCTTCAGTTAATTTTTTTAACCTTAAAAAAATCATCTGAATGCTGCAAGCCACTGGCTTGTGGTACACAATTTATTTTTCTCTTATCCATACTGCATTGTCATCTGAACAGCCACATCTCAGGAGATTATCAGACACAGTGGAATGTGGCAAAAAACCATGTCCCAAACCACGTCAGAAGAATGGAAGGAGAACAGGAAGGGCGACATTATCAGACACCTGCATCCTCAGCTGCTCCCAGGGTTTAGCGCTGTGGTGGATGAGGCTTCCCTTTTTCATCAATGGGGACAAGCTGCCAATAAAAAGGAGTGCCTTACTCACACTTGCACTATGCCTCCAGGATGCTGAAGGATGACATCATCTGATAATATCCCCCGTTCCTGTTCTCATCACAATCTTCTGACACTTTTTTTGCCATGTCTGATAATTTCCTCAGTGTGAGGGTACAGTATGACACACATCATGAGCCGAATCACATGATTTATCCCCTCCAACATTTACTGAAGCCACACCCCTATAACTCTAAAAGTAACTAAAAAGTTACAGATATACTGCAAAAGTGGTAAAGTTATCTCTTGCTAAATTGTAATGTAACTTAGTTATACAGGAAGCCCTCGCTTATCCAACAGGTTAGGGACTGCAGCAGCATTAGAAACTGAAATTGGTCGAAAAGCAGAACCCATGTAAGGAACATGAGGGAGAGACTTAGGGTTGCTCAATTGCAACTGCCTGTGCCCGTCGGTGAGTACCTGAACCTGCCCATGAGCTGCTTGCACAATCTCTCAGTCAGCTTGGTGACTCTTCCCCCTTCTCAGCTCACTTTGTAAGCAGGGTGTGCATGCTCACCTAGTCCTAAGCAAGCCTTTATAGGCAAGAACTATCAAAAGAGTAGATTCCTCATTGAATGAATGGAACTTGCCCTTAATTTGCAAGCACTGAATGAGTGAGTCGTCAAAGGCGGGGGCTTCCTGTATCTTCACTGTAGGAAAAGAAGAAGTTCATTACCTCACTGGCCACTGCTGCTAATAGATGCTTGTGTGTGCCTTCAAGTCATTTTCCACTTATGAAAACCCTAAGGTGAACTTATTATGGGCTTCTCTTGGCAAGATTTGTTCCGAGTGGATTTCACCTTTGCCTTCCTCTGAGGCTGAGACATTCAGACTTGCCCAAAGTCACCCAGTGAGTTTCTATGGCTGAGCAGGGGTTCAAACTCCAGTCTCTAGAGTCATAACGCTCAAACCACTACATCACACATGCTTAGTTATATCTAAAGTAATCAGATATTCTGCTGTGTCATCTTGCAATGTATCATAAATGTAGGTCACTCATGACCAAAACTAGGGTTTGTGCATTCTTTTGTTTTTAATTGGAATGAAGTTGCTGGAAATTTGTGAAGCTTTTTAAATTCATAGGCCAGAAGTAAATGCAGACTGGCTTCCAAGTCTGCTAAAAAAAAAATGCATTATATATTTTCAGACACCACCTGCCACCTCATTTCTGTCCTTTACATGTGAGAAGTCACAGGATAGTACCTGGACCAAATGAGCACCTCTCCCTCCACAACATTCTGCCATCTTAGCCAACTCCTCAGCCATTCAGAAGTGCTTTTTGAACTACGCTATGGTCTTCCCTTCTAGAGAGGAGGAATCATAAAGCTACCACCATCATCACTAAGGCAGTAATGACTACTCTGAAGCTTTTTATGGGCGATAAGCTACCATAAAGGTCTGCTAGTAATTTGTAGATAGGGCATATTACAGAAATCCCTCAGGATTTTTTGTTTCAGTTTTTATACATCTGCCTACCTCTTGAAGGATTTTGATTTTTTTTTAAGGAAAGGGGGTTCCAAACCATCTGAAACTTCTTTGATGGATCATATTTAGCAGTTACTTTTCTTCCTGCATAACATGAGGGAATATAAAGAGAGAGAGATGGCTTTATGTGATTTTTTTTGCCCTGCTTCCTACCTTTCTTATCTTTATGGTTGTTGAACAAAGGGAGAGGACACAATCCTAGAATTTATAAAGAAGTAGTTAGATCAAATATTTTCATTGTTTGCACCACGAAATACAACTGACATGGCTACCATTCAGGGAAAAATTCTTATATGACTACAAATACCGGCCAGTATTCTCTATCACCTACTTATTTAAGTATACTTAATTAGCTAACTTCTCCCTGCCTAACTCCTTACCAAAAACCTGATGGAAATGTCATTCACCCATGCTCTAGTTGACAGCAGATGGACCTTCTTCCCATGCAGCTAAAGTAGGTTGAGGGGGGAAGTTATGATCATGGCAATATATCACAATTGTGAGTAGTGAGCACGAATATGGAACAGTTATGGGTTAGTAAATCTAGGTAACTTCCATATTCATGATTGCTACTTAGTCACAAGGTGAAATATATGAAATAGGTGAAATACTAAGAAGAACTTAATAAATGAAACAGATTTTTACTGGTTGGATTGGCTGTATTTGAAAAATTTAATAAAACATTTCAAGCTTCTCTTAATGCATGTCTGATGACACAGGGCTTATCTATACCAGCCACAATACACTGGCTCCCTGATGGTGTATCCTGGCTGCAGAGGTAACCCGTTTTGCCCCCATTACCTGGAAGAAATGGGCTGAAGTCCACAAAGGAACATTGGCCTCTCCCTGCAGCTGCTGCTGCTGCCATTTTCTCTGCTGACTCAAAGCCAGGAAAGGGGCCTGCAACACATGAACAAGAGCCCCCTGCATATGACCAGCCTTGGTCACATGCTGCGGGACCCTTGCCTGGCTTCCAGGAAAGCCAGGGAGCTGGTTGTGGCAACAAGGATTGATGTGCCAGATGGGCTTCTGTGGACACAGGGGCCCGATCTGGGTTTTGGCCATCAGTAACAGATTTAAACAGGAGTTTTGCTTTAATGCTTTATCAGGCCCTTCTCTGGCTTGCCCTCATCTCCTCCCATATCCGCCCTGGGTGTGGTGAGGACTGCCCGGGGGCAGAACAGGGCAAATGCCCTGCATTGTTTGGACTGCTAGGCTCTGAAACAGGGGCAAGCTGGGACATTTAGCCCCTGTAGATTAGCCCACAGACATACATTAAAGCATTAACAAAGCAAACCCATATATGTCTACTGAGAAATCAGTCTCAGTTCAACAGGGTTTACTCTGAGGTAAGCAGATACAGAATTTCTATCCCAAAGTACAAAATGCAAGTATCATGGTATTTGTATGTGGATTTCCATTACAAGAAGAGGGTGGTGTGATGTGACCTTGTTAAGTCTACAATTATAAAAAATGATGGCTTGCATGTTCTGCCATGCTATAGCCATTTTGATGCCAGCTGCAGTAGTTCACAAGTTTATCCTTTCTTTATGCTCTGCAAATGGTTAATACTGCAGGCCTTATTGCCACCAACAAATCAATCATTCCTAGATCATAAAATGTTAAGAAGTTCATTTGTTTAAAGCACCATGAAATAGTTGCCTTCAGGATCTCATCCTTTAATTTCCTGCATTGAGGCGAAGGTGCAGGACACCAATACTAAAAGATAAGATTAACACATCTGATGCTGAAGATTTCCCTTTGCACTATGCTAACGTCAAACACCTCATCAGCATTTGTGCTGTGAGCTGCAGTTCCTGCATGAGGCAGTGCCAGAGGACTGGTGCATAGCAACTTCGATTTGGCTCTGAGTAACACAAGGGGATCAGTTCCTTGTGTTAAAGGTATAAATGCCAAGCACCCTTGGCAGTAGATCCTTTTGTATCTTGTCAGGAAACAGATGAGATAACCAGCTTTCAGTGACTGTTCAATAATTTATGTTTGTTCTAAATAGGAGCGCCCAAACTCTGGATGGAAATGTTAATTCTGGATGACTAAGACGTTTTTATTTAGGCAGGCCTTTGACTGATTTTAATCAGATGCAGAATAGTATTGAAAGCGGTGTGCTCTGTTTTTATTTTGTATGTTTTTAATTATGTCTTGCTGTTGTTAAGTGCTGTCAAGTCAGCTTCGACTTATGGCAACCCCATGAATGAGAGACCTACAAGTCACCCTATCATCAATAGCCCTGCTTAGGTCTTACAGACTCAATGCCGTGGCTTCCTCAATTGAGTCTATCCATCTGGAATGTGGTCTTCCACTTTTCCTACTGCCTTCTACCTTGCCTTTTCTAATGAGTCATGTCTTCTCATAATATGGCCACTGTATGACAGTCTCAGGACTTTATCAGACACACTAAATACAGCGTCATAATGCCACATAAATGCAAAAGGGTGTGCGTACCACATGACATCACCCTTTCGCGTTTATGCCAAGTCAAAAAATCGTACCTTTTAAATTATGGCTTCAGCCGTAACTTAAGCCATCAATAGACTGGCTGTGGCACTTTAGTGCTGGCATTAGCAGCCTATGAAACCTCATGCCATTTAACTCATATGAATGCAGCATCAATGGCCGGTCCACCCAGAACACTTCCAGGTGAGATCATGACATCCAGGTAGGGGATGCACTTTTTATCAACCTCCGCAGTTTACTTGTAAGTTTTTAAGTGTGTGTATGAGCAAGCTTTTGTGGGGTAGTCTGATAAAGTCCTCAGTTTTGTCATCTTGGCTTCTAGAGAGAGTTCAGGCTTGATTTCCTTTTTTTAGCAGTCCACAGTATCCATATAACTCTTCTCCAGCATCACATTTCAAATGAGTTGATTTTCTTCCTGTCAGCTTTCTTCACTGTCCAGCTCTCACAACCATACATAGACTGCATAGGCTGCATCTACACAGTAGAAATAATGCAGTTTGACACCACTTGCACCCCTAGTCTTCTTCTGATTTCTTGACTACAGTCTCCATTCTGATTAATTACTGACCAAGGCTTTAAAGTTATGCAAATCATCTGTGGTCATTATTTTTTGTTTCTTAATGTTCAACTGTAAACCTGCCTTTTACACTTTCTTCCTTGGCTTATTTTAGCAATCATTCCATGTCTTTGCTATTTTCTGCTAGTGGTATGGTGTCATCTGCGTATGTTAAACTGCTGGTGTTCCTTCATCCAATTTTCACATCTTCTTCCTCTGAGTGTAGTCCTGCTTTACATATGATATGTTCAGCATACAAGTTAAACAGATGTGGTGATAAAAAGCAGCCTTGACCCCCTTGCCAATTGCAAAACTTTCAGTTTCTCCATATTCTGTCCTAACAGTAGCATCTTGTTCTTAATATAGATTGCACATCAGGACAATCAAATGTTATGGCACACCCATTTCTTTAAGAGAGATCTCATGATCTATACAATCAAAGGCTTTGCTATAATTATAAAGCATATGGCATTTCTCACTCCATACATGGTAAAAGTCTTTGTTGTAGAATTTTGAGCATCATTTTGGTTGCATGGGAAATTTATGCAAGTTTCCTATGGTTACTGCAATCCCCGGTGTCCCCTTTCTTGGGGATTGGAATGTATATTGAGTATTTCCAATATGTGGGCCATTCTTTTGTTTTCCATATTTGTTGACAGATTTTATTTAGAACTAGAGTAGATTCTGTCACCAAGCCCTGGTGGCACAGTGGTTAAATGCTGGTACTGCAGCCACAACATTGTGAGTTCAATCCTGCAGAGCTCCAGATTAACCCAGCCTTCCATCCTTCTGAGGTCAGTAAAATGAGTACCCAACTTGTTGGGGCAATTAGCTAACACATTGTAAACCACTTAGAGAGTGCTTAGCACTATAAAGCACAATAGAAATGCAGGTTCTATTCCTATTGCTATTGCTGTCTCTGTAGGCTGAAGCAGCTCTATTGGTATGCCATCTGTTCATGGTGATTTATTTCTCCCAAGTGCTCTGAGTTCAGCTCCTACTTCAGCTTCTAAAATTGGAGGTTTGTCTTCCTATGGTTCTTTCTCAAATATCACCACTTTATCTCCTTTATACAGTTCTTCCATGTATTGTTTCCATTGTCTTTTTATTTCTACTTGGTCATGGAATTTGTTCCCCTGCTGGTTGTAGAGCATCCCCACTTTTGGTTTAAATTTCCCTTTGATTGCTTTAATCTTGTGGAAGAAGTCTCTTGTTCTTCCTTTTTGTTGTCACCTTCTACCTCTGCATTGATTGTTTTAGTAGTTCTCCTTGTGCCTGCACAGAAGTAATTGAACAGTTGGGACTTTTTCAGACGATCCTTGCAGCGCAAGGATCGAGCGGGAGAGCTTCGTAGCTGCAGCACGGCAGGGGGCCCATTTCGGACGACACCGGCCCTGCGGTGAAATCATCCGTGTCTCTTCTGTTTAGGATTGGAGCCTGCTGCGCCATAGTCAGCCAGATTTTATTCACGGACAACCGTCGTCCAAAATGGACCCCCTGCCACGCTGCAGCTACGAAGCTGTCCCACTCGATCCTTGCGCTACAAGGATTGTCTGAAAATGTCCTTGGATTCAGAGTTCTGACTCTATTTCTGTCACCTTTTACTTTTGCTTCTCATCTGTCTTTGGACTTTATCAGATGGACAAAATACAGCATCGTAACAATGCCACATAACTGCAGAAAGGCACACAGATCAGATGACGACACCCTTTCATGGTTATGTCCTGTCAAAATCCTGTAACTTTTAATTCACGGCTTAAGCCAGTAATAGATCCCTGTGGTGCTTTTGTGCCAACATTGCTGGCATGCAAAACCTCGGGCCATTTAACTCTCATGACTGCAGTGAGATTGGCCGGTCCAGCGCGAACACTTCCAGGAGAGATTGGGACATCCAGGTAACGTTTGGTCTTTTTATGACTCTCCCCAGGTTACTTGGGACTTTAAAAGTGTGCCTAGGTGCATGGTGTCATTTCCAAGGCTTTATTTTTGTTTTTACTTTTAAATTTCCCATGCAACAAAGTCTCATGAGATTTTAAATGAGAAAGTTAACGGGGCTCCATTCACTTCCTCTTTATTGCTGGGGAGCCTTTGCCATGAGAGGAAGGTAAATGTGGAAGGAGCATTCTTTTGCTGGCATAGAAATGGCTTTTTTTATGCAAAAGAATGTTTTAAAAGGGGTTGTCTGATAAAGTCCCGTAACTGCTTGAAGAGATTCATTTGTCCTCCACTGAGGCTTTTCTTTCTTTTCAGCTACAGAAAGTGTCTTTTTGCATTCCTCCCTGACAGTGTCCCTGCCTTTAGCCAGTTCTGCCTTCAGTCAGTCCCTGCCTTCAGCCAGTTCTTCTGGCTCCCCGTCAATTAAGCTTAATAGTGCAAATCTATTTTTACATTATCTTTAAATTCTATAGAGATGTTTTTCATGGTGCATCTTGGCATGATGGTTGGTTTAATGTTCCTCTTCAACTTTACTCTAATTGTTTTATATTAGTAGATCATGGTCTGTGCCACAATCT
Source organism: Gambelia wislizenii (assembly GCA_030847615.1). Lineage (NCBI taxonomy): Eukaryota > Metazoa > Chordata > Lepidosauria > Squamata > Crotaphytidae > Gambelia > Gambelia wislizenii. The sequence goes on along the minus strand of JAUMIR010000003.1, from coordinate 99,660,774 downwards.
GCTCCTCATCTTATTTTTGTAGAGATAATGGAGCTTCTCCATCTTCTGCTTCCAATTATGTAGTCTATTTGATTTCTTCATTGGCCACCATGTATACAGTGACTTCTTGGGTTGCTTGAAGACAATGTTTGCGATGAACAAACTGCTGGTGTTGCAAAATTCCATCACTCTCCTGCTTCATTTCTTGATCCTAGGCCAGAATCTTTGATTTCATGCTTTTGCATTCCAATCACCTATGATTTTTGATGATGATGATGATGATGATGTATTGTTTAGGTGTGTGATCAGTTTCCTCCTGGATTCCAGCACAGAATCTTTCAATTTCTTCTTCTTCTATCTCTGTAGTTGGAGCATAAACTTGGATTAAGGTTATATTGATGGATTTTCCCTGAACTCTTGTTGATTCAGTCAGACTTTGTATTATATCCTTTGACTGCTGTTGCCACATCTTTCATGACTATAAATGCCACCCCATTTCTTCTTAGCTTTTCCTTTCATGAGTAAAGCACTGTATAATTATATGACTCAAATGTCCCATTCCTGTCCACTTTTGCTCACTCAGTTCAAATATTGCAAGTTTTATACATTCCATTTCTTGTTTTACTATTTATAGCTTCCCCTGATTCATGCTTCTCATGTTCTGTATTCCTATTATATGTGTTGTGCAGCTTTGGACTTTCCTTTCACCTCTGAGTATGTCAACAGCTGAACATCCTTTCAGCTTGAATCCAGTTGTGTCATTAGCCACAGCACTTTTTGTAGTTGTCCTCTGCTGTATCCCAGTAGCTCACTGAGTGCCACCCAACCTGGGAGTTTCATCTTCTGGCACTATCTCTTGTTTCATTTTGGATTTTCTCATCATAGGGTTTTCATTGTAAAAGATCTTCTAAAAGAGGTTTACTGTGCCCCCCCCCGTGTAGTACTAACAGCAGCCAGAAGGACCCCAAGCCTGAAGCAGCCTCTTCTCCCCACTCCACCAGGCTAAAGGACTGTGGAGGGCCCTGAGGACTTCTTGGAGCAGGGCAGCAGTGAGAGGGGGCATGGCCAGGAGTGGCTGGTGTTTTAAGCCACTCCCACACCCCTCAGGAACACCAGCCAGCAGCCAGAAGGACTCCAAGCCTGAAGCAGCCTCTTCTCCCCACTCCATCAGGCCAGAGGGCTGTGGAGGGCCCTGAGGACTTCTTGGCAGCAGAGCAGCAGCAAGAGGGGGCGTGGCCAGGAGTGGCTGGTGTTTTAAGCCACTCCCACACCCCTCAGGAACACCAGCCAGCCAGCCAGGAAGACCTAAGCTTGCAAGTGGAGTCAGCTGAGGCCAGGAACGAAGTGGGGGTGGAAATTGAAGTTGTGCTGGGGAAAGGGAGGTATGGTTGGAACAGAGTGAACAGATGTTACAAAAGAAGGTGGGTTCGCTGTTTGTTAGCTATCCCACCTTCAGTTCACCCTGTTTCCCAGAATGGATTGGAGAGCGTACCCACCATTTCACAGAACCTTACTTTGCTCCTCTGCAATGCCAGGTCGGTTAAGAATAAAACTCACATTATTTACGATCTTCTCTTGGATGAGGATGCTGACCTGGCTTGCTTCACAGAAACCTGGCTGGGAGAGGATAGTGCTGTCACGTGGGTGCAGGCCCTCCCAGCTGGGCATTCTTTCAGTGAGCAGGTGAGGGGAAGTGGGCGGGGGGGGGCAGAGTGGCTCTAGTTTATAAGGACAATCTGACCTTGACCAGGATACCTGTCTGAAACACAGTCCACTTTGAGTGTATGTACCTTAGTCTGAGGACCAGGGATAGTTTGGGGATTCTGCTAGTATACCGACCACCCCGTTGTCTAGCAGACTCCCTAACCGAGCTGACACAGCTGGTCTTAGAGTTGCTGTTGGAGTCGCCCAGACTTTTACTTTTGGGCGGCTTCAACATTCCATGTGAGACCAGTTTGACAAATCTGACTGGTGCAGCTCGGGAGTTCATGGAAACCATGACAAACATGGGCCTATCCCAAATGGTCGTCGGGCCCACACATCGTGCGGGTCATACCCTCAATGCGGTCTTCAGTACGGAACAGGAATATCCATGGGCAGAGGTTATAAAAACCACTGCATTGTCATGGACCGATCATTTCCTGGTCAAGACTGAACTAAGAGTCTCTTCCCGCCCCACCGGGGGTAGTGGACCCATTAGAATGGTCTGCCCCCGAAGGCTAATGGAACCAATAGGATTCCAGAAAGCCTTGAAGGGGTTAATGCTTAATGGTTGGTAACACCGGTGGCCCTGTCGAAGCTTTGGTTAATACCTGGAACTCCGACCTTACCAAGGCTATCGACACAATCGCTCCCAAGTGTCCTTTCCAACCTGCTCCAAACCGTAAGCCATGGTATACAAGAGAGCTTAGGAAAATGAAGCGGGTTGGACAACGACTAGAGCGCAACTGGTGGAAAACTTGACTCTTATCCGACAGGACTCGTCATAGGAACTTTCTTTGGTCCTATCGATTGGCAATACGTGCAGCGCAGAGATCCTTCTCCTCTGCACGTATTGCGTCTGCAGAGTCCCATCCAGCAGAGCAGTTTAGGGTGGTAAGGGAGATGACGCAGGTTATTCCTACGCAGAACCCGTTGCTTAACCCAACGACAGCCTGCTGGGACGCGTTTAACAATTTCTTTGCAGATAAAATCTCTCAGATAAGAGCCGACTTAGATGCCAGTATTTTGACAGAAACAATTGACGAGGTGTCCAGCAACTCCATCGATGTAAGTTTACTGGACCAATTTCAATCCGTGAGTACCGAGGATGTGGACAAGCTACTTGGTAGGGTGAGGAAGATGACCTGCCCTCTTGATCCTTGCCCTTCATGGCTGGACATCCGGGAGGAGGGGTGCCTTGATGGTGTTCCTTAAGGACATCATCAATGCATCCCTCAGAGAAGGGTGTGTTCCATCCTGTTTAAATGAAGCTGCTGTTAGGCCGTTCCTGAAAAAACCTTCTCTGGACCCCCTGGACATGAACAACTATAGGCCAGTTTCTATGTTACCATTCTTGAGCAAAGTGATCAAGAGGGCAGTTGCGCTTCAACTCCAAGTGGTCTTGGATGAAACCGATTATCTAGACCCATTTCAAACTGGCTTTAGGACGAGATTTGGAGTTGAGATTGCCATGGTTGCCTTGACCTACGACCTGCGTCTAAGCATCAACAGGGGTAGTGTGCCCCTGTTGGTGCTTTTAGACATCTTAGCGGCTTTCGATACGATAGATCATAGCATCCTCTTGGATCGCCTGAGTGGGTTAGGAATTGGAGGCACTGTGCTCCAGTAGTTCTGGTCCTTCCTCTCGGGCAGGTCCCAGAGGGTGCTGCTTGGGGACAGCTGCTCCAGCAGAAAGGAGCTTACTTGTGGCATTCCACAGGGCGCCATCCTGTCCCCGATGCTGTTTAACATCTATATGAAGCCGCTGGGTGAGATTATTCGGAGTTATGGGGCTGGGAGTTATCAGTATGCTGATGACACCCAGATCTATTTCTCCTTGTCTCGATCATTGGCCTCAAATTCTGATGGCGTCTCTCCTCTTAATGACTGTCTTAAAGCAGTAATGGGCTGGATGAGGAAAAACAGATTGAGATTAAATCCAGACAAAACGGAGGTGCTCACGGTAGCGGCCCCAAAGCCAGGAGTTGGGTTGCAACCTCCAGTCCTGGATGGGGTCACGCTCTCCGTTAAGGACTGTGTTCGCAGTCTGGGGGTGCTCCTTGATTCATCGCTTCAGATGACTAGTCAGGTGAATGCGGCGGTCAGGAGCGCCTGTTATCAGCTTCAGCTGATACGCCAGCTGCACCCTTTCCTGGAAGTAAGGGACCTTGAGACTGCGGTGCACACGCTGGTAACCTCTCGTCTAGATTTCTGCAATGTGCTCTACATGGGGCTATCCTCATGCTTGGTCCGGAAACTTCAGTTGGTACAAAATATGGCAGCCAGAGTGGTCTCAGGAACATCTCGGAGAGACCATATAACTCCAGTATTAAAATCTCTCCACTGGCTGCCTATCAGTTTCCGGGCCCAGTATAAGGTGTTGGTTATTACCTTTAAAGCCCAAAATGGCTTGGGTCCAACTTATCTCCAGAACCACCTCCTCCCATACAATCCTCCCCACGCACTCCGGTCCTCTGGGAGGAATTTGCTTCAGCCACAAAAATCTAGGCTGTCTGCAACCTCCCAGAGGGCCTTTTCAGTAATCGCCTCCAAATTGTGGAATGACCTGCCGAATGAGATCCATCAGATGACAAACCTGAGTATCTTTAAAAAGCACTAAAGATGGATCTCTTTCAGCAGGCCTTTCCTAATTAGATGCCAGCCTCAGGAGCTCCGGACTCTTTTAGTCTGGTGGCCATTTATTGTATTTATTGTTTTTAAATGTGATTTTAGATTAGTTGCTTTTTAATTTATATTTGTTTAATATCTTTTTATGGGGGAGGGTGGTGTTTAGGGATTTTTTATCTGTATTGTATTTTAATTTTTGTAAGCCGCCCCAATTGTTTTAACAGAGGGGCGGGGTATAAATAAATTTTATTATTATATTATTATTATTAGTTATGGTGCCACTGCTGTTGTCTCTGAGAGATCCTCCACCAGTATCACCTCCCACTACTGCTGCTACTCAGTAGTTTTTTGGCACATTTATTCTGGCTCCTCAGCAAAAGCCTGTCTCACCTGGGAGACCTACCAGCAGCGCTGTTGCCATATCAGCATAGCCTCTTGCCTTACAAGGTGCACACAATCCAACCACCATGGAGAAGTAGTGCCATTGGTGGGAATTATGTGTTAAAATAATTTTAATGCACAGTGTTACTATGTGTTTTTAATAGAAATGAAGTTTAGTTTTTAAGAAAAAAAGCAGCTTTGTAATAACTAAAGTTTTATTTAAAAATTTGTAAACTGCCTTGAGTCTCTTGGCAGGAGAAAGGCAGGGTATAAATGGAATAAATAAAACACAAAGTAAATGTTTGAGGTGCTGTAACAGGAATCCAGGGTGTGACACCTCAGTCATTCTGGCATCTAAACTTTGCTTCCAAAGCAATATCATGTAATTTATGAACCAAGTCCAAATTAATGTCCTAATAAATTAGGTGATATATTAACCAATGACCTCAACAAAGTCCTAGACCAAACTACATTTGACCCAGTAAAAATGGATATTTCAGACATATTGGACACCACTATGTCTTTGTAGAAAGAAAGTGGCCACTTCATCACTTAGTGCTAGTGATATAATACCGAAGGTGTTCCTTGCAGCATTGGCTATGGGTCTGTGCAGTGGTGGCTTCTCTCTGGCTGGATGCATCTAATACTATATCTGTAGACATAAATGTTTCCAGGGGTCTCTTATTATAAGGGATGTCCCTTGTTTGAGGGCTGGAAAATTTATCCCTTACAGAACTGGCAGGTGTCCCTTATTATAAGGGCTTTCCCCTGTTTGAGGGTTGGAAAGCTTTCCATTTAATTGATGAGGCTGCTTGCGTTACTTTTTAAATGTCCGAAAAAGTCCATAGACTGAACAAGATTTTTAAAATGCATGTCAGCCCTTCATAAAGGCAGAAATGTGTGCATCGTGATTTATGAACATGGACAATAACTTACTTTTACAGAGAAATACATGGCTAAATTAACACAAACTTGTTAAGAGCTAGTTCCTGTTTGTCAACCCTGCATGTCATGAATTTCAACTAACCTTTGTGGATCCAAAGGACAAGTCACTCTTCTTATAAAACAAAATACCTGAGACACATAACTGGAGAAAATTAGGCCATGACTTTATTGGTTGCAGCTGTACATAAGGTTGGTGTCAACATGCCAGGTGGCACCAGGGATGACAAGTCCAGGATTCCACATGTGTGGAAGCCACCACATGGATCCTCTGTCACATGCGGGTGCATCAAACCAGCATCACCCTGAGATGTCAACTACCCCAAAATCCCATAAGAGGACCCCCTACCAATTTGTTGGCCCTGCCAACACTTGCATACATGCTTCCTGGGCCCAGTTCCCATGTGAACAGTCTGCAAAGTTGTGATAAAAGAAAAGACGCATATCATACAATTCCTCAATTGCAGGAAGGATGGATCAGATGACAATCAGAAGTGAACTGAATCTGGCATGTTGAGGAGCTTACTTATATACTTCAACACCCAATCAGAGTGAAAATTAGCCAGTAGTTTTACTCTGCTCCCACCCACCAGCCAATATTTTAAATCTATTGGTTGGTGGTCCCCATCCTTCCCAGAGCCCACACGCTTTGCTTCTGGAAAAGAGAAAGCATTACTGTCACTATTACTGACTTGGCACCAGTTCTGACTTAATCCCCGGATAGCAAACTCACTTCCTGGCAAATCAGAAAGTGTGTCTACTGCTGTTTTGAAAAAACATGACATCACTAGTAGATGTACATGTGATTTTAAAGCATTTCCCTGCAACTTAGACCTTAATTTACAATCAGTGTGGTTGGGTCTTGCATGTTCTTACTGTACCTAAAAGACCCATACCCCAAGACTAGAGGAACAAATATTCACCAACCATCATTCAGTTGGCAGAAGATCTTACTATTTTAGACATACACAAACATTTCATTTTTACAGATGTTGATGATGATGATGATCTCACTTTTTCTCCAGTTTGAGATTCAAAGAGGTTATTATTATTATTATTATTATTACCCCACCCCTCTGTTAAAAACAATCAGGGCAGCTTCCAATGGTTAAAATACAACAATACAGACTGAAATCCCTAAGCCCCACCCACCCCCACCCTCTCCCATAAAAATATATTAAACTAGTATCAAATTAAAATCCAAATAAACTTAAAATCACATAAATAAACAAATACAAAAATCAACAGCCAGCGAGTCAGGGTAAAGGACTAAAAGAGGCCAGGAGACGCAGCTCCTGAGGCCAGGATCTAATCAGGAAAGGCCTGCTGAAAGAGATCCATCTTTAGTGCTTTTTTAAAGCTACTTAAGCTCACCATCTGGAGGATCTCGTTCAGCAGGCCATTCCACAATTTGGGGGTGATTACTGAAAAGGCCCTCTGGGAGGTTGCAGACGGCCTAGATTTTTGTGGCTGAAGCAAATTCCTCCCAGAGGACCGGAGTACGTGGGGGGGATTGTATGGGAGGAAGCAGTTCTGAAGATAAATTGGACCCAAGCCATTTAGGGCTTTAAAGGTAATAACCAACACCTTATACTGGGCCCGGAAACTGATAGGCAGCCAGTGGAGAGATTTTAATACTGGAGTCTCTGAGATGTTCCCGGGACCACTCTGGCTGCCATATTTTGTACCAACTGAAGTTTCTGGACCAAGGATGAGGGTAGCCCTATGTAGAGCGCATTGCAGAAATCTAGACGACAGGTTACCAGCACGTGCACCACAGTCTCGAGGTCCCTTACTTCCAGGAAAGGGTGCAGCTGGCGTATCAGCCGAAGCTGATAACAGGCGCTCCTGACCGTCTCATTCACCTGACTAGTCATCTGAAGCGATGAATCAAGGAGCACCCCCAGACTGCGAACACAGTCCTTAACGGAGAGCGTGACCCCATCCAGGACTGGAGGTTGCAACCCAACTCCTGGCTTTGGGGCCGCTACCATGAGCACCTCCGTTTTGTCTGGATTTAATCTCAATCTGTTTTTTCTCATCCAGCCCATTACTGCTTTAAGACAGTCATTAAGAGGAGAGACGTCATCAGAATTCGAGGCCGACGATTGGGACAAGGAGAAATAGATCTGGGTGTCATCAGCATACTGATAACACCCAGCCCCATAACTCCGAATAATCTCACCCAGCGGCTTCATATAGATGTTAAACAGCATCAGGGACAGAATGGCGCCCTGCAGAACACCACAAGTAAGCTCCTTTCTGCTGGAGCAACTGTCCCCGAGCAACACCCTCTGGGACCTGCCTGAGAGGAAGGACCGGAACCACTGGAGCGCAGTGCCTCCGATTCCTAACCCTCCCAGGCGATCCAAGAGGATGCTATGATCTATTGTATCGAAAGCCGCTGGGATGTCCAAAGGCACCAACAGGGTCACACTACCCCTGTCGATGCTTAGACGCAAGTCGTCGGTTAAGGCAACCATGGCGATCTCAACTCCAAATCCCGTCCTAAAGCCAGTTTGAAATAGGTCTAGATAATCGGTTTCATCCAAGACCACTTGGAGTTGAAGCGCAACTGCCCTCTCGATCACTTTGCTCAAGAATGGTAGCATAGAAACCGGCCTATAGTTGTTCATGTCCAGGGGGTCAAGGGAAGATTTTTTCAGGAGCGGCCTAATGGCAGCTTCCTTTAAACAAGATGGAACACACCCTTCTCTGAGGGATGCACTGATGATGTCCTTAAGGAACACCATCAAGGCAGTCCCCCCTGGATGTCCAGCCATGAAGGGCAAGGATCGAGAGGGCAGGTCGTCTTCTTCACTCTACCAAGTAGCTTGTCCACGTCCTTGGTACTCACGGATTGAAATTCATCCAGTAAACTTACATCGATGGAGTTGCTGGACACCTCGTCAATTGTTTCTGTCAAATTACTGGCATCTAAGTCGGCTCTTATCTGAGAGATTTTATCTGCAAAGAAATTGTTAAACGCGTCCCAGCAGGCTGTCATTGGGTTAAGCAACGGGTTCTGCGCAGGAATAACCTGTGTCATCTCCCTTACCACCCTAAACTGCTCTGCTGGATGGGACTCTGCAGACGCAATACGTGCAGAGGAGAAGGATCTCTGCACTGCACGTATTGCCTCTCGATAGGACCAAAGAAAGTTCCTATGACGAGTCCTGTCGGATAAGAGTCGAGTTTTCCGTCAGTTGTGCTCTAGTCGTTGTCCAACCCGCTTCATTTTCTTAAGCTCTGTTGTATACTATGGCTTACGGTTTGAAGTGGGTTTGAAGCGGGTAAGCTAGAAGAGGTAACCTAAAGGGCAACATCTTGCCTGAACATCTGGCTAATCTAATCAAGTGTAGCTGAGTACTCAAGGTTTGTAAAAGAGCTTTTCCCCCTCTCCACCACCTCAAAGGAGATTATCAGACTAGCCCCTTTAAAACATTTTGCTGGCATAAAAAAAAAAACGTTTTATACTGGCAAAAGAACATTCCCCACTGCAATTACCTTCCCTTGCCACCCATCCAAAGGCTTCCCTGGCAATGAAGAGGAAGTGAACGGACCTCCATTTGCTTCCTCCTTTTAAGTCCCGCAGATCCATGCAAGACTTCATCGTGTGGGAAATTAAAATAGAAAAAGAAGACATAGAAAGTTACACAAAGCACATGCTCACACTTTAAAAGTCCCAAGTAACCTAGGGAGGGTCATAAAAAGAGCGAAACTTACCTGGATGTCCTGATCTTACCCGGAAGTGTTCACACTGGACCAGCCATTCTCACTGCAGTGACAGGATTTAAATGGCCCGAGGTTTCGCGTGCCGGCAATGCTGGCACAAAACGGAAATGGGGGAATCTAACTCCAGTGGAACACAAAAGGACAGTATTGTCTGATATTGGCATCCTTTTGCATTCTGCTGTCGTTCTGCTGTCACCACATTTGCTGCATCTGATAATCTCCAAAGAAGTTTGCTTGCTTCATTCAGTCCCAAATTGTTAACACATTAATGATCATTAGCACTTCCAGAGCATCTATTGTTTTAGCCTGGGAGACTCAAGAAGCATTGTACTTCACTCTAAATCCCATTCCCTAAAGAGAAATATTAGGTATAAAAAAACTCCTTCAAAACTCCATTCAAGTACACACAGTTCCACTTCCTCCCTCCTTCTGGTTTACTGTGCACCCTCAGATCACAACTCTGAGACCCTGCTGCTGCAGGAATCTCTGGTCTAAAGAACAGGTGTCGTATCACCCATTACCCCCTCACTCTATTATTTTCCAATAAAGATAATTTAATTGTACCTAGTTGGCTTAGAGTCTCCTCCTTAGCACATAGGTCTCAAGGTCCTGCTTGTTACCCCCTCTTGCATTGCCAAGTCGAGAATAGTAATTCCCCATCTTAATATTATTGTGTTGTAGGGTCCCAATGGTCCCCGAGCGTTTCAGGTAACAGATGTATCAGAGAATGGCTCTTTCCTTCTCAGCAGCCACCAAAAGGGCCTTCTCAGTGGCTCTGGCTAAATTATGGAACTCCCCTGAATATGATTAGGCTGGCTTGGTTCTTGTTATTGTCCAACAAATTGTCTGTTCAAGTATATCTTCTGCAATGAGTTACCTGTTAGGGTCAGAGGTTTTAAAACAGATGCACTGTGATTTTTAAAATTTAAATGCTTAATTGTTGTTAGTGTGGTGTTTTTAAATTGTTTAAATTTGGTGTTTTAAATCATATAAGTTAATTTGTATTTCGAATATGTGTAATTTGTTGTGTTTCTGTTGGAAACTTTCCAGTTGTATTGGAAACTGCCTTGGAATGACTTATGGTCTTACATGTCTCTACACTAATGCACAGAACATGGGAAATAAAAAAGCTGTACTCTTAACAGAGCAATGCAAATCTATAATAGGCATCACTGAAACCTCATGGGATGATTGGAATGTATGAAGAGAAGGTATATCCTATTTCAGAGAAATATACCAAACAGGAAAGGAGCAGGAGTAGCATTATACATCAAGGATTTTTACACCTGTGAAGAGACCCAGGATTTAAATCCTGGGGCCAGGTTGAGAGCATCTGGGCAAAAATTAAAGGGGAGAGAAACAACAACAATGATGTCATTGTGGTGGTCTACAACAGATCCCCAAGCCAGACTGAGGACTTTGATTATGCCTTCCTTGAACAGATGGCCAAACATTTAGAAAGGAGAGATGTAGTCGCAAAGGGAGATCCTGATATTTGTTGGAAGTCAAACTCTGCCAAGAATATAAAGTCCAACAAAATTCCTCACTTACCTTGCAGTCAATTTCACTGTCCAGAAGGTAGAAGAGGGTATCAGCTATTTTAGATCTGATCATACCCACCAATGATGATCTGGTTAATGGGGTAGAAGTAGAGGTATCCTTAGCTAGGAGTGACCATGTTCTTCTGGAGCTTGTTACAGAGCAGAAAGGGGAAGACAAGCATAGTCAGACACATATTCTAGACATTATGAAAGCTGATTTCAGTAAACTAAGAAAAATACTGGGTGTGGTCCCATGGTCAGGAATACTAAAAGAGAAGGGAGTTCACGATGGATGGGAGTTTCTTAAAAATGAAATACCGAAGGCACAATTTCAAACTCCAATGAGGAGGAAAATGGGAAGTGTCTAAAAAATACCAGTATGGATGTCTAAATAGCACTTCTATTTCTATACCACTTATCAGTGCCAAAGCACTCCCTAAGCAGTTTACAACCTGTTAGCTAATTGCCCCCAACAATCTGGGTACTCATTTTACCCACCTACAGAAGGATGGAAAGCTGCTTACAATGTTGTGACTGCAGTACCAGCATTTAACCACTGCACCACTAGGACTTCCTAAAGAACTTTCAACTGAGCTAAGATTTAAAAGGGATATGTACAAGAAATGGAAAATGGGAGAAATGACCAAAGAGGAATTCAGACAAATAGCCAGCATATGTAAGGAAAAAGTCAGAAAACCTAAATTGAATAATGAGCTCAGGCTTTCTAGAGAGGCTGAAAACAATAAAGGGGGCTTTTTTTTTTTTGTAATGTCTATAGCAAAAGGAAGAACAAGGAGATGGTAGGGCCACTGTGTGGAGAAGGTGGCAAAGTGTTAATGGGGCACAGAGAAAAGGCAGAACTACTCAACACCTTATTTGCCTCATTCTTCTCCCAAAAAGAAGAGAATGCTCAACCTAAGGAAAATGGAGCAGATGACACAGTAGGGAAAATGCAGCACAGAATAGGTAAAGAGGTAGTGCAACAGTGCCTGGCTACTCTAAAAGAATTCACATCTCCAGGACCATATGAACTACATCCAAGAGTATTTTTAAAAAAAAAAATGGCAGAAAGTAATCTCAGAACCACTAGCAATATTTTTGAGAATTCCTGTAGAACAAGAAAGTCCCAGCAGACTAGAAGAGGGCAATATTGTCCCCATTTTCCAAAGGGGAACAAATAGGACCCAAATAATTGCCTTCCAGTCAGCCTACCAGGAAAAAAATTCTAGAGCAGATCATTAAACAGACAGTCTAAAAGCACTTAGAAAGAAATGCTGTGATGACTAAAAGTCTACATGGGTTTCTCAAAAACAAGTCATGCCAGACTAATCTTATATCTCTTTTATATAGAGTTACAAGTTTGGTAGATGAAGGGAATGCTGTGGATGCAGCATATCTGGATTTCAGTAAGGCCTTTGACAAGGTCCCCCATGATATTCTTGCAAACAAGCTAGTAAAGTATACCATTTGTACTGTTACCATTTGTAACAGTACCATTTGTAACAGTACAAATGGTACTGTTAGGTGAATTTGTAATTGGTTGATTGACCAAACACAAATAGTGCTCACCAGTGGCTCCTCTTCATCCTGGAGAGAAGTGACTAGTGGGGTGCCACAGGTTTCTGTCCTGGACCCAGGGCTATTCAATATCTTTTGGGTGATGTAATAGAGGGCATGCTTATCAAATTTTCAGATGACACCAAATTGGGAGGGGTAGATAATACCTCAGATGATATGATCATAATTCAAAATGACCTTAACAGATTAGAAACCTGGGCCAAACCAATAAAATGAAGTTTCAAGAGGGAGAAATGTAAGGTAGTACACTTAGGCAGAAAAAATGAAATGAACAAATATGGGATGGGTGATACTTGGCTTGATAACAGCACATGTGAAAGGGATCTAGGAGTCTTAGTAGACCACAAGTTGAACATGACTGGATGAGTGGACATTGTGATGTGGCAGCTTAAAAAGCCAATGCAGTTCTAGGCTGCATCAATAGGTTTATAGTGTCTAGATTGAGGGAAATAATAGCAGCACCCTATTCAGCTTTGGTCAAAGCTCACCTGGAATACTGTGTCCAGTTCTGGGCACCACAATTCAGGAAGGAAATTGACAAGCTGGAATGTGTCCAGAGGAGGGCAACCAAAATTGTGAAAGGTCTGGAAGCCATACCCTATGAAAAGCAGTTTAGAGAGCTGGGTATGTTTAGCCTGGAGAAGAGAATGTTAAGAAGTGACATGATACCCACATTTAAATGCTTGAAAGGATGTCATATTTAAGAGGGAGCAAGCTTGTTTTCTGCTGCTCCAGAGACTAGAACCCTGGCCTCAGTGCCTATGAGAAAGTGTGAGATTCAAATGGAGTTGTCTATAGCAATGGCCTGGATCCAGAACTTCACAAATAGTCCTTTGTAGCTGAATAAATGGGTTAAAGAGCAGGTCAGCATGGCTGATCGGTCTGGAAAAGATAGGACTGAACTAGGCATGTCCAAGTGTGTATGTGGGTTTTTTTAAATTCCAGCCCATAGGCTGCATCAAGTTTCACTTGATGGATGGAAGCTAAAGCCAAGGAAAGGATGTATTTCACTGAATGAAGATTCTATCCATCTGAGAAACATTTCTTTCATTGGAGAAATTTTTCTTCTGTCATTTTGAGCCATTCCAGTACCCTATAGCATTGTAAATTGGTGATTAACCAGAACATAGTCAACCTAGAAATGGAGAGAATAACCATGTTCTGGGGAGGAGAAGGAAGCATGTGATTTCATTTCATTTAAACTAATGAGACCCGAAGACTTACAACTAGGATGGGAAAGCAATTTGTGCAGGTCACATTTAATACAAACTTGTCCAATCTGCAAACATTCAAAACTATGCAACTGAAGCTCAATTGCCTTTCAAAATAAGCTTCTCCAAATTCTGAAGTTTTGCAATCAGAGGAATGCATACAAAAACATGTATAGTTGAAAAACACGCACGTAAAATGTGTTTGTCAGTGAAATAACATTAAAATTGCTTAATTAGGAAAATTGCTTGCACTTTTAAAAGTGCAAGCAATTTTCCTAATTAATCAGTTTTAATGTTTGACAATACAACATTTCCAACAACTAGAAAATTCTAAAAAAAAAAAAAATTAAGATGATCTGAACATGAGATTGGGGAAAGAAGAAACTGGGTGAAACTGAAATTGACAGATGCATCCACCCCTAACTTCAGTGAGAGTGGCACAAGCTTGGTTTTCTTTAGATTGTAAACTGTGAAATGGAAAGTTCTGTTAACACCACAATAAGACCAAGAGCCCCTGCTTTTCCACAGGAAATAATGGGAACCCGCACATGATTACATGTGCATGTGCATATATGTGTGTATAGTGAGTGGTTCAATCTTATTTTGTATTGGATGATACAAATCAATGCACTTCATTCAGCCATCAGTGTATGTTCATTGCTAAACTTAATTAAATGTGGTTTTTTTTCCTTAAAAAACACTACACAAGTAAAAAGTAATTTTATACATAATAATTTTATATCCCAAATGAGAAATGTGTGTGACTACTAAGGGCCAAAACATGGCACAGTTAATTTAAGCCCAGGCAGCAAGGGGCAGGTTCCACTGCAGCTATAATAAATTACATACAAGTGCTACAGAACAATAACAAAAACTGTGAGCCATCCATTTCAGTACCATTTACAAGAAATCAATATCAATACTTAATGCAATACTGGTGAAAAATGAGCAAAGATACAGAAAGCATAATAAACCAGTAATGAAAGACCCTTGCAGTGTTTCACTTTGGAAGAAAAAACTAACTGTCTATATTTTCATGTAGAGGGATATTTCACAAAGGCAATGTGCTGGAGGTATGAGTGTTTTGCAGATCTAAGTGTAAAATAACCTCTTTATTAAATTAAAAAAGTTCCTTAAACTATGGATTACTAGCTTAGTAAAAATTCATACATATGGAAGAAGGTTGTTCATCTTTCATGTGCTGGGCATCTTTACCGAGGGGTGTGTGTAAATGTTAATGACTCATACAAAAAAAAAAACTGTCTGTACATTTGGATGGCAGGGTTTTAAACCTTGGGTCAGAACTAGGGAACCCTTCCCCCATTTTCAATTAAACCTCCAGTATTTGGAGGCAGTTTGGTTATGAATACCAGTTGCTGGTGGTGCCAACTAGTGCCCAATCAAATTCCAATGGAAAGCCCACAGGTAGGACATGAGTGCAATGGCACACTTTTACTCATGTTGTGCACCAGCTGGTATTTTACTCATGTTGCCCACCAGTAGTCTCTGCTACTGGAGGTAATGTATAGCCATCCTGACCAGAAGTCACTGAAAGCCTTACTTGCCATGTGAACACCCTTCCCTGTTTCAAAGTTTCATCATCTATCATCTTTATGCTGAATATTTTGCGTACACCTGTTCTATTGTTATTCATGACCATATATGTGTTTATGTTATTGAAATGTTTCTTCCCACAATTGTGCAATGTGCTTAGGTTCACATATTCTCTTCTAAAAGCCATGTGATCCCTTAATGTGTATTTACATGAAATGAATGAAATAAAAGATATCTGTGGTGCAAGAGAAAGATGGTCTAAATCACGGGTGGGAATCACATGGCCTTCCAAATGTCATATAGCAATCACCAATAGGCCAGGATGGTCAATAATGCAGAATAATGGGAGTTGCAGTGCAATAATATGTGCAGGGCAGTATGATTCCCTGACCTGGAATCAAATCTCTAGCCCCAGCTAGAGTAAACCCATTGAATTAACTGCTGAATGGCAAGTCAATGTTTATTTAAGTTCCACTGATTCACTGGGTCTCTTAGAGCTGGGATCAGCAATTGGACTTTAGGATGCCACTGTTTGGTCAGGCCTAGCGTTAGAAGACAGCATCTTCAGGCAGATCCCAGGGACCTAGTGTTGCTTTTACTGCTGACTCTGCTGGTACTCTGATAGGTACTCTGCACAACCACCAGTGTAACTACCCACAACACATCAGAGCACCCAGACCTCACTGGAATAGCCACTGTCCTCCTCTTTCATTGTGGTCTAATTCCATCACCAGTTCCATCCATCACCATCCCTGTGGTCACTGGAAATATATGGAGAAGCACCCCTAGCAACAACAACCTACAACAACCTGGTTTTCATACACGTTCAGTGCCTGGAAGAATGGGCAATTGAGCAATTCAAAGCTGAAATAAATGAACATGGGCAGAGTATACAGGAGCAATATAGATGATGGACAGGTAAAATACTGAAGTGGAAGGGTGTGGCAGCAAAAAAAAAGAGAGAGAGAGAGAGAGAGATTGAGAGAGAGAGAGAGCAAGTTACGGAGTATTAATTAAAAGAGTACAAAGGCAGGCTTGGTCCCTTCCCTGTTGTGACAATTCACATTAGGAGAAGACACACACACACACTTTCTCACTCATAACTGGACAGGGCATTGAAAGCAGCAATTCTAGACAATACAGAATGCAACAAATGATGTTTTAATTGCAGCTTGGAAAAGTGACCTTTTGGACTACAAATCCCAGAATTCTCTAGACAGCATGGGAATTTCAGTCAGTAAGAACTGGTGACTTCTGTGTCACTAAAGCAGTGAGTCTACAGTGCAAATTCATCCAAGCTTTAAAGGAGCACTACAAGGTGCAAACCCTATCCCCAAACTAGGATCAGCACCTTGAATAGCTCCTTTAAAGTTCAGACTAAAATCCAGAAGTCTGTATTTCATTGCTTAGGAAAGAGATTAGGGCTTTGATTTGCCATAAAAAGAGTGACCTACAAGCCAGTGGTTGATTTTAGCTGCTGACAGGGCTTTGCAAAGCATATATGAGAATTCTTCAATGCCTTCGATTTCATCTTCACAATGGTAGTTGTGTTGGAAATTCCATAGAATCATAGAACCATAGAGTTGGAAAAGACCACAAGGTCCATCCAGTCCAACCCACTGCCATGCAGGATCACACAATCAAAGCACCCCCAGCCCTCCAGCCTCTGTTTAAAAACCTCCAAAGAAGGAGACTCCACTCCGATGCAGTGCATTCCACTGCCAAACAGCTCTTACCATCAGGAAGCTCTCCCTAATGTTCAGGTGGAATCTCTTTTCCTGTAGTTTGAATCCATGTCCTAGTCTTTGGAGTCACCTCTTAACCTTCTCTTCCCCAGGCAAAACATACCCAGCTCCCTAAACCACTCCTCATATGGCATGGCTTCCAGACCTTTCACCATTTTGGGTCACCTCTGGACATGTTCCAGCTTGTCAATATCCTTCTTGAATTGTGGTGCCCAGAACTGGACACAGTATTCCAGGTGAGATCTATGGAGACCATGTAATGGATGGCTGATGAAATGTTGGAGAGTGAATGGGAAGGGAGCATGAAGGAGCCAATCCTGTGGCAGGAAACTGGTATGGGAGGGGTCTCCTAGAATCCTCCTCTGGCTTTTCTTCGCAAACGAAGATTCAGGAAGGACTCATCCCGCGCCTTCTGCAAGCGCGCTGATGACTAAAAAGGCCAATCCGAGATAAACAAGTCCGGTTGCAAAAAGCGCAGCAGAAGGTCTCCTTGGGTGATGTTTTTGGGTTGTGATTCTTTCTGCGTTGTCGTTTCTCTTCAAGACTTGTTCGTCGTGAGTTCTCAAATAAGGCTGCAGCATTGTGGATAGTGCGTCTCCATGCCTCCCGATGTGAGGCCAGGGCGGACCACTGTTGGTGATCAATTTGGCCAAGCCTGAGATGTTGTTTCAGGGAGTCTTTGTATCGCTTTTTTGGAGCGCCCCTCTTACGCTGACCCGTGGCGAGTTCACCGTAGAGTAGTATTTTTGGGAGGCGATGGTCCTCCATCCTAGAAACGTGCCCTGCCCAGCGCAGCTGTGTTCTCAATATCATGGCCTCAATGCTGGTGATCCCTGCTTGTTCAAGGACAGCAACATTCGTCACATAGTCAGTCCAGTGTATATTTAGGATTGTGCGTAGACAGCGCTGATGAAAGCGCTCGAGGAGTCGTAGGTGGTGGCGATAGGTAACCCATGCAGTTCACCTACCTGGGAAGCATCATCTCCTCAGATGCCAAGATTGACAAAGAGATCGATCACAGATTAGCAAAGGCATATAGTGCATTTGGAAGACTTCACAAAAGAGTCTGGAGCAATAAACACCTGAGGCAAAGCACAAAAATCAGTGTGTATAGAGCCATTGTACTGTCTATCCTCCTTTATGGATCCTAGAATGAAAGGTCTAGATGACAGTTGGGAGAGAGACAGATAACAGTTGAGAAGAGAGATGACAGTTGAAAGAGAGAGTGGAAAACAGATGTGATGTGATGAGGAGAGGCTGGGATGTGTGTATGGCTATGAGTGAAGCTGGGGGGATGTATGTGCAGGGAGAATATGTATTAAAAGGAATAGAGGCTGATCAAAAATAAATACCCAAAGCAGTTCTGTTATCTTATTAAAACAATAAATCAATCTTTATGTTTATTTATCATATCCAGTTCCCTCGAGTTATTTGTCCTTACTAATATTTAAGTGGCCCTCTAACCTTGTAAACAAGGGGGTGGGTTAAAAATAAATTTTATTATTATATTAGGTGAATTTTAATTTGATACTAGTTTAATATCTTTTTTATGGGGCAGGGTGGGGTTGGTGGGTCTTAGGAGTTTTAGTCTGTATTGGTTTCTTTTTAGTCTGTATTGCTTTATTTTAACTGTTGTAAGCCACCCTAATTGTTTTTAACAGAGGGGCGGGGTAAAAATATTATTATTATTATTATTATTATTATTATTATTATTATTATACACCCACACACAAATGCAAGTACTTTCCATCTAACTGTGGAACTGCAGTCTCCACAGATTATTAATTTGGTGGCAGCAGTGAGACGTAAAAACCCCTGCATCACAAAAGTGATGGCAGCGTAAGTGACAAGGTGGCCAGGCTGAGCGGTGAGGTAAATTCAGCTGGTGCGCCTGCTCGTCACAAGGTCTGACCAAAGCAGAATGGAGTGGCACTATTGCATCCCTCACTCTAGACACTATACTCCTATTGATGCAGCCTAGATGCACTTTTTTTAGCTGTCACATCACACTGTTGACTCATGTTCAGCTTGTGTTCTACTAAGACTCCTAGAACTAACCCTTCCTTAGCATTTAATATGTCCACATAGAGTACAATGCACGAGGCAAAAGAAATACATTTTTCCATATCATTTAGGAAGTGATAGTATTCAAGGAAATTTACAGGTAAATCTGGCATGGCCACTAAAAATAGCTTTATCATTGGCTTCTCCAGTGTCCTAGAATATATTATTTGATAAAACATAATTTAAATTTTAAAAGTTTGTTTTTGTCTGAAAAAATAAATCTAGTATTAATTAGAAGAAGGAAGAATAATCACAAGTCTACTGTTTAGCACATTTTGAAGATAGCAATGATTATCAGTGTACCTTAAAAATTTATAGCCACTGCATTAAAGACCCCAAGGTAACCAACAAAAACATAATCCCATTCTGGAGCATGAGAACACTTTAACGGGATAATTAGCTCAATATGTAATAAATTATGCAATCAATTGTAAAGACACACGTTCCATATACAGCTGGATGTTTAATAAAATTTATGAATTAAGATTGAGTAGCAGCATAATTCTTTCTTTTAACTGGTTCATATGACTTTGCTATTACCCATTTTTCATAACTATACTACCTGCCATTCAGCAGATGATGTTGATTTTTATCTCCCATTGGGAATTCTAATCTGTGTGTCAGTCTCTCTCTCTCTAATCATCTAACCTAACCTAACCTAATCTAATGCCTTCTGTATAATCTGGAATAGGCAAATTCCACAGAGCCAGGGCCTGTTTTCAGACAGGACCAAGTGCTTGAGGTCTGCAGGTCCAAGGGGCATAGTCTTAAAAGGAAATGTTGGACTACTTTTCCATTTATATTTTATTTTATATTGATATTTAATTATTAAGAAATAAATTTATCCCATTCATTATTAACAAATACAACCCATCCAATCATATTTGAATGATTTATTGTTAACTCTGTGTTTATATTGACAGCTGAATAATATATGGACTGTTGAACATGATAATAACTATGCTGTGGACTATTCCATGGACCATGGTGCATTTAGTGGTTTGCTGCTCAAATTCTGTGGCAAACCATTTTTTAAAAAATAAAAAATCAGAAGTACCCTGATCTGGGGGAGATGACTTGGGGACCACATGAGCCCCCAGGCCACATTTACCTAGCACTGGTGTTGATACTAGTGAACTAGATCAAGCAATAACTTGGCTATTATTTTTAATTACATGGAAAGCTCTTTGTAATCATCATTATTGTTGTTGTGTATATTCAAGTCAACTCTAACTTATGGCAACCTTATCCTGGGGTTTCTTGGCATGATTTATTCAGAAGAGGTTTGCCATTGCCTTCCTCTAAGGCTGAGACTCATCCAATGTCTCCCAGTGTGTTTCCATGGCTGACCACAGATTCAAACCCTCATCTCCCATACTCCTAGTCCAACACTCAAACCACTGCACTGTGCTGGTTCCCACATCATACTGGCTCCTTAGAAACCAGTGATTCCCAAACTTTGGTCCTCCAGGTGTTTTGGACTTCATTTATTTTTTTTATTTAGTTATTTAATTATTTATACCCCGCTCTTCAGCCACAAGGCTATCTGAGCAGCTTACAAATTGTTTTAAGCAATAGCTATTTACACATCTACACTGCATTAAACAGTTTCCAATGTGTGTTAGCATCTCCCGGAAGCCCTTGCCACCTTGGCCAACAGTCAGGAATTCTGGAAAATGAAGTCCAAAACATCTGGAGGACAAAAGTTTGGGAAACATTGTTGTAAACACACCTCACACTATAGGTGTGCTGAGCAGGAAACATGGAGTAACAAAGAAGAACAATAGTGATGGCTGTTATGGAAGGAAAGGCACTGCTTGTTCTTTTTACCACCACTATAGCTTTGATGGGAAGGAGTTGACAGCATAATACATATGGTTTAGATACATGGTGATGCAAACCTATGGGAAGGAAAGTTGTAGAGTAAGACACTTGAGTAGGAGAAATGAAAAGGAAAGTATACCAACAGGACCATATTGTCAAAGAAAAATCAAAATTCTGTAGCTCAGGGCTTTTGAGGTAAAAAATCTTTCTTCAGTATCAACTAATGTATTTATTCTTTGATCAGATAGCATTGCTTGCCATTGTTGCCCTGATCACTTTACCACATGCTGAATTGTGCATACACTGCCCTACTTAATTCATACTTTCAACATAGCGATTCGAATATGTGATTTTTCCTTCTGAGTTTTTCCAATCAGCAGAATTCTTCAAATACATTCATGTGGAGTGGTATTGAGTATGTAGTGCCTAAATACCCTAAAGGTATCAGATCCTGTCTCATCTTGGAAGCTAAGCAGGTTCAGCTCTGGTTAGTTCTTGGATGGGTGACTGCTAATGAATACCAAGTGCTTTAGGCAATATTTCAGAAAAAGTAACCAGCAAAATGATATCTGAGCATTCCTTGCCTAAGAAAACCCTATCAAATTCATGGGATCACCATAAATTGACAGGCGACTTTAAGGTATGCACACATACATTGAGGAGAGAGAGAGAGAGAGAGACTGACACACATACACACACTTTTTTTTCCTTTTAAGAGAGAAGGAGGGGACACAAGGAGAGACATAAGGGGGAAACAGGGTTTAATACCCAGTAGATGGTGCTGTAATCAAATTCTAAAACATACTACATAGAGACACATGAATATATCTTGATAAAAATCATTATCCCAGAAAGCATAATTCTTAAAAAATTGTTTCAATATTTGTAATGTCTTCATCTTAAAGCCACAGCCCTCCATATGCCAATCTAAAATAATATTATTTTGAAGCTGTAACAGAGTATTTGGGGCATTATTTCCTATTTGCTAATATATTTTCCTGATGTGTCTTTCCTTACCTTTCCTGATGGTGAAACTGTTATGGGAAGGACAACCATCACATTTTCACTGTGTCTAGACAGACAGGCAGGCAGACAGGCAGAATCCAAAAGGGAAATGTCTGTAATTCCCAAATGTTTAACAAATTACAAAAAGGAAATACATGAAAAGACACAAATGACATGGAAAGAACTGTTTCCTGCATTTGTCAGGTTAAACTTGACTTAAAAATCTGAGAAACACTTTTATTTTAAATACCAAGCATTGGAATAACAGAAGAAAAGAGCACAGTTCTATGAAACACAGGCAGGACAGCTGGATGCTAGCTATTGGAAACACATTCTAGTGTTTCCCCCCTCACATTCTGTTGTGTTATTGCAGGCATTTTTGTGAGCAGTTGTGTTAACAGGTTGTTGGTTTAAAAAAAGATAACATCTATTGAGCATGGAATAAATATAAATTAGTGGATAAAATGTATCTGGATTGCTTCACATATGGTTCAGTTTATGCATTTGGTAAGGCTTTCAGGAAAGGGCAGAAGGAGTAAGATGAGGAAGTACAGTATATGGAAATTTGTAACAGTTTTTAAATAAATCCCAAAGCACCTCTCCGTATCCCTGGCAACACAAATACAATAACAGTAAATAACAAACAATTTGCAGCTCTCTCATGATGCCCCCAAACTGCTGCCTGAGGCAGCTGCCTCACTGTGCTTAACTGCCAGGCTGTCCCCAGGGTCAGAATAATAATAATAATAATAATAATAATAATAATATTTCTATCCCACCCCTCTGCAACGCTATTGGGGTGGCTTACAATATAAAAACTCCATAATTGCAGTACCCTAGCCCACCCACCTCTTAAAATAATATTAAATAAGTAGAGATTAAAAACATACAATAATTAAAAATATATTAAATTAGAAAAAAATTAAAAACATACAATAATTTTTTTAAAAAATCCAATGGCAGCTCAAAGGAAAAGGACAGCTGAGTCTTTGGGCCAGGATAGTTATTCAGGAAAGCCTGCCAGAAAAGATCCATCTTGACAGCTTTTTTAAAGCTGTCTAAGGTGGTAATAAGACGGATCTCGTCTGGCAGGCCATTCCATAATCTGGGAGCGGCAGCAGAGAAGGCCCTCTGGGAGGTCACTGACAGCCTTGTTTTCATAGGTTGTAACAGATTCCTCCCAGAGGACTGAAGTGCACGGAGAGGGTCATACGGGAGGAGGCGGTCCCGGAGGTAAGTTGGACCCAAACCATGCAGAGCTTTAAAGGTCATACCCAACACCTTGTACTGTGCCTGGAAACTAATAGGCAGCCAGTGGAGAGCTGTTAGCACAGGTGTTATGTTTGTGTTTGTGTTTGTGTTTGTGTTTGCACGTTACCTGACCTGTCATGTGACATAATGTACACAATGGACACCAGTAGTTAAAGTGCACTTTTTAAAGGAGGGGGGGCTCATTGAAAACACCAGCTCTTTACTTTAAAAAAAATGAGTCAATGGTCATGTTTGGCTGTAACAATTCCTCATGACCAGTTGTTACAGGAAGAAGCCTTAGGATAAATGGGAGAACAAAAAATTACACTTCTATTTGTGGTTTATCTTAGCTATTGTTTGTTGAAACAAGCCAGCACCGTTTGCAAAAAACACTTGGCTGTGTGAGCACTGTGCATGTACTGGGTAGGTGTATTTGGCAGTGGGAACAGTTGCAAGATCTGCCCATAGTAGCAGGACATCTTGGGCCAAGCTGTCTGTTAAGAGTTTCCATTGCTGCTCACACTGGGGAAGAGTGCCCAAACAAACTTTTGCTAGGATCTTAGCTTCTTTTTGCTATTATCTGCCATCAAGCTGACTGATTTATGGCAGCCCTATAGATGACAGGCCAACCCTGTTATCAACAGCCCTTGGCTGTAGCCGCATTGAGGAATTAAAGCAGTTTGACACCACTTTAAATGCCATGCCTCAATGCTGTGGAAAGCAGTTTGACACCACTTTAAATGCCATGCCTCGATGCTGTGGAATTCTGGAATGTGTAGTTTTGTGAGATATTTAGCCTTCTCTGTCAGAGGGCTCTGGTACTGCAACAAACTACAAATCCCAGGATCCCATAGGATGGAGCCATGGCAGTTAAAGTGGCATCAAACTGCTTTAATTCTGCAGTGTGGCTACAGCCCTGGTCTTGCAGACTCAGGGCTGTGACTTCTGTAGTTGAATCAGTCCGTCTGTAATGCTGTCCTCCTCTTTTCCCACCACCTTCCACTTTTCCCAGCATTGTTGTCTTTAGCAATGTGTCATGATATGATTGACACACGATAGTCTCAGTTTACTAATTTTGTCCTGGCTGCTTACATAGGTGAAAATGGCTGAGATTCATAAGGGCAATAGTGGACTCAAACAATTTGTCTCTTGCTGTTCAATGGGGGAACAGAGAGATGTGGCACTGGCATGGCCACATCATACACAAACTCCCTTCACATATCACTACTGGGGTTAAGGTCTTGTCTATACAATTAGGGGAAATGTGGACTGATGCACACTAATGCAAATTTGCAGCAGCTTCTATTTGTCTTAAAGGTTTTTTGGCAAGCTCACAGGCTTGTGAAGCTATCCACTTTCACTGTTCCAATGGGCATGCCTGCGAATCAAGATGGCAGGTGCAATTGAATTACCCATATTTTTATTGTAACCAGTTGCCACCACTGAACAGTATTTTTTTTTTAAAAAAAGCACATCTAAGGTCTGAAAGTATGATATTCCACCTAAATAAATAGAAAAGGGGGGGAAGGCTGTTTCATCACTTCAGCACACAAATGCTATGGCAAAAATCCAACATGGTGGTTCTGGGCCCTTGCCTTGTTAGCAAGCTCTGCCCCTTGTGCACATCCAATCAGCTTTCCACTTCTGCTCTTATCAGGAACGTGCATCAAAGCGAACCAGTTGTCCCAATGAGTGGGAATGCAAATCCCCCACTGAGCTTTTTTTTTTAAATGGGATAAGCCACAAAGGCTTTTCCTGTAGAGTTTTTGGTGGTTTTGGCCCCTCTCCTGCCAAATATAGTGGATTGATGCAGGATGCTATTTAGACAAATCAAATTCTCCTCAAATTCTATGAGGAGTATTTTCACCATTTAGACAACCCTTCAGTGTTACCAATGCAACATCAAAAAAAAAATGATAGCAAAGCAGTAACTTCATTTATTTATTGGTTTTATATCCCACCTTTCTCCCAAGATAGGATTCAAGATGGCTAACATCTGCTCCACACCACTCTGGCAATATGTACATCTCAAAGAGGGGCAGAAGAACATAATAAAATGAAGACACTGGGTTAAGAAATACACAGTATTTCAGACCTCACCTGGAATACTGTGTCCAGTTCTGGGCACCACAACTCAGGAAGGATATTGCCAAGCTGGAATGTGTCCAGAGGAGGGTGACCAGGATTGTGGGAGGTCTGGAGGCCATGCCCTATGAGGAGTGGCTTAGGGAACTGGGCATGTTTAGTCTGGAGAAGAAAAGGTTGAGAGGGGACATGATAGCCATGTTTAAATATGTGAAGGGATGTCATACTGAGGATGGAGCAAGCTTGTTTTCTGCTGCTCCAGAGACTAGGACACAGAGCAATGGGTTCAAACTACAGGAAAAGAGATTCCACCTAAACATTAGGAAGAACTTCATTACAGTAAGAGCTGTTTGGAAGTGGAATACACTGCCTCATAGTGTGGTAGTCTCCTTCTTTGGAGGTTTTTAAACAGAGGCTGGATGGCGATCTGTCAGGATTATTTGACTGTGTATTCCTGCATGGCAGGGGGTTGGACTGGATGGCCCTTGAGGTCTCTTCCAACTCAATGATTCTACGATTCTAAGATTCTAAGAAGATACTCCTGGGTTGCTGCCATGCATGGCTCAGAATAACATAGTAGTTCCTCATGCAGAACTACACTACACTGACCATTTTACCATGGCTCAGAACTACTGTAGAACACAGAAATACCCCACGATGGCCATTTTGTGCCAAGAAGAGAGCAGGGGGGAGCACATCTGGCTATGTCCTTGAAGCCAGATGTAAAGCAATTACATCATCCACTAAGATCCTCTGGATCCTTCACAGGTGTCAGTGGCTGATACCATTTTTCTTCTGGCTATGGGGACAGGCTGGGCTGCTTTTTAGATTTCTGATTGCTTAATTTAAGCTTTTGGAAGTGTAGAGATTTATTAAAGGGTAGCATGTAATGAAAATAAATGCATATATGCTTCAGGAAGTTTGAACAAAGATAAGATAAAGGTACAGCTTATAATAACAACAATCCTGACAGTACAAGATTACTACCTTAATGTCAGCAAAACATTTTCATGCCTGTACACAAGAAAAAGAGACACCAGTAGGTTGGGAAAGTAAATTAACCTCAATGTGTACACTGGCTGAGACAGGCAGAATAGCAATGTGGCCTACCTTACCTTGGATCCCTCTTTTGATTGGATGAGAGAGAACAGTAAAGGAGAAGCTAAACAAAAGCTGAAGAGGTTATAAAATAGAAGCCTTTTGAGCAACACCAGATTTTGCTCTCAGCAAAGTTGGTCCATCTTTACTGCTGCGCCGATTGCAATAATAGAGGTGTAGGATTGTGCCTAGACTGATTAATGTAATGTCTATGTAAGCTGTGCCACTAACGACAGTGTGTTTATCTGTGCTGTTTGCATTACTAGAATAAATCTTAGTATAAAAGCTGCAACATGTTCTCCTGTTATTTTTTTGATAGACCAAAGTTTAAGAAAACCTAAGGGGAATATTGATGTTGATCTGGCTATTGGATAGAACTTGGCTTTGCAACCTTGGGAACATAGGTGACCAATATGGCAACTCCTAGAAAATCCAGATTCAAACCAATAGGTATAAGGCAAAGAACCTTCAGTCTTCTACAAGATATAGGGGTGGAGGAAACACACCTGCTTTCCTGTGGGCACAGAATATTCTTGGGGAGCTCCAGCAGCTCTATGGTAGATCTGGAGAGTTTTCGGTTGCTATATAGGGACTAAGGGAATGCAAAGCTCTACAGTGACCAAAAATAAACATGTGTGTGTGTTTATGTGTCTTTAAGTTTCCTGTTGACTTATGGCAACCCCATGAATTCCGTAGGGTTTTCTTAGGCAAGGAATATTCAGAGGTAGTTTTGCCAGTACCATCCCTGTGTATGCATCTAATGGGGTGCCAGCCCTGGTTTGACAGATCAAAAATCCTGTGGACTAGACTGAACCCTTAGACTACCACTAGCTTATCCTTGGCCACTTCCTCTGTTTGAAAGGAAAACAAGATAAAAGCAGTCAGACATACATATCCTGTTTGACAGCATAAACAGTGTGTGTTAAAAGTCTGAATAGAATCAATAACCTTATATAAATGCTGGCCACATTTGAACTCATATAGCTTAGATCTTAATATCCTTCACTGAAAAACCTCTCTCTCATTTGCAGTAGTGTTATTTATCTGAAGGGCAGATAGGACCTTCAAAGCCTCTATAATCTGCATTTAAAAATGGACATAGGCAATATTAATAAGGAACAGCTAGAGAAGGAATAGCCCAGTTATTTCAGTGGATCACTGACCATGACAGCTTCACCCAGGCACTTATTCAAGTCTGCACATCTTATCCATCATTCTGAGCAAAGGTACCACTTCAGTTTTCTGAGTGGACCATGATTCACAACAAAATTCAAATATCTGCTTTTGGGTTTCAAGAGAAGGTTCAAGATAGGGGTGTTGTCTAGATGATGAAAAAACTCCTCATAGAATGTTAGGAAAATACTTTTTGTCCCAACAAGATCCTGCAGTGATTTACCATTTTCATAAGGAGGGAGGCCAAAAACTGAAGAAACTATGCAGGAAAAGCCTTCATGGCCTTTCCCGTATTTTTTTAAAACGATGTGAGGAAATGCAGAAAATTCATGACCAGAATCCTGTTGGTTAGTCCCAAATAGAGATGTGAAGGGCGGGGGCAGATTTCCCCCTCTCCACCCTCAGTCTTTTTCCCGAAAAACTGGATTTTTATAAAATGAATTTGGGAATATTTTCCTTCAGAATGAAGAACAAGATATTTAAGACAAGTTGTTCATATATTTACTCCCCAAAAATTATTTCAAGAAAGACTTCCCCAAGACAATGTTTAGTATCTGATCAGTGCAACGCCTGGTCTTGATATTCTTTTCTTAGTTCTTTTTATGGGGATGAAAGCTTTTATGTCTGCTTTACGCTGTGGAAGACTACAGGAGACAAGGTAATGTTCTCTATTTTGCTAACATTGATGGTTTCTTCTGGGTTTTTTTGTTTGTTTTTTGTTGTTGTTGTTTTGCCTGCTATTAATAAAGTAAAAACAAAAGAGGCTCCTTCCAGTTTAGGACCTAGTAGCTGTATTTGTAACCAAAAATAAATAAATAAATAAAGGGAATTCAGTTGGTTAACAATTGTCTGACTGAACTGTACTTTTAATATACCATAATAATAACATAATAACACCATAATTTTATGCCAAACAAAATAGTACTTGTCATATTATGCACGATACATTATATAATACAGAATGATTTCCACTCTGGACTTTTTCGGACGCTGAAAAATAACGCAAGCAGCCTCGTCAGCTTGCAAGGCTGCTGCGCTGCAAAGCATCCCTTTCGTATGACGCTCGCCCCTGCCGGTACTGTTGCAGTACCGCGGGGAGAGTTGAATGTCATATTTCGTCGTTTTTTACTCACGAAAGTTGATCGTGAGCAAAAAACGAAGAAATATGACGCTCAACTCTCCCCGCGGTACTGCAACAGTACCGGCAGGTGCGAGCATCATACGAAAGGGACGCTCTGCAGCGCAGCAGCCTCGCAAGCTGACGAGGCTGCTTGCGTTACTTTCTTCGCGTCTGAAAAAGTCCTCTGAAAGGATGCTAGTATCACTGGTTGGAATCCTGTCAACAGCTACTATAGTCAAGAATACATAACTAAGTAACCTCTCCTGGTCTGACACACACACACCACAAATCTGATGGAAATGTCATTCAACTGTGTTCCAATCACTGTCAGAATGGACCTCCTTTTACCCACATAGCTGATGCCCAGTAAAGTAGTTTGGAGGAAAATTATGATCATGGCAATAGTGTTAAAATCATGACTAAGTAGTAATCGTGAATACGGAACAGTGACCTAGATCTACTCATCCGTAATTTTCGTATTCATGATTATTACTTGGTCATGTAGAGTAGACCCA
Organism: Gambelia wislizenii; assembly: GCA_030847615.1. NCBI lineage: Eukaryota > Metazoa > Chordata > Lepidosauria > Squamata > Crotaphytidae > Gambelia > Gambelia wislizenii. Next base: position 99,631,644 of record JAUMIR010000003.1, on the reverse strand, counting down.
TTGAATCAGCTATTGAATGGCGAGTTGACACATACATAAATCCATTTTATTCAGTGACTCTGCTACAGTCACAACTAACAATAAGATTTAGGTCACTGTATTTTAAGAGACATTTTTTGGAGACTGGATTAAATTGTGTTTATTTATTTATTTGATTTATATGCTGCCTTTTCCCAGAATGGGACCCAAGGTGACTCACAACACATACAATACAACATACAATTAATAATATGACAAATAAAAGTTAAAAACATTAAAATCATGACAATTTAAAATTATATAAAACGTATCAAAGTTTTTTTTAATGTCAGAACCTGTGCCTGATATAATTTTTACATTTTTTTTCTCTTCCATCCTCTGTCCCCTACTCTTTTTTATTTGTGTGGCCCAGCCTGATGAAGAGTTACAGAGAACTTGCTAGTCCACACACTTCTGTGCCATTTTAGTTGGGTAAAATCAATAGTAGAACCACTGATTTAAACAGCTATAGAACTAAAACATAACCAGTGTAGCTGGGCTGGGCTTGCAGGATAGAATCACATAATTGGGTATTCCTTACACAAAGTATTATGCTTTGCACACCTAGAGTCGTTTGTTGGCATGCTGGTGCCTCCAATTGTTTTGGAGTATAACTCACACAATCCTGGACCATCTCCCATGCTATCAGGGGTTAATGGGAGATGTCCAAAACATCTGGAGTTTATTAGCTGCCATATACTTATTCCAGTTATCCTTCACACCATCTTTGAATGTGCAGGGGCCCATATGGAAACCTGTGGTCTGATACAGTAAAAGTCAGCCATAGACACATCATGAAAGACTTAGTTCAAACCTTCTGTAGTGTCCAGAGGGGAAGAAAACACCACAGAGGAGAGGGAATGTCCTCTTCTCCTTTCCTCTATAAACTGCATTCATATAGACTTTCATAATCCTTTTGAAGTTCTAGAAATAATTGTCATGTTTAAAATTTGAAAGGTGGATAGTAGTAGCCATATAATCCCCTTGTTTGCTACAAATTGCTGTTACTGAATCGCCTTTCCACAGTATTATTTATCAGAGCAGCAGCCAACTAGCAGGGGTGGTAACTCTTGGTGCACTGTTCCCACTCTTTTCCAGCAGCAGGTCATAATACTGGCCCAGTGTTACAGATACCGTATATTCCGGCGTATAAGATTACTTTTGAGCACTCAAAAGTGCCCTCCAAAATTGACAGTCGTCTTATATGCCGGATATACTTTGCTTCACCTGCCTGCCTATCTCCTGCCTCTTCGCAAATGGAACAAAGAGGCAGGAGATGGGGCCAGGGGTGAAGCAAAGTGCTTTTCCAGTACATTCGCCCCCTTCCTCTGCCTTCTCCCCCTTTGGGGAGCAACGGAGACAGAGGATGGGGGTGAACATTGCAGTTTGCCGTGGCCACCGCTTGATCGCCTCAGCAGCAGCCGAGGCAAACCGCTAAATTTGCCCTTTCCCCCACCTTGCTTGAAGGTGGAGGAAAAGGGCAAAAATGCCCCCTCCCCCCAGCCACCCTCTGCCCATCCACCCCCCTTCCCCAAAGCCACGGTTCCATTGGAATTGTGGCTTTGGAGAGGGGGGTGGCTGTGAAGCCCCCTCCCCCCAGCCACCCAGCCACCCTCCGCCCAGCCACCTCCCTTCCCCAAAGCCACGCTTTGGAGAGGTGGAGTGGCTGCGAAGCCCCCTCCCCACAGCCACCCAGCCACCCTCCACCCAGCCACCTCCCTTCCCCAAAGCCACGCTTTGGAGAGGGGGGGTGGCTGCGAAGCCCCGCTCTCCCCAGCCACCCAGCCACCCTCTGCCCAGCCAGCGAAGCCCCGCTCTCCCCAGCCACCCAGCCACCCTCTGCCCAGCCAGCCCCTTCCCCAAAGCTGTGCTTTGGAGAGGGGGGTGGCTGCGAAGCCCCCTCCCTCCAACCATCCTTCCACCCTCCCCGAAGCCCCCTCCCTCCACCCCCCCAGCCAGCTGGCCATCCCACATTCCCCAACCCACCAGGCGGCTGGGCAGCCTCCTTGTGGGTTGGGGAATCATGGGAGGAGGAAGTACCCCCCTTAGCCAGCTGGCCATCCCGCATTCCCCAACCCAAAAGGGGACTGGGCAGCCTCCTCGTGGGTTGGGGAATCGCAGGGGGGGGAGAACCTCCCCGAGCCAGCTGGCCATCCCACATTCCCCAACCCACCAGGAGACTGGGCAGCCTCCTGTGGGTTGGGGAATCGTGGGAGGAGGGAGCCCAGAAGGAGGGATCGGGGCTATGGAGTTAAATCCCTAGATTCGCTCCCTCTCCCTTGACGGTGGGGAGAGGGGGAGAATCCCGGGGTTTGGCTCCACGGCCCGCGTCCTCCCTATGGAGCCAAACGGGGCATGTTCGCCCCTTCTCCCCATCTTCCTTGAAGGTGGGGAGAGGGGGCGAATCTAGAGGTTTGCCGCGGCCACCCCCGCTTCCCCCGCCTTGGTCCCCTTTGGAAGAGCCAAGACGGAGGGAAGGGGGCTGCCCTTTCCTCCACCTTTGAGTCCAGTTTGACTGGAAGGTTGAAGAGAGGGGCGAATGTTGCCCTGCCAGCTGATCCTGTTCGCTTTCCCAACTCACGAGGAGATCCTCATGAGTTGGGAAACAAAGAGCTGGCAAGGCTCCCCCAGCCAGCCAAATTGGGGGGGGGTCTTATCTGGCGAATATATGCCTAAACCTAGATTTTTGGCTGGAAATTGGGGGGGGGGTCTTATACGCCCAGTTGTCTTATACACCAGAATATACAGTATATATTTTCTCTCAAGGAAAGCAGCTTGGGAGAGAGGGTCTTAAGTATACAAATGGATGTAAGGAAACAGATTAAAAAGTGCCCTTTCTCCCAGCCACCCAGTTAATCCACACAAGATCCCATCACAGCATACTTTAGACTCCTTTTATGGACTTGCTGGCCTTTATAATGAGTACTTGACAACACAGAGAGAAACAGGATCTATTCAACAATATGAACTAAATGATCAACATTTCTTTTAAATTCTGGGATCAGAAGAGCCTGTTGACAAAAGCCAAGAAGCTATATGGGCAGACATAGCTACAATGAGAGAGCTCTGTTGTTGTAGGTACTTCTGCTGGTGCTACCCTTCCCCCCCCTTCAAAAAAAAAAGCCTACCTCTTAAACTGGACAGCAATTCAACCAAGGTCTTACGGATCAGGGAGCTGGAGCATGGTGACTGCAGCACCTTCATGGTCATGAGACAGGCACCTGGACAGACCCCTCAGGGTCCTGCCACAATTGCATCTCTAGGCACCCTGTGACCAGGAGAGTGCTACAGGTATTATTCCCCAGTGCCCTAATCTGCAACACCTCAGAAACCCTTCACCCAAGGCATTGTTTGGCTTAAGAGGTAGGTTTTGGGGGTCATGTTCAGTTGTTAATGAGAATCCCAAAAGTTATGAGACCATCAGTCTTGCTTATGATCTCATAAATATTGCACAGGATGGCAGCATTCTCAAGTATGGCATTCTCAAGTATGGTAGACTTCTAAATAGGTATGACTTCTTCCTTACATGGGACTGTTTCTGTCACCACTCCCACATCCTACCTCAGTTAGTTCTCTGCCCACACACAGTTTTTAGACAATCTGATATAGTAACTCCTGTGGTAGTGGTGTAGTTACAGCATGATTACATGTTACATTTTAGGCAGCATTCCACTTTCTAGATGCTTTGTCGCAACCAGTCCAACACCTTGACTGGTGACACAGCAACCACTCTCATCTGTTTTTAATCAAGCACAGCACCATGTTTGACAGTAAATTGCCAGAGCTGTAATAGTGGAAGATCTAAATCTGCCACTGTGAAAAAGGTCCAAGGAACATGGCTTTAACACTAAGTCTTTTTTACCTGAGGTATTCTATTTGAGGAATGTCCAATTCCAAATGTAGCAAAGTGAGAAATTACATGCTCTAACAAATCAAAAATAAATGAGGTAATCCCATAAAGGTAAATTTACTGTTGTGTATAATTTACCATTTTTACCTTGTTTTCAATTGTCTTTTAGTCATCTTCATTCTAGGTGCCCATTCTATTTTATTATGCTAAACCCCATCTTCTGTCACATAAATAATGGTTAAAGATCTTAATATTAAAGGCTCTAAGCTTTGAGGCCATATTTCAAGCTTTATTCAAGCCACATATTAATGCTGAAACTGAACACAGATCACTTTGTCATCATTACCTATGATCCCAAAAGTATAATACAATCTTTGCTATATCTGGCAAGAAAATACTTTGTTGCATTACACTGAATTATGGAGATATATTGATAGCCTTAATATTTTGACAAAACAATAAAACCCAATCTGCTAGCTCTTCAACACTTACTAGGTTATCATTCCTGTTACTACAGCAACAACAAATTATGAAAATAAAGGCCTATTTATTCCATTGCTTGAAGGAAATATTCATACATTTATTTTAATCCTGATAAAATCCTGATAGTCAGCATTTCCTATATTAATTTACTTTTAATATACAGTGCAACTTCCTTCTGCTGGTATGAAAAACTGCACTGTAAACAGAACCATCCTTGAGCCTTGCCATGTACACTTTCCCATAGCATCTTGCCACTTGCCACTGACCTTTTGTTGTTGCTGTATGCCTTCATTTCCACCATATAGCAACCCTAAGGTAAACCTATCACAGGGTTTTCCTGCAAGATTTGTTCAGAGCGGATTTGCTTTCGCCTTCCTCTGAGGCTGAGAAAGTGTGACTTGCCCAAGGTCTTCCAGTGGGTTTTCATGGCTGAGCAGGGATTTGTACTCTGCTTTCCAGCGTCATCGTCCAATGTTCAAACCATTACACTATGCTGGCTCTGCCACTAACCTAGATCCTACAAAATGTATGACTGAATTGTACTCTGTTGTCGATGCAATACCACTTTTAAGTCTAGAGTTCTGCCAAACAGGTCTGCCATTCAGGTCTCACATAGATATAGTATTATAATGTAACTGTCATGGCTACGTCCTATGGAATTTTGGGATTTGTAGTTTAGGCAAGATGTTTAGAATTCTCTGATAGAGAGCTCTAGTGCCTGACCTAAAAGTGCAGAATGAGATAGCTGTCAGAGGAGAAATATGTGTGGGCTAAAGTGGCCAAGTTTGTGAAATGAAATTGACTCGTTCATTTATCATGGTGTTGAGCTGCCCACCTCTTTGGCCTAAGTCCTATAGGCTGGTTCTGTTGATGCAAAGCATGGGAAATGGACCACTGTAACCTCTCTTCCTTCACCCTGTATCCCTCCACACCACCCAAAAAAAAAAAAAAACCCAGCTCCAAGGGATTCAAAGCAGAGCAAGTTTTGAGGAGTCACAGGGGGCTTGAAGGTCAGACCCTTCCTGTTCTGTTCACACATGAAGAAACTGAAGGATTCATCTTGTTTTCCTAGTTGAAATACTATCTAATCTATTTTGCTTTAAAAAAAAAACCCACAATTTCTATTAGAATTTCTCTTTGTTTAGTTACTCATACATCTTTCTTTTCAAAATGTAAGTCACATATGTCAAAAAATCAAGGCGTTCCTCTTATCATGCATATGTTAAATTGCGTGCTTCCTTCTACTCATTTTCATACCGATCCTTTCCTGAGCAGGTTCATCATTAACTGAGGCCTGTCAATTGGTAGAGGTAATTTCAGAAGTATGCTAACTCTGAAACAAGCAAATAAACAACCACTCTGTTTTGGTCAGCGAGTCAGTGCAAACAATCTGAAAGCCCTCATGGCAGAGGTCCAGGCAGTGATGAGAGAGCAGTTGAAAGACTAAGGACAAGAATGGAATTGAGCCTTCATCTGGCAATATATTGTACCACTGGAAGTAGAGAAAAACATCTCTGTTCTCTCCAAGCCATTACTGCGATGGCCAGAAACCTGGCCCTTCTGCTTTAATGGAAGGGACTTTGCTTGCACTTGGAGCAAGCAATATATACTTATGCCAGCAAGTGTCCAGGTGAATGCCACTATGGTCAGCAGGAACTGGCAGGTGGAAACCAGGACAGTCCCAGGCCATTCACAGGGTTAGGACTGGTAGCAGAAGCATGGTCCAGGCAGTCTGAGGTCCAAATGGGAAAAGCAGTCCTGAGCAGAGTTCAAGCTAAGAAGGGAGTTGCCAGAAAGGTACATCCCAAAGTCAGATACATCAAACAAGGTCACACCTAAGTGTTGGTGGTGTTTGTCAGCAGCCAGATAATGTCCTGGACTGAGCTAATTTATTGCCAGCAGTAAATCATGCAGCTGGCCCCAATGGCTCAGGGTCCTATATATAAAGTGGAGCTGGGCATTTCCTGACCCTTTGCTCCTGGTGGTTCAGTTTACCACGCTCTACAAAGTGAAGTGTCTCTGTATACCCCTCCTGATCTACTGCTGTTGCCTGGGATGGACGGGACTGTGCTTCTGCTGTTACCAAGACAGGACTGCCAGCCTCCTCTGGCTCTATTCAGGGCCTGTTGTCTTGGCATTGCTCTCCCCTTCTTAGAAGCATAGAGTTGGAAGAGACCACAAGGGCCATCTAGTCCAACACACTGCCATGAAGGAATACCCAAACAAAGCACTCCCAGCAGATGGCCATCCAGCCTCTGTTTAAAAACCTCTGAAGAAGGCGATTCCACCACACTGCAAGGGAGTATATTCCACTGCCAAACAGCTCTTATTTTCAGGACTTCCTAATGTTTAGGTTCTTCCTTCTTCACCAGAGGAAGCTTCCTTCAAATAGGACATGACAACTACCACCAGTAGAGTTCCTATTAATGATAGCTGGTGTAGCAAAGGGGAGGCTTCAAGAAGCCCAAATCTGTCTCCACTCAGCTGGTACAGAAGTAAGACAGGGAATGTCCACTCCCTGCTTTCTGCCCTGGTCACCTTGAGCTAGTAAGGCTTGGAGTGCAGTCACTCTGCTCCTCCCTAGTCCATTTTGAATTGTTCTACCCATGTTTAAGTTACCACAAAGCTCTTTTTTCCCCTCTTGCAATCCATTAACATATATGCCTCTCTCAGACAACAAGGAAAGAACTTTGTCATGCAACACACAATGCATTTATGAAACTGAGTGCAAAAATGTGGTGGCTCTCACTGGCTTAGATGGCTTTAAATATAATTAAACTAAGTTATAGAAGATAGGTATGTCTGTTGCTACTACAGTACTTAAACACTTAGCGAATAATAGAATAGCCACCACCACACACTTTTAGTGGCAATATACTTCTAAATCAGAAAACAGAAAAATTACTTTGGGGCAGGGACAAACCACAACTGCCAGAACTCCCAGCCACCTTGGCAATGGTGTTGTAGTCTGAAAAAAATATTATTTCTAATGTAGTTCTGAATACCAGGTGCTTTTTTGTGTGTGGGGGGGAGCAGAGTAAGATTTCTGCCCTTATGTTCCTCCTAGTGGGTTTCCCAGCAGCTTCTGCCTGGACTAGATGGACTTTTGATCTGATTCAGAAAAGCTCTTACGTTTTTACAGCATTAGTGAAGCAAGTAATTGACAGTTTTGAAGAAACAGAAGTGCCAAATGAACTGATCAAAAGTTAAATAGACAGCTTGATTTTCCACAGACATCCACTCAGCAGGTGTCACAAAACTGAAGAAGGAAATTTGCTTGTGGCTTACATAATGCTCACTAGTAACTCTGACATGCATGTTCATTGTATATAAATGCTATATAGTACTTTGTCTTGTGCTGATATGTTGATATTTGCCATTAACTCAGCTTCAACTTATGAATTAGAAACCTCCAAGAGCCCCAGGCATGAACAGCCCTGCTCAAGTCTTGCAAACTCAGGCCATGGCTTCTTTGATTCAGTCAATCCATCTATAATGTGGTCTTCCTATTTCCCTAATGTCTGCCACTTTACCAAGCTTTATCATCTTTCCCAGAGAGTTATGCCATCTCATGATATGTCCAAAGCACAATAGCCTCAGTTTAGTCTCCCTGACTTCTAGGTAGTGTTCAGACTTGATTTCCTCCCAGATACATTTATTTCTTTTTTTGACAGTCCATAGTATCTACAGAACTCTCCTCTGGCACCACTTTTCAAATGAGTGTTCTGCTTTCACAATCATAGAGATAAATTGGAAATATAGTTGTCCCTTCATATTCGCTGGGGTTTGGTTCCAGAACCCGCTGTGGAGACCAAAATCCATGAATACTCAAGTCCCGTTATATGCAATGGCATAGCAAAATGGTGTCCTTTATATAAGATGGCAAAATCAAGGTTTGCTTTTTGGATTATTATTTTTTAAGAATATTTTCAAGCCGTGAATATTTAAATCCGTGGATACAGAGGGACTACTGTACTATCGTCTGAGTGATTCTGACTTTGATATAACAATTAATTGATTTAGTTCATTCATTTCCTTTCTTGGGTTTCAGTGGAGATGGGACTGTTAGTGAGTGAGTGACAGTGTGGTCCAGCCAATATCTCAGGTGAAACAACATGTTTCATGCCTTGAACTAGGAATGGACAACATCAGGAGGTAGATGGGCCACATCCCCCTGAACACACCAGGATTTGCACCCTGACACTGCTACACCACTGAAATTCAGTAGTATGGCAGTAGCAGCAGTGAAAACCCTGAAATTTCTTTCAAAAACATTGTCTGTGTTAAGAGTGGTTGCCGCTGTTATATGCCTTCAAATTGAGTACAACCTATAGTGATACTGTCACAGAAGGGGTTTTTTTAAAAAAAAATATGACTATAAATAATAAAAAAATACAAGCAGAAAAAGAAAAAAGAGGGGGGAGACAAAACACACACACACACCAAAAAACAGCAACAAAAATAAGGGTTTTCTTGGCAAAAAAATTATTCAGGGTAGGTTTGCCATTGCCTTCCTCTAAGGAGATTATCAAACACAGCAAAAACCATGTCAAAAGATCGCCAGCAACTCCATTGACGTAAGTTTACTGGATCAAGTTCAATCCGCGAGTACCGAGGATGTGGACAAGCTACTTGGTAGAGTGAGGAAGACGACCTGCCCTCTCGATCCTTGCCATTCATGTCTGGCCATCCGGGGGGAGGGGTGCCTTGATGGTGTTCCTTAAGGACATCATCAATACATCCCTCAGGGAAGGATGTGTTCCATCCTCTTCAAAGGCAGCAGAGGTTAGGCCACTTCTGAAAAACCCTTCCCTGGACCCCCAGACATGAATAACTATAGGCTGGTTTCTATGTTATCATTCTTGAGCAAAGTGATCGAGAGGGCGGTCGCTCTTCAACTCCAAGTGGTCTTGGATGAAACCAATTATCTAGACCCATTTCAAACTGGCTTTAGGATAGGATTTGGTGTTGAGACTGCCATGGTTGCCTTGACCGAAGACCTGCGTCTAAGCATCGACAGGGGTAGTGTGATCCTGTTGGTGCTTCTAGACCTCTCAGTGGCTTTCAATACGATAGATCATAGCATCCTCTTGGATCGCCTGAGTGGGTTAGGTATCAGAGGCACTGCGCATCAGTGGTTCCAGTCCTTCCTCTCGGGCAGGTCCCAGAGGGTGCTGCTCGGGGACAGCTGCTCTAGTAGAAAGGAGCTTACTTGTGGTGTTCCACAAGGTGCCATCCTGTCCCCAATGCTGTTTAACATCTATGTGAAGCCGCTGGGTGAGATTATTCGGAGTTATGGGGCTGGGTGTTATTAGCATGCTGATGACACCCAGATCTATTTCTCCTTGTCTCGATCATCAGCCTCGAATTCTAATGGTGCCTCTTCTCTTAATGGCTCAATGAGGAAAAACAGATTGAGATTAAATCCGGTCAGAGGTGCTCACGGTAGCAGCCCCGAAACCAGGAGTTGGGTTGCAACCTCCAGTCCTGGATGGGGTAATGCTCGCCATTAAGGACTGTGTTCGCAGTCTGGGGGTGCTCCTTGATTCATCGCTTCAGATGACTAGTCATGTGAATGTGATGGTCAGGAGCGCCTGTTATCAGCTTCGGATGATACACCAGCTGTGCCGTTTCCTGGAAGTAAGGGACCTCAAGACTGTGGTGTATGCACTGGTAACCTCTCATCTAGATTTCTACAATGTGCTTTACATGGGGCTACCCTCATGCTTGGTCCAGAAACTTCAGTTGGTACAAAATATGGCAGCCAGTGTGGTCTTGGGAACATCTCAGAGAGACCATATAACTCCAGTATTAAAATCTCTGCACTGGCTGCCTATCAGTTTCCAGAACCAGTATAAGGTGTTGGTTATTACCTTTAAAACCCTAAATGGCTTGGGTCCAACTTATCTTCGGAACCGCCTCCTCCCATACAATCCTCCCCGCGCACTCCGGTCCTCTGAGAGGAATTTGCTTCAGCCACAAAAATCTAGGCTGTCTCCCAGAGGGCCTTTTTGGTAATTGCCCCCAAATTATGGAATGGCCTGCCAAACGAGATCTGTCAGATGACGAGCTTGAGTAGCTTTAAAAAGGCACTAAAGACGGATCTCTTTCAGCAGGCTTTCCTGATTAGATCCTGGCCTCAGGAGCTGCGTCTCCTGGCCTCTTTTAGTCTCGCTGGCTGTTGATTTTTGTATTTGTTTATTTATGTGATTTTAGTTTAGGTGGATTTTAATTTGATACTAGTTTAATATCTTTTTATGGGGGAGGGTGGGGTGGGTGGGGCTTAGGGATTTTAGCCAGTATTGTTGTATTTTTAACTGTTGTAAACTGCCCCGATTGTTTTTAACAGAGGGGCGGGGTAAAAATAAATATTATTATCATCATCATCATTATTATTAGAAAAGATTAAAAACATACAATAATTTAAAAAAAACAGCAACTAATCGCAGTAGCATAGAATAATTCAATGGCAGCTCAAAGGGGAAACAAAAAACAGTTGAATCTTCAGGCCGGGATAGCTATTCAGGAAAGGCCTGCCGGAAAAGATCTGTCTTGACAGCTTTTTTGAAGCTGTCTAGGGTGGTAATAAGACAGATCTCGTCCGGCAGGCCATTCCATAATCTGGGAGCGGAAGTAGAGAAGGCCCTCTGTAGATACCTATTTTAAAGCAGAAGATTGCTTTCCTGAGGTCTTCTGCTTTTGAACAATTAACAAGTTCCCCACATGCCTTCTTTATAAAAGATATGTGAGGGTGGGTTAGCACTCTGCTGTCATAATTTGGCAGTACTGTGCAAATTCAGTAGCAGCAGTTGGGTGGTGTTCCACAAAAATAGGAAGGAGGGCACATGTGGCTCACATGCCACATTTGGGCCACCCCTGTCTTAAACCTGGCATGAACTCTGCACCTACATTACCACCTCTGTAAAGTTTTTAAAAAGAATTAAGGAGGAGAAAACACCTCCTTATATACGTACGTAACCATAATATCATTTTTGGTGAACCTACACTGAGAGTGGGCAATTGCATGGGGGAAAGAGTCGATTGCTCCCTACCCCCCATGGACTGCAACCCCCCCTACCCCCCATATACATGCACAGCAGTCCCAAATACTGTACCTCTGTTTTCCTATGCAGTCTCTCTCAAAATGGCAACTGGAAATGACATTACTTCATTGCCCCTCATCATTTTGAGAGGAACTGCAATGAAAATTGAAATACTTTGGGGTAATGAGGGCTCATATGGGTTGTGTCTGGGGCGATAGGATGTTTCCATGTGTTTTCTCACATTTGAGGGGATTTCTGTAAGATTTTCAGATGAAAATTTCCCAAAAACTGAGCTTGGAGAACTGATGAGGAGCTTTGGGGCCACAAAAATTGGGGTCCAGGGTGCCTGTGGCCCACAGGCCATGCCTTCCCCACCCCTGCAATACATTGACATCACTCAAAGCAACCAATCTCTCACAGCTGAATATGTGCTGAGCGTCAGCTACAGTGATATTTTGAAGTTAAAACTTGTACCCTCTATGGTAGGCTTATAGGAAGGGAAGAGCCTAGCAAACCAACAACAAAGAAAGAGAGAGAGAGAAAGAGTTATTTTATTTTATTTTATTTTTGCAAAGCCATCATATCAGAAGCTCTCACCCTGAAGGATCCACAAGCACCTTTGAGGACCTCCTTTCAGAGTTAACAGAGTCTTGTGGCAGTAAACACAACTTGTCTTTTCTGAGAAGACAACAACGAACAGTCTGGCATATGCAAAATGTCTGCAGTCTCATAAAATGTTATCCTTTCGCTTTATCATGTTAGCATAATGCGGGGCTTCATTAAGCAGCCAGATGAATCATACAGTAATTGGATGTAATGAATTTAATTTTGTAATTTCTTTTTGTTTCCTAATGAAACAAAGACATATTTCATAAACAGGCAAAGTATTGTTTTGAGTTACAGTCTTAAGCTAGCGTTTGGCTAGAAATGCACAACCGATGACTGACAACTCTTTTTATCTGACCTCCGTGTTCTTTCTTTACCCTTACAAGGACACAGAAGAAATCAATGCTGCATGGGGTAAGCCGACAGTCTCATATACAGTAAGAAGTGATAGGCTGTGTCTGCCTGCTCCATCAAGCATCATATCTAGCAACCAATTATCCATGCCTCTTGTCCTAGCATACCTAGGTGGATTTTTTTAAAATAATAACACTAACAATAACAATAACAATAATAATATAGCTGGATGAAGCCAGGCTGGGACCATGGCATGAGGCAGGGGGAGCATTCAGCCTGACTTAAAGCATCTCTCTCCCTACATGTTTTTCCCCTCTCCACACCATTTGTTTAAGAAACAGACTCACACCGACTAAGGGGGTGAAAAACATCATGTTTAGTTGGTCTTGGAGTGAGGGGGTGAAGGAAGAAAGAGCCATGATACAAGTGAAAAACTCAAAGCTACAGCAAAAACCATGTGTTTGACAGATAACTCCATCTCCAGCACTGGAACCTTGCAAACCTCATTTTCTCCATGTCCAAGGTAGGTGTACCATGCAGAGCTGTGCTATGGATGCAATATAGCTGTGTCAAGCCCTTACGATGCCACCTTGCAAAAGGAGTCATTGCATCCAAGGCAAGAATATGATTGGGCTCAGGGCTGGCTTAACCATACCACCAAATCAGCATCTGCAGGGGGCCTCATACAGCCAAAGTGTCTCCTCTTCCTTTAACAACAACAAAGCATCTCCCAAACTAGAAAGTGAAAGAGAAAAAAGTAGCTGCTCTCTCTGCAGCTGCTCTCTTTCCCCCTTCTCCCAGGATCCTCAAAAGGCAAGCCAGCCAGGCATGTGTCTGAGATGGGTGAGTGTGTGTGTGTGTGTGAGAGAGAGAGAGAGAGAGAAGGGGGGGAGAAACTGTAAGGGACTTCTCTTCTCTTTCTCCCCTGCTCTCTCATCAGAAAGGGCTTCTTCCTTCCTTCCTTCCTTCCTTCCTTCCTTCCTTCCTTCCTTCCTTCCTTCCACATAGATCCCCCCCACCCCATCTTTCCAGCTGCTCTTAACATGTCTTGGTTTCTCTTCCCTCCCTCCCTTTCCCCCTTTCTCTTCAGCTTCCTCCCCTTGCTGCCAACTGAGTTCAGCCTGCAAAAGGAATGTGTGTGTTTTCTGATGTGCCTTCAAGTCATTTCTGATTAAGGCAAACCTACCATGGGGTTTTCTAGGTAAGGTTTGTCCAAAGGGGGTGTGCCTTTGATTTCCTTTCAGGCTGAGAGAGTGTAACTTGTTCAAGGTCACCCAGTGGGTATTCATGGCTGAGTAAGGATTCAAATCCTGGTCTCCACAGGCATAGTGCAGTGCTAAAACTTCTACAACACTCTAGCTCTTTTAACAGAAGAATATAAAGAATATAAATAAAAATTTGGAGTAATATTACTGGGAACAATGGTTTTATTGTTGTCACTAAAACACCAGTATCCCATTAGTATTATGTGAGAGACACTGGGCTAGAGCAGTGGTTCTTAACCTTTTATTTACCAAGGACTCCCTTTAAATATCTTTTGTTGCCCCAAGACTTAAAATTTAAAACCCTAATAATAATAGCTAATAATAATAGCTAACAACAACAATACAGTTACACCATCCATTAAACTTTCCCTCAGAGGCACTCTTGCTTCTTCCTGCAAGTTTGTGCCTTGGAGTCGATTGAATGGCAATGTGCAGCCAGACTTTGCCTTGGGTCCTGTCACGTGGCTGCTCCACTACAGGGAGGAGGTGGGGCAAGCAGCCTTCAAACCTTTGAGGAGCCCCTGTGAGGACATCGCGGACCCCAGGTTAAGAACCACTGGGCTAGAGAATGCTGGAAAAGGAACAATGCAACCAGACCTTGAGAAGGGTGCTGGCAGGGGGATTCTGGGAGGTGTAATCCAAAAGTAACTTTCCCAGGCTCTGAATGCTCCCTAGAATCATAGGGCTGGAAGGGACCCCAACAGCCATCCCATCCAATCAGCTTCTGCCCTGCAGGAACACACAATCAAAGGAGATTTTCAGACAGTATTTAACAGTGCCTACCATGGGATTAGGTCCCGGGAGAGGAACAGCGCTCTTGCGCAGCAGGGGGTCATTTTTGGACGCCGCTGTCCCTCTTCCGGGATCCTTCGTTGCACGTCCGTGAAGCTTTGGAAGCGGCCGCGCCATATTTTAAGCACAGAAGTTGCCCGTGCTTAAAATATGGCACGGTCACTTCCAAAGCTTCACGGACGTGCAACGAAGGATCCCGGAAGAGGGACGGCGGCGTCCGAAAATGACCCCCTGCCGCGCAAGAGCGCCGTTCCTCTCCCGGAACCTAATCCCGCAGTAGGCACTGTTAAACGTTGTCTGAAAATCTCCAAAGTCCTTACAACAGATGGCCATCCATCCTCTGCTTAAAAACCTCCAAAGAAGGAGACTCCACCACACTCCCAGGCAGCAGAGGATTCCACTGCCAAACAGCTCTTACTGTCAGGAAGTTCTTCCTAATAAGGTTTAGGTGGAATCTCTTTTCCTGTAGTTTGAACCCATTGCTCTGTGTCCTAGTCTCTGGAGCAGCAGAAAACAAGCTTGTTCTATCCTCAGTATAACATCGCTTCAAACATTTAAACATGGCTATCATGTCACCTCTCAACCTTCTCTTCTCCAGGTGAAACATAGCCAGCTCTCTGAGCCGCTCCTCATAGGGCATGGCTTCCAGACTTCCCACCATCCTGGTTGCCCTCCTCTGGACACGTTCCAGCTTGTCCATATCCTTCCTGAATTGTGGTGCCCAGAACTGGACACAGTATTCCAGGTGAGGTCTGACCAAAGCAGAATGGAGTGGTACTCTATTATTTCCCTTGATCTAGACACTATACTCCTATTAATGCAGCCTAGAATCGCATTGGCTTTTTTTGCTGCTGCATCACACTGCTAACTCATGTTTAGCTTGTAGTCCACTTTTTCTTTGAGTAAATCTATACCATTACATTAATTGCTAAACTAAATTATTGGTGGTAAATTATGTAATACAGAAACCTCCCCCTTATCCACTGGGGATTGGTTCTGGTGGGGGGGCGGGGATACTGAAAACCATGGATAATAGTGAACACCATTGAAAGTAATGGGACTTCTGGTTTAAAATAACATAGTGTTGCCTTGGAGGATCTAGAAAATAGCTAGAGAGGACACATTTTCTAAGAAGACTCTATGGTAGGTGTGCAGTTTTGTGTCCCATGGATAATGAATCCATGGATATGGGGATCCTACTGTAATCTGAATATCCTGTACTGTGAATAGGTTAGGTTACATTGACCTGACATATGCATATGGGGGCCCCAAAATAAAGCACTGCAGGGGGCCCAAAATTCCTTAAACCAGCCCTGATTGGGCTGTCCAGTTGTCCCTTCATATTTGCTGGGGTTTGGTTCCAGGACCCCAGGTGGATACCAAAATCCATAAATACTCAAGTCCCATTATATGCAATGACATAGCAAAATAGTGTTCCTTATATAAACTGGCAAAATCAAGGTTTGTTTTTTGGATTATTATTTTTTAAGAATATTTTCAAGCCGTGAATACTTAAATCTGTGGATACAGAGGGACAACTGTAGTTTTGTGTTTTTTTAAAAAATGAAAGTTGGTTTTAAGAATGCTAACTTAATCCTGCCAGACACAGCTGACTTCTGAATTCTCTCATCCCAATTGATTCAAGAAGAGAGTGATTTGAATACTGGAACTATCTTCTGCCATCCATGAGTTCTTAACAGAACTGAGACTACGTTGGTGGACTACAGATCGCAGTATCCCCCAGGTAGCATGTCCACTAGCTACAGGATCCTGAAAACTATACTCCAAAAATATAATCTACTCATTGGACTACAACTCTGGAGACCACTGTTCAAATCCTTGTTTGGCCATGGAAATACACTAGGTGACCTTGGGCAAGTCACACTATCTCAGCCTCGGAAGGAGGCAAAGGCAACCTCTCTCTGGACAATTCTTGTCAAGAAAACCCTGTCTCAGGGTCACCATAAGTCAGAAATAACTTGAAGGCACACAATAACAACAACCAATATGCCTCCCACCAAGCTTTGGTGTTTAGACAGTGTGCAAACTGGACAGCCCTTTGGATTTTCTCAAACTGCAGCTCCCAGCATTTCTCACCATTGGCTATGCTGGCTAGGGTTGATGAGAACTGTAGTTCAGCAGCATCTGGAGGGTTGTTGTTCCTCCCATACAAACAATTGCTATTCCTCCCATACAAAAATATAGTAAGCACCATGTAGAAATAAGAGATTCACAGTAAAGCATTCTCAGGCCACATGACAATTCACCCTTGCTTAGGCTGTGTAGATATGTGGCTGACCAATATCTGCCTGGAAAATCAGCTTAAAGAACAACATTTTGTGCCTTGAGTTCGGGTTTAAAATAAAAATGTGATTTAAATGAAGGCAATCAATAAATAGGCTCAGTCATACCAAGGAGATCATATTGTAAGTTACTTTGGACTTTATCAGATGAACCCCTTAAAGCATTCTTTTTCTAGCATTAAAAAATTCATTTTTATGCCAGCAAAATGACACTCCCCGCCACACTAACCTCCTTTCCCAGAAAAGGCTTCCCTGTTAATGAAAGAGGAAGTGCACGGAGCTCTGTTCACTTCTTCCTTTGAAATCCCGCAGATTATCACGAGAGTTCATCACGTGGGAAATAAAAAATCCCAAAAATAACACTAGAAAAGTTAAACAAAGCACAGGAACACACTTTAAAAGTCCCAAGTAACCAGAGGAGGTTCATAAAAAGTGTGTCACTTACTTGGATGCCAGCACAAAAGCACCATGGGGGATCTGTTGACAGCTTCAGCCATCAATTAAAAAGTATGGGTCTTTTCAGGGACATAAACATGAAAGAGCGATGTTGTGTGGTATGCGCACCCTTTCATGTTTATGTCGTATCGTTCTGATGCCATATTTTGTGCTTCTGATAAAATCCTTTAAGAACTTCATACCGTGGTAGAAAAACTTGATCAAAATATTTTAAATTAACAATATTAATGTGTGAACTGCCGTTTATCTCTCACAGCAGCTGAACACCATTCACTTTTCCATTCAAATGAAATTATGAGCAAAGGCCTAAATCCAAGTACTAGTCCCAACAACAACAGAAGACTCATTAAATCAATTGCTGAGAGAGGGCTTGTCTATATGAGGCAATAAAATGTGGATAGATGCACACTAATGCCAATTTGCAGCAGCCTTTGTTTGTCCTGATGATTTTTTCGCAAGATCGCAGGCATGTGAAGCTATCCGCTTTCATTGTTCAGGCAGGTATGCCTGTGAATCAAGATGGTGGATGCAAGTGAATTACTCATGTTTTTATTGTCACCAGTTACTGCTGCCGAACAGGTGTTTTTTGTTTTTGTTTTTTGTTCTAAAAGCATATCCAAGATGTGGATGCACAATATTCTGCGTAAATTAATTTTTAAAAAAGAGAAAAAGGCTGTTTCGTCATCTTAGCATATGATCGCTATGGTGAGAATCCAACATGGCAGTTTTGGGCACTTCTCTTTTTAGCAAGCTCCGCCCCCTGCACACATCCAACCAATCAGCTTTCCACTTCCACTCTTACTGGGAATGCACATCAAAGCGAGTCAGTTGTCTCAATGAGCAAGAATGCATTTTCCACAGAGCTTTTTTAAAAGTATGAGGAAAGCACGAAAAGGTTTTCCTGTGTAGTTTTTTTCTGTTTTTGGCCCCCTCTTTCTTAATACAGTGGATTGATGTAAGATTTCATTAAGACAGGTCGTATTCTCCTCAAATTCTATGAAGAGTATTTTCACTGTATAGACAACCCCAACACTTTTGTAGAAACCACTGATTCAATGTGTCTCCTCTAGTTCAACTTAGGCCCAGATCAGTTTACATCAGCATGAAGCCAACATGGTTACCAAGTCTTAATAAAACTTGATGAGGGATGCCAGGAGGCAGTGAAGATTGGTTTGACATGCAAGAATTGACCATTCCTGATGTATGTCATGTTTGTCCAATATAAATTCACATATACGACTAAAATAGTGGGAAGAAAATACAAAGTCTGTCTATTAAATAACGAGACTGTGTTTCTACCTTTCAGACAAATCAGGGGGAACTGATTGTGGACACATGAGTGGTGACCTTGAACATATCTGAACCTACATGACAAACATCAACACTCTCAGCTGTTCAGTTAATTGTCAGTCATCGTTAAAGCAGCTGTGTTGTCTGTAGGGTGCTGGGAAAATGCTAAGTTTAAAAGTCAAGCAACATGTCAGTTTGAAATTTTTAGTAAAATTGAACAAAACACCAATGGAATCTTTTCAAATACTTACTGAGGCCTCTGGGGAAGACGTCATGTCTTGTGCTTGTGTGTGTGAGTGGCACAAAAAATTGAGAGAAGGACATCAGAATGTAGAAGACGATGAACGCCCTGGATGACCTTCCACTTCAAGAACTGAAGAAATTGTGGAAAAAATCAGCCAGATTGTTCAAGGAGACTGCCAAATCTGTGTCTGAATGATAGTTGAAACCATTAACATTGACAAAGACACTGCATGGAAAATTTTGCATGAAGTTCTCAACATGAGAAAAAATTGTGCCAAGATGGTCCCTAGGGTTCTCATATCAGAGCAAAAAGAATGCTGCAAGGAAATTTGCACTGACATTCTGCAGCAACTTGAGGTGGACCCAAACCTTTTCAAACCTGGATCTTCCAGTATGATCCCGAGATAGAACAACAGTCAATGCACTGGACAACACCATCATCACCAAAAATGAAAAAAGCATGTCAAAACAAGTCCATGTTCAAAGCCATAATCATTGTTTGCTTGATTTTACATCAAGGACGTAATTTTGGCAGAATGGGTTCCAGAAGGCAGAACAGTGAACCAGCATTATTATAAGGAAGTTTTGACAAAGCTGAGAAAAAGAGTCAGAAACAAAAGGTCAGAACTGTAGGGAAATGGTTTGATTCTTCATCGAGACAATGCACCCGCTCACATAGCACTTTCCATGAAGCAGTTTTTGGCTGATAAACACATTACTACACTTGAACATCCTCCACGTTCACCAGATTTGGCACTATGCAACTTTTTTCTTTTCCCTAAAGTGAAATCAGTGCTTAAAGGAACACGTTTTGAGCCAATTGATGCAGTAAAGAAGAAAATGGCAGATGTGTTGAAACAGCTGACAGAAACTGATCTGCTCCATGCCTTCGACCAGTGGAAAATAAGACTGCATCAGTGTGTGAATGTGAACTGGGAATATATTGAAGGGGACAAGCAGCAGAATTGTAGTGTGTGTGTGTGTGTGTGTGTGTGTGTGTGTATAAATACAGATGGGTTATTGTATCATTCTCACTATTTAATAGACAGACTGCTGTATTTTTATAAGAATTTAATACATAAATCAGTATATTGGTAAATCAGTGTATTTTACAGGTTTGGGGCAGAATCCTCTATTGCAGTTATTAATGTGTAAGCTGGAGTTGCACACTCATGACTGTTACATATTCATTAGCTGTACCCAGCGTAACATACACCATTAAAAACTCCCCCCCCCAAAAAAAAATGCCTGGTAGAGTTTATGACAACCCTGGAAGGTAGGCTGGTGGATTTTTATATTCCTCCTCCCAAATGATTTAATAATAAATTTATTAATGGCAGCAAGATTAATTATAGCAAGACACTGGAAAATGCAAATAAACGTACAAGTGGAGGAGTGGTATAAAGAAGTTTGGAAAATGGCAATAAATGATAAGTTAACATGTAGAATTAAAGTAAGAAGAGGAAGTTGGAAAGAAAGTGATTTTGATAACATTTGGAAAGTATTTGTTTAAAAAGTATTACACACAAAAGATGGGAGGTTACCTCCATGAGAAGAAATGAGATTCTGGAAAGATTAGGTAAGGGATAATGGGTCTGGTGAAGGGGAGCACTGAAGTGGGAGGGGGGTAGGGGAAGTAATATTCTTGAAAAGAAAAAACAAAAAAATAAAAATTATATTCCTCCTCCCCCTCCTCACCATTCCACACTTTTCTCGGAATTGCTGAGGGTGACTCTGTTGCCCTGCTGCAGCCACTGCCAGTTGACTGCCTGGGTTCCATTGCAGTGGCAGTGGTGGCATTCCATCGCCACCACTGCCATTAGTTAACTGCCTGAGTCTTGTTGAAGCAGCAGCATTGACCCACTGCTGCCACTTCCAGTTGACTGCCTGGATCCCATCGCAGGTGGGCCTGTTGCTGCCAACAGTTGACTGCCTGGGTCCCAATCTGGGCCACAGATTGAGTGACAGGAGTGGATTGTGAGGTAGAGAGGAAATTTGCATGTGGGTGGTGACTCGTTGGGTGGATTTCCTGAGCAGCCAATTAGCACACTGGGAAAGGCAACATGTCCAAGAGAATTATATATAGAGATGGTTCATATGTAGCACTTAGGTAGGGGTTATGTAGGGACCATGAAAGTCTCCAATCCCCACTTACCAGGAATCAGCTGCTGCAATATTCCCCTGTTGCTCATGAAGGAGCTAATGGACGTTCCCATTCACCCCCTCACACAAGTGCAAGGGAAATTGCAACAGGGAACCCAGTTTTGTCTGTTGCAATGGAGATTGCTCACAGGAGGTGATGGAAACATCGGTCAGCTGCTTCCCATCAGTGATCACAGTGGCTGCTTCCCAAAAAGTAGAGATGGGGGGGGGGGTCAGTCTGGGATTCATTGCATAGGACCATAACTACAATATTTATATCCCATACAAGATTCCAGCCACATTTTTTTCCTCAACATTATTGACCCTGTTGGGATGACATGGATGCATAGATGGATTTCCTGGTCCATGGAAGATGAAAGTGTTGCTTCCTAAGGCTGCAGCATCCTGTTTCCAAGTAAATCTGCCATAGTGTTATTATTAATGTAGTACAATTTAAATACACTAGCTGGACCTGGCGTACCATATGCCATTAAAAAACTCTGCCCCCTGCCACCTTCCCCCTCCGCTTGTTCTGCCCCCTGCTACCACCCCTCCACTTGTTATGCCCCCTGCCACCCCCTCCACTTGTTCTACCCCCTGCCACCACCACCCCGCTCATTCTGCCGCCCCCTCCGCTCATTCTGCCCCCTGCAGCCCCCTGCTCATTCTTCCCCCCTGCCACCCCCTCTGCTCATTCTGCCCACTGCCACCCCCTCCACTTGTTGCCACCCCCTCTGCTCGTTCTGCCCCCTGCCACTCCCCTCTGCTCATTCTTCCCCCCTGCCACCCCCTCCACTTATTCTGCCCCCCTGCCACCCCCTCCTCTCATTCTTCCCCCTCTGCTCATTCTGCCCGCCTCCACTCATTCTGCCCCTTGGCCCCCACCCCCTGCACTCCAGCACACACCACATCCACCCCCATGGTACCCACTCTACCTCTCCGGTGGCCATGTTTGGAATCTACATGGTCCCGCCCCCCCCCAGTGTGCTGATTGGCTGCCCAGCCGACCTGTTATTGGTTGGTCGGGTCCCTAAGCAGCCAGTCAGCACACTGGAAACAGCAACATACCCAAGAGAATTATATATAGGTAGATAGATATTTAAATATATATTTCTGAACATCTTTTGCTCAGAAAATATGCATTTATCTATTTATTTCCCCGCCAAATATGTATTCATAAATGGATTTAATCCTAAAATACATGATTTGAAACTAATGTTGGTCCTACCTAGAGTATATCCACTGACATGAATGAGACTTGTTCATCACAGCTCCCATTGATTTTAATGGACCCACTCTAAATAAAAGTAATATTAGATCTAGGCCCAAATGTCCATGGTCATACAATCAAAATTTGGGTCCTAAAAATATAAGTTTGGGCATTTGGGGGTGTTAATTTTTTTCTGTAAGCATTTTGGTCCATTTTGCATGATCCAAGAAACACATTGCAAATTTTGGAGAAGAGTGAAATTCATAGGAAAATTGTGTGATTTCTAATTGACGTCTTCGTCTGGTTATATAAATTAGGTCAGTTCACCTCAGAATTCCCAAATTCCTTAAGCACTCCTGTTTCACAGAGGCCCAAATGGATGATTAATGACTTCAGCCAGTATGATTTTTAATGACCATGCAACTCAACTTGCCATTACCTTCAAAAGAGGGACAGAATCTCAAGAGTCTCACACATCCTCCCAGGACCAGTTCTTGCAGAAAGGCACCTGATTGTAGGTTTATTTTTTGCCCAATATTTTCAGAAACAATCTTCCTGCTTTCTTATTTACCGGTCACTGAAAATGTTCTTGCAAAGACATGAAACCTAATGATAAAACACTATTTGGAATATCAACAACCATGACCTAATTAGAGTCAAGCCAATGGGCTCTAATTGCATCACTGAAATGCACCTTGTTGAGTTCTTTCCATTGTGACTTGACTACACGCCTCGGCGCTGATTAATAGGGCCGGAGCTGAAAACTAAAATGCAGTTAATTTATTGTAAGTTTTATTAGGCATATAAAAGGATACCAGGAATTACTAGCCTTTCGTTGCTACAGATACATTTCATCTATGACTCATGGCAGATTCCTTACAGATTAAGCTTGTTAATTTTACTTAACGCCAACATTCTTCACAGCATTGCTGGAGCGAGGTTCATGAGCTCTTGTCTAAAATGGATGCTAGGAAAAGGAACCAGGGGCCCCCCAGACAACAGTTACATTAACTACTTTGTCCTTTTAATTCATCTAATTACACATACAGTGAGGGAGGAGGGAAGACCGACCATTTTCAGGCTGTATTTCATGGTGGTTCTGCAACAACACTGAGCCTATGCTTTTGTGGGCTTTTCCCCCCTCCGTTGTTGTTGTCTTATTAGGGATCTTTTGTTCAGAGAGATGACTAAAGCCATTTTCAGCAGCCAGCAAGATGAAACAGTTTCAATACGGACACAATGTACTTGTTTAAATTACCTTTCAAAATGCTCGAAACCATTAAGGGAGGGGTCCGCAAATAAAGAAAAAAGTCATTTCCCCCCTTTATCGTTATAATGTTTTGCCCTAATAACAGCTTTTATTTTATTATAATCCATTAGTTGACAATATTATTCTCTAGAATATTCGGCAGCAATTTTGTTATTACATCACACCTCGAGCACTCACTCACCAGGCTTGAAACTACAAATCTTCATCTAATATGCTTTCAGTTTTGTTAAAATCTATATTTAACTGGTTTGGCGGAGAAATATCTGGGGAGGAGATGCTTTTAATTCAAGGCTGATTAGCTTAACATTTGTGAGAGCTGAGAGGAGCCACATGATGTCTTATTTTTCTTGCTCTCTCTCTCTCTCTCTTTGGCACAGGGGGGATGTGATTCTTAGGAGATTATCTGACAGGAACAAAAAAAGTGTTCCTCTCCCACAATCTTCATTCCCACCCCTGTCCCATCCCAGTCCCGCCACAATCACCCTCCCCACTGTACTTACCTCCTCTCCTGTTGACAGGACAACCCAGGAGTGAAAGGAGCTCTAATGGGGCTCCATTCACTTTCTGCATCAAAATCCTGCGGATTCTCACGAGAAGACGCGAGCGTGGGAAATTCAAAACTAAAAACAAAAATACACATCAAAACATTTTGGAAAGCACATACACACACAAAGAAATTTACAAGTAACCCGAGGAGGGTACAAAAAAGAGGGTCGCTTACCTGGATGTCCTGATCTCCCCCGGAAGTGTTCTGGCAGGGACCTCCCATTGACGCTGGGATCTCGCCAGCATAACAGGTCACCTTGTCGCACACAGGCAAATCCAGAACACAAACGGAATGGGGGATCTATTGATGGCTTCTCGCATCAGTAAAAAGTAGCACTGGCAGAACAGCAGCAGAACAAGTGCATAACAAGGGGGGAACAGCATAATCTGAAAAGGGAGCCCTTTTGCAATCTCCTGGTGTTGCTGTAACACCACTTTTTAGGCGTCTGATAATCTCCTTTCACCTACCTTTTCTAACTCATTTTATTTAGTATTTTCACTTCTTCAAAACTAGAAAGTCTAAACTATGCCATTTAACAGCTGCAAGGAGCTTGCTTCACCCATCCCTGTCAGCAAAGATTGTAAATACTTTGGAATTTTGTGCTTGCTTTTTTTTCCCACCAGTTTCCTCCCAATCTCTTTTCCTTTTGCCTTCTGTCTTAAAGACTGTAAGCCTGACAGTCTTTGTCATAAATCTTTGTAATCCACTCAGGGAACCTTTTCCTGTTGAAAGTAGATTGAAAATGCTTGAAACAAAATGAATGCAAACAGCTTTAAATTTCCACTGAAAGTAATGTCTACCCTTTAAAAAGACATTTAAAATCACCAACTATGCCCATCACACTTAATTAATAACTGTCCTCTTTGGTTGGCAGCAAAGAATTGGTTCCAGACCAGCAAAAGTGCTGGGACAGATAGTCCTGGCTCATGGTTGTCAATGGTGATGCCTCTGCATCCAGACAGGGACTGTTATCTTCTTTGGAGGTTTTTAAACAGAGGCTGGATGGCCATCTGTCAGGAATGATTTGATTGTGTTATTCCTGCATGGCAGGGGGTTGGACTGGATGGCCCTTGAGGTCTCTTCCAACTCTATGATTCTATGATTCTATTATCTCTCTCTCTTTTTCAGTGCCAGTTCGAACAGAACTATTTCAGGACACAGCAAGAACAGACAACAACAAAAAGTCTTATAAGCATTGGGAACAAAAAGATGTGATTTCTCCCTGGAATTCCTGGGAAATATCTGGTTCTTCAAAACAAAATTGAGAACTGCAGATACAAATACCATGACCTTCAGCAACATTTGCCCCATCTGGATCTGCACAACAATAACTTGTAAATGTACTTCCAAGGTTTCCATCCAAAATAAATAATGAGCAAAAGACAATATTTGGAAGAAGGAGTTTTATTCATCTTGACCATCTTGTTTAAAGTTCTCTTCTTTCATAGCGCTTTCACAAGCTTACTCAGCATGAGACATGCTTCACCTCATTGGTTTCGATGTTGTGATGGATTAATTGACATGATGGTCTTTGCCACTCAAGAAAAGGAGGACACTTTCAGTCAGTGGAAGGCTTCTGATCTGACAGAGGAATCCTTCAGTGGAATGGGAGAGGCAAGTTTTGACATTCTCTTCCATAGCCCTCTATTCTCTTAAAATTCTGCTATAATGAGGTTGAGAGACCTTCATGACCACTATAGGAGGTGGCAGTGGAATTTGGAAGAAAGATCAGAAGCCCCCATTTCCCTCCTCATAGCTACACATCTGTAGCTAATACATTTTGGTAAAGATATATACACTTAACACTTGTTCACCAGAGTGTAAGGAATGGCTGGAAGTAGCCATTATTCATTCATTCATTCATTCATTCATTGTATATCTCACCTTTCTCCTTCTAAGGGCCCCAAGGTGGATATTATGTCTATTTTGTATACCTTTCAACACAACCGGACTAGTAACTGAGTAATGTGTGAAACAATTTCTAGATTTTCTTAGTATCTCCCCCCCCCCAAAAAAATATGCATTTAAAATGAAACTACACTTTACAATTAATTTCACTTATTTTGGAGCAAATCACCTTGACAGTATTTTTTAGTTTCTTTATGTGAATTCCCTGGAAATGTATTTATCCCTAGTCGCTTCCTCTGAAACAACTAACTCTAATGCACAACATAGTGAGAATGTATTCTCTCTGTCAGTGCAAAAGATTAGCTCCTTTTTACCTGTTCTTGAATCTGATTTAAGTCAAGCATCCCATGAACTGGGTTTCATTCTGTAGGTATATAGTACACTATTTTTTTTGTAGATCTGTATGATCTTTTATTACTTATAGTCATTATTTTTTTTATTTAGTTAGTTAGTTATACCCCGCTCTTCAGCCACAAGGCTATCAGAGCGGCTTACAAATTGTTTTAAGCAATAGCTATTTACACATCTACACTGAATTA
Organism: Gambelia wislizenii; assembly: GCA_030847615.1. NCBI lineage: Eukaryota > Metazoa > Chordata > Lepidosauria > Squamata > Crotaphytidae > Gambelia > Gambelia wislizenii. The sequence goes on along the minus strand of JAUMIR010000003.1, from coordinate 99,605,325 downwards.
AGCAGTTTCCAATGTGTTTTAGCTAATTGCCCCCACAAGCTGGGTACTCAATTTACTGACCTACGAAAGGATGGAAGGCTGAGTGAACCTTGGAGCCCGCTGGAATTGAACTTGCAACGTGGTGACTTGCAGTACTGGCATTTAACCACTGCGCCACCAGGGCATTAGGGACGGGTAGATTATTCAATTTCAAGGCTACATCTGTTTCAGATGTATGCCCTCATAAAGGCCATTCTGCACAGTTTCTGTATCAAAAATGCATTCATCTTTGTAGAAAATTTTGCTCAAAACAAACACATTGTTCAAAATTTGCCATAATATATACATATATTTGTTGGTAATTTTTGATCCAAGAACTACATTTCAAATTTCAAAGAAGTATATCATCTGAAGAATAACTGTGTCATTTTCTGCATAGTATTCCAGAAAGTGCACTTTATTAGATCAGTTCTTTTCAAAATGTGGACCAAATTAAATTCTCTCCCAACCCTACCAGCCTCATTTCAAATACTTCTCCTTTTAAACTGAATCACTCAATATACCAAATCATAATAAATAATATAAACAGAAATGCAGAATTATCAGTACATCTTATCATCATATTGCAAATCTGAAAGAACCCTAATTATTTGTACAGTATTCCATTGAAGATTTCAACAAAAAAGTTTGCATCTGGAAAAATGAGGTTAGCAAGCTCCAAACTTTTTTTTTTTTAATTCCTCCAAGGCACATCATGGCTCCCCAAAAATTGAAAACAGAAATGGATGGGAGGCTATTTTGAGTTTTGTAAAACTCATTTTTTTTTATGGACATTGGCATAAAACATGATGACAGGAATCCCAAAATTCACTTTAAAAAAGCGTTATAGATGCTTCCTGAAGGGACAATTCAGGAAAAGGTCCAGGAAGAGCCCAGGGCTATAAAAATAACCCTGTGGCAAAGTGTGGTCTATGATTTCTATTCCTGTTTTTAAAAAACAGAAAAAGAATGGTATACATTTGCAATACAGAGTATACAGTTGTCCCTTCACATTCGCTGGTGTTTGGTTCCAGGACACCCCGTGAATACCCAAATCTGTGAATATTCAAGTCCCATTATATGCAATGGCATAGCAAAATGGTGTCCCTTATATAAGATGGCAAAATCAAGGTTTGCTTTTAGGATTATTATGTTTTTAAGAATATTTTCAAGCCATGAATACTTAAATCCGTGAATGTCAAATCCGTGAATATGGAAGGGACAACTGTAGTCTGTGGATAGTTAACCCAATACATTTTGAGAAGGACATTACGTGATAGTGCTAAACCAAGATGGAGGGGATAGAATCATAGAATCATAGAATTGTAGAGTTGGAAGAGACCACGAGGGCCATCCAGTCCAATCCCCTGCCATGAAGAAATACACAATCAAAGCATCCCTGACAGATGGCCATCCAGCCTCTGTTTAAAGACCTCCAAGGAAGGAGACCCCACCATGCTCCGAGGAAGTGTGTTCCACTGCCGAACAGCTCTTATTGTCAAAAAGTTATAATGTTGAGGTGGAATCTCTGTTCCTGGAGCTTGCATCCATTGCTCCGTGTTCCAGTCTCTGGAGCAGCAGAAAACAAGCTTGCTCCATCCTCAGCATGACATCCCTTCAAATACTTAAACAGGGCTATCATATCGCCTCTTAACCATCTTTATTCCAGGCTAAACATACCCAGCTCCCTAAGTCTCTCCTCATAAGGCATCGTTTCCAGACCTTTCACCATTTTAGTTGCCCTTCTCTGGACACGCTCCAATTTGTCAATATCCTTTTTGAATTGTGGTGCCCAAAACTGGACACGGTATTCTAGGTGAGGCCTGAGCAAGGCAGAATAGAGTGGCACTATTACTTCCCTTGATCTAGACACTATACTTCTATTGATGCAGCCCAAAATTGCATTGGCCTTTTTAGCTGCCGCATCACACTGTTGACTCATGTTCAACTTGTGGTCTACTAGATCCCTTTCGCACGTAGTCTCGTTCAGCAAGGTCTCCCCCATCCTATATCTATGCATTTCGTTTTCCCGCCCTAAAGAGAGCACAATAATAGTGGGCATAATGCAAACTGGGATGAATTGAGAGAACCAGAGGAATAGAGTTACAGTAGCACCCCTGCATCTGCTGATTAACTGTCCGTGTGTTCAATTATCCGCAGATGGTGACAGTGGGGTTGGGGTGGGAGGGGGAGGAAGGAGGCGAGCTTGGAGGCGGCTGGGTTCAAGTGCTATAGGTTGGGGAGGGAGGGGTCAAGTTTGCCTCCCCCTCCCTCCTCTGGGATGGGTTCTGATGGGGGGGTGGGAGGAGGGTTCTGGCATGGCGGGCAGAGGAAGGGACAAACTCACCTCCCCCTCCCTTCTCCATGGTGGGTCAGGTGAGAGGAGATTCCGGTGCAGCTGGTGGGCAGGGGACAGCAATGTAGGTGTGAGCTGTGGCTGTCTGGGGAGGGGATTCCACAATTGGGTTGCCACCACTCCTTAACAGTCATTTGGCAGAGACACCAGGGGGAAGGCCTTAGAATCCAGGGAGTTCTATCTGGAAGGAGACAATCTTTCAGGTACTTGGCCCCAAGCTTAAAACTGTGCAGTTTATACCAGCACTTTGAATGGGTTTTAACACTGAATTCTAAGCCAATGCAGATAAAACAGCACTTGAAAAACATACTTGTATAGGTCTGTCCCTGCTAGCAAACACTATTGTGGGCCAGCTTATGTTTCCAGGCAATTTTCAAAAGCAGTGCAATAGATAATGTATTGCAATAATCTGAATGGAATTACAGCATGGGTAACTGTAACTATTTCTGACAGCATAGAAAGCCCCTGAGAAGTCCAAGGGCTTTTCTAGATGGGCTATTTACCCCATCTTGCCCCCATCTTAGAGCCCTGCAGTCCTAACAATGCAGGGCTTTTATCCTATTTTCTCCCAGGCAATCCTCACGAACCCTGAGACAAAGACAGAAGAAAGCCTGTCAAACCGTTATATTAAAATACCAAGGAAAAACCTCAGACCAAAAAAAAAAAAAAACAGATTGGGCCCCACATGACCACAGAAGCCCATACCACTATGCCAGCCCATCACTGTAGTTGCTATCCATGTCACTCTCTCAGAAGCCAGGAAGGAGTCCCACAGCATGTGACCAAGGCTAGTCACATACAGGCGGCCTTGATCATGTGCTGTGGACCGGCTTCCTGGCTTTGGAGAAAGCAATGTGGATGGCAGCAGCAGTGACTGCAGAGATAGGCCAGATCCAGCCGGTTTCATTCAGGTAATGGGGGAGGAACAGGCCGGATGCATGGCCAGAATACTCCGGTGGGAAGTTGGCATATTCTAGCCCATGTAGATGAGCCCCAAGAGAATAGGGTTAATAGGGTTATATACAGTCTTTTCTCTCTCTCTTGGCAAAGGTCATCCTAGGGTTGCCAGGTCAACAGGTTCCCACCCCCTGAAATGCCAGAGCAAAAACCTGACTAGAGAGAACTTTTTGATGTCCCAGGGTTTAGACTTGTTCCACAATTGCAAAATATGTGTGTATGTGTGTAAGACAGTTTGGCCAAGTTTGTGCATGGCTGCATATAGCATAAGAATTCCACATGTGGAACTCAGCTATGGCTCCCTTGTCACCAGCCCTGGAACTTAACAAGTTGCTGCAATGCCCCACCCACAGGCCATTCCATGGCTGGTAGAGAGTGGGGGGGGGAGATAAGTATCTGGATATGTCATCATAGCCTGGTGCAGACCAAGAACATCTTTTGCCAAGATCAGCTAAGGATCCTCTAGAGGTCTTAACAAATGATACAGACTATGTCATAGCAGGACTATGGTGACATCAGTAGATGCTTCTCCAGTCCCTTCCACTTGCCATCAGCTATGGTGTAGCTGTTGGGGGTGGTTATTGCAATGACACTGTGAGTCCATGGGAGCTTTAGTTGTTGCAGAGGAAGGAAGGGAATACAAACATATACAATCAAAAGGTACATACATCACTAACAGGATGCAGGCCAAAAAGAGGAGGGGGGATGGCTTTCTGCCATTACCTCCTAAATAAATATTGTGACATACTCAGGCATAAGTTGTGTTAAACATATGGAGCATTTTTACTGGACATTGCACAATAGCTGTATCCAATTGATGGGGATGGAAGCAGTGGTCTACATGTGCGACACGTACCAATGCATATCAGACAGGATATACACAATTTGCAGTGAGCTGGCTTATTCCGTTAGGGGTCCTGAGCCCGTACTGCAGAGCACACAGCAGCACAATGCAGAGTGCACACTGATGCACATCACATTTCATATTGCAAGTGTGCAATGGGATGTAACCATGTGAATTTAGCAGTGATCCGCATATTTCATGCCTGCCACAGTAGTATCCAGGATTATTGTTGCTGTTAACTGCCATCAAGTCACCTTCAGCTTATAGTGACCCTAAGGATGAGAGACCTCCATGTCATCCTGTCATCAACAGTCCTGCAGAGGTCCTGTAGGCTCAGGGCCATGGCCTTCCTTATTTGACTCTATCCACCAGTAATGCAGTCTTCCTCTTTCCCCACTGCCCTTTACCTTATGAAGCATTATTGCCTTTTCTAATGAGTTATGTCTTCTCATGGTATGTCCAAAGTGCAACAGTCTCAGTTTAGTCATCATGGCTTTTAGGGAGAGTTCAGGCTTGATTTGCTCTGGGACTCATTTGTGTTTTTAACAGCCCATGGTCTCCATAGAACTATGCTCTTCAAATGAGTCGATTCTCATCCTATCAACTATCTTCGCTATCCAGCTTTCAACAAAGATACATAGATATCAGAAACACAATGGCATGAACAATCCTGACTTTGGTATTCAATTATATATCTTTGTACTCAAGGATCTTGTCTAGTTCCTTCATATTGCCCTTACTAGTCTGGTTCAGATTTCTTCACTACAGTCTCCATTTGGATTAATGACTGAGTCAAGGTATGGAAAATCTTCAATTATTTCAAAGTCTTAATCATCTGCTTTAAAGTTATGCAAATCATCTGTTGTCATGATTTTTGTTTTCTTAATGTTCTGCTGTAACCCTGCCTTTGCATTGTCTTGATTTCTTCAATAATTGTTCCAATTCTTTGTTAGTTTTTGCTAGTAGTATGGTGTCACCTGTATATCTTAAATTGTTGATGTTCGTAGTATGGTGTCACCTGTATATCTTAAATTGTTAATGTTGCTTCCATTTTCACACCTCCTTCCTCTGAGTCTAATCCTGCTTTATGTATTATATGTTCATTGTACAAGTTTAAAAGCTAGGCTGATAAAATACAGCATTGCCTGACTCCCTTGCCAACTGGAACCCATTTGGTTTCTCCATATTCTGTCCCGACAGTGGCCTCTTTACCTGAGTACAGTTTGCACATCATAACAATTAAATGCTGCAGCACACCCATTTAGGGATAGCATAATGCAAGCAGAACATAACTCTACTGGCAGTGATTTATGCTACACTTGGTGATATAGGTTCTCAGTCATTATCTACAACTTACAGATGTCCAGAGGGCTTAATCTTATAAAGGCTAAAACTAAGAATAATACATGCATACTAATTTTAGTGTGCCCAAAGAGTTGTGCATGAGATATATAGTCATTTCCTAGATATTCTCACCTTAAAGTAGTTAAGAGCAATTTGGAAACTCTAGTTTAACTGGTATTGCACCTGTTCATTTGTGTTTCTAATGACTGGCATGGAATAACTAGACCAGATACAGAAAATTGGGTTAAATAAGGACAACTATTTAAGTTGGTTTGCTCAAGCAACCTTGATGTGGGTCCAGCTGAGGCCAGGTGTCTACCCTAGACTACCTCCTCAACCTTCCCTTAGGGGAAACACAAGGGAAATGCAATAATTGGGTTGCTGCAACAATCCAAAGAGGTACACATGGGGGCAGCCAGGCCTTAAATAGTCTACGACCCCACCCCATCACATGCCAGGCTCTGGCACCCTGCACCACATGTAAACCCTCCTGGTCCCTGTCCATGGAAGCCATCAAAAAGGTACCCTCCTCCTCAGTGCCTTTCTCTGCACTGGTAAAGGTATATAATTTGGAGATCAATTCATTGAAATGAAAATGTCTGAACCCTAGCTGTATATGAACAAGCCTTATTTTTGAAGTTCCACTACAAATGTGGAAATCTAAACATCTTGGACATTACTTCTCCTAAGACTGTGTCTTGATAAAAAGTGGTGCTGTGAAATCACTCATAGTTTTCATAAAGTGTAAGGCCAGTGCAACTCTTACTCTTTGCTAATTATGTTTTGTGTAAAATAACTGAAGAAGAGCCCTTCCTTTGGGGGGGGGTTGTACTTTTTTTCCTGAAAGCAGGGCATGTATGAATACATGAGGCCTATTTGTGTATTCATTCTCATAAACTTCAGACTAGTTCTCCCCAATTGCATCCACAGATTCATGATGAAAACAACACATTTTAAGGCTTATAGCTTTCTGAAAGTTCCAATTCAATGCTCTAGCATGGGAGCTAGGGGCCAATACCCCTCCAGAACCCTCTCATGGTCCACTACCCCACAGCAAACCCAAATGCCTCTGTTTTCCTCTGCAGTCCATCTCAAAATGGCAACATGTCCCCATCTGTCATAACCTTGAGAGGGAGTACAGAGGAAAATGGAAGAATTTGGGTATAGTATGGGGTTTGGGGATGCTGGGTATTTTTAATTTGTGTGTGTGTGTGTGGTTTGGGGCAAAAAAACACTGCATGGTTCTGGGGTAAAAACTGCCTAAGAATCAGACCATTTTTAAAAAGAGGGTGGGGGACTTTGGAGGATGGGTTGGGGTTTCAGGAGCTATAAAAGTAGGGTCCAGAGAATGCACATAGCCTGCAGGTCACACTATCCCTACCCCTTCTTTAGCAACTATACCCCTCTCTCTGGCTTTTCTTTGCAAACAAAGATTCAGGAAGGACTCATCCTGCATTTTCTGCAAGTGCGCTGATCAAAAGGCCAATCTGAGATAAACATGTCCAGTTGCAGAAAGCACAGCAGAAGGTCTCCTTAGGTGATGTTTCCAGGTTGTGATTCTTTCTGCATTGTCATTTCTCAAGACTTGTTCGGCGTGAGCTCTCAAATTAGGCTGCAGCATTGGGGATAGTGTGTCTCCATGCCTCCCGATGTAAGGCCATGGCAGACCATTGTTGGTGATCAGTTTGGCCAAGCCTGAGATATTGTTTCAGGAAGTCCTTGTATCGCTTTATTGGAGCCCCCTCTTACGCTGACCCATGGCAAGTTCACCGTAGAGTACTATTTTGGAGAGGCGATGGTCCTCCATCCTAGAAATGTGCCCTGCCCAGTGCAGCTATGTTTTCAATATCATGGCCTCAAGGCTGGTGATCCCTGCTTACTCAAGGACAGCAACATTAGTCACATAGTCAATCCAGTGTATATTTAAGATTGTGTGTATACAGCACTGATGAAAGCGTTCGAGGAGTCATAAGTGTTGGCAATAGGTGACCCATGTTTCAGACCCATAAAGGAGAATAGACAGTGCAATGCTTCATAGGGAGAAGAAGATCCATTCAGAGCACAGTTAAATTATGTTTCCATCAGGTTTGGAGGGGTCAGACCTGTAGAAGTGATAGAATTCAAAGACGTAGCCATGTTAGTCTGGATCAGTATGCAAAGAGATCTTGTAGCACCATTCAGACTAACGGAGAGAAAGAAGTCTATGAAAGCTTATGCTACCAACTTATTTCTCTCTGTTAGTCTCAAAGGTGCTACAAGATCCCTTTTTATACTTAACTAAATAGCTGATACAGAATACTGGCTTCTGTGCTTTGAGGAGAATGGGATAGAAAAGCAATCAATAAGAATCAATTCTGGTTAAACAGCCAAGGCCTTGCCCCTATATATCTTACAGTTCCATCTCACCATAATCAACTGAGTACCCTCTTCGCTTTACCTCTCATGCAGCAAATCCACATGATGAAGACACTGTTATTGTTATCACTGCTGTTGTGTTATCACTATTAATTTTAATTTTACCCTGCCTTTTCCCCAAGATTGGGACACAAGGTGGGTATAGTTAAAACATACAAAAAGTCAAGATTAAAATAGAATTAAATTACTAATAATATTAGAACAACTAAAAACATGCACTTAAAAAGGATGGAAATGTACAGTGATGTACAGAAAACAATTGTAGTTGAGGCAGGGGGGACATTCCCCTAGAGACTCACTGATAAAATGCAAGCTAAAGTTTTATTTAGAAATGCCAAAAGACATATTTTCTCCTCTGAGATGGACTTCAGAGTCTGATAAACAGTTCCAATCATTCTAATCAATTGTGCTTGGGGATACATCCCATTGAATATAATATAACTTACTCAGTAGTAAACATGGATAGGTTTGCACCATTAGTGAACATTTTGTTCTATTGGTTTTTGGAGTGGTACAGGTTGTTTTTGTTTGGTTGGTTTTTGTTGTTTTTTTTTATTAACAGTTTTAAAACCATCCTTTTCTAAAAAAAAATTTTTACCTAATTTGACCTACCAGGTCAAAGAGGGTTAGAAATCTACATAAAATAAAACTTGGCAATTTCCCATATTATTCCATTTTATACTCAACAGAAATATTTGTGTTAAAGGGGTACCAAAGAAATTCTAACATAAACTGTAACATCATAAAAGAGCCCAAAGGATTTTCTTCCCCCCCCCCAAAAAAAAAATAATAATAATAAATACAAGAGCAATTGGATGGTTCAAGTCATTTATAAATAATTGGGCTTTTTGTGCGTATTTGTTTAAAAGAGAGCCCAACAAGCATGTAAAGTAGATCACATGGGATCTGCATGTTATATATGATAACTTGGACAAAATAAAAGTGATTTCAATTCCTTCACCAAATTAAGCTTTCATCTTTTTAGGTAATGGTAATACATTTTCCTTTGAGCAGCTCCATCCATGCAAATAGACTAAAGCTATAGAGATACCAAACAAATAGCTCTTTTGATATTCCCTTGGATAAGCCTAGCCTTTTATTGCACCAAAAGGAAGTCCATTCGGTGCATTGTCACATCCATGTGTTTGACCAATGAACGCCATGTGTGGCCATTAGAAATAAAAGCAAAATCAATAGGGTTTCATTAAAACAGCAGGCAATCAGGGCTACGGCACTAGCTTAATTACAGTTTCAGTAGCATTTGCTTTAATTGGAAAGAATAAAAGAAGTGAAGTGGAGTGAATGAAGAAATTAGCATATCTATCACTGTTGTCACAATGTGGTGTGGCCTTAAAGCGCTGTTTGCTCTTTAGTATCTCAGGAGCTTTGTGAAACTCTAGGGGCAGGGAGTAGGGACAAGGAAAGCCAATTAGCAAATAATCAGATTGAACCTTTGTGAAATTCTAATTAAAGTTTCTATAATGTTGAGAATGTGCTTTTAAAAATCTTTATTAGATATAATTTAGACCATGTTTGTGAATTAAAATGGGGAATTGCATATAGGGCATAAATAGGAAAGCTAACTCTTTGTGTTCTTTGTTTGGTATATATTTCTGATAAGAAAAAACCTTACAAATATATGAAGTTTATCTTATAAGCAAGCAACTCAGAACGACCCCAATAGCTACTTTCCTGGAGTATGCAATAGTTGATCAAGGAACTATAGAAGAAGAAAAAGAGTCAAAGAAAATTTGGTCTTTGGGCATTAATACATGTACAATCGAGCAAACAGAACATTGGAGATTTTCAGATGGCTAAAATCAGCCTCTTGTCGTGCAAGCAGCCTCCGGAGCAGTAACGAGGCTGCTGCGTGGCAAGGGTCCATTTTTGACGACGCCATTTCTCTCTCGGCATCGTCTGTGACTCTTGCGGCCAGCATTGGAGGCGGCCGTGCTGTTTTTTACTCACGGACAACTTCAGTGGGTAAAAAACAGCGCGGCCGCCTCCAATGCTGACCGCAAGAGTCACGGATGACGCCGAGAGAGAAACGGCATCATCCAAAATGGACCCTTGCCACGCAGCAGCCTCGTTACTGCTCCGGAGGCTGCTTGCACGGCAAGAGGCTGATTTTAGCCATCTGAAAATCTATATCATGGTGGCCAGGATATATTCAGGTGATGGCCTGGTGGGAAATTTAACTTCTTGTAACCATTTATGATTTTACTTTTTTTCAGTAAAGAATCAGAACCACAGAACTGTAATCCAATGTCCTATTCAATGCAGGATCCCACAACACATGATATGAAAGCATCCTTGAGAGGCAGCCAACCAAGCTCCCAAGATAATCTATTCCCCTGTCAAAGAGCTTGTACACTTTAGAAATGTTTTGTAATGTTCATCTGAAATTTACTCTACTGGATTTTCCACCCATCAGTACTCTTCCTTCTATTCCATCTTCTATGGGACAGCTCTTCAAATATTGGAAGAACACAGCTTCTTTTCTCTAAGCCAAACAATCTTCTCTATGCTAGGTCTTTCAAACTTTCTCATACCTCTCAGTTTGTCAATAATCTTGTTAAAACATGATGCCCCAGAACTCCACAATGAATTTGACAATACACAGGATTCCACACTAATGTGCTATTAATGTAGTCCAGTATTGGGACCAACATAAAGTAGTAATTGCACACATTAATTGTAAAGCAGGAAGTCACCAATTCAAAGATTATCTTCACTGTGGACTAAATATATGGCTTCAGGCAAGATCTTCTTTCTTTTTCTTTCTTTTTTTTTAGGTTAACTTCCCTTTTTAGAAACAGGCAATTCAGTTACATCTTTGGCAATGACTATGGCAATAATAAGCATAAAACTTGTTACAGTGGCTCATACAGATTGAAGGGGATGTTTGCATACTAAGAGTGTTGCTTACATCGACAATTTAGTGGGATTTGCACTAGATTCATCTCTCAGTGACATATGCACTGTCATGAGTTATGTTGATAACCTCGTTTACATGTAATTTCAAAGCCTTCCTTTGTCTTCTCCTTACCTTTCCATGCAAGCAAAAGGGCTCATCCGAGCCAGCCATATCATTTCCTCTACAGAATAGTGCTATAAAGTTTATTTAAGCTCTCCTCATGCTTACAGAATGTGGAAGAATTGTACTAGCCTAAAACAAAGCACTAAAAACAAGTGATACCTGGTCTTCTAATTCTATGTGCTGCTCTGTGACCCACCATAACATAGACCTAACTGTAGATCTCAGTTAATCAGCCCACTTTCATATAGTGCAAGGGTGAGGAAACTAACCCTTCAGAAGTTTTGGACTTCAAGTTCCAGAAGCCTCGGTCAACATGACCAATGTTAAGGCATTATGAGAAAAACAGTGAAAAACATCTGGGATACTAAAGCTTCTTCAACTTTAATATATAACTATAGAATAGAGGGTGTTTACAACAAGATGAAATATACCAGATTTGATTCATCCACAGAATTTACAAGCAGGTGGACACACTGTGGTGGGTCACAGGGTCTATTTTATTCCCTGAGACCATCTGGGGCCACCTGGACTTCCAAACAATGTCCCCACAAAGGAAAGCAAAATTGAAAGCAGCTAGATGTCCACTACTGATTTTGAAAAATCATCATCTTTATATAAAATTGTGGGAAGGGGGATGCAATCTATTTAAAAGCTGGGTTGTCTCCCAGAGGCAAATCATTCTCTCCTTTGGGCCAGAAGAGAGGCAGTCAGTGAGGTCTGGAGGGCTGCCCCACACACACACAAAAACAGCTTGGGGAGCCACATGGAGCCCCAGGACTACACCTTTCCCATGCCTGGTTTGCAAAGTAATTGGAGATAAGGTACTGTTTTTCAATATCATGCACCACCTCATATGATCACAGAGCAGAGAGTGGAAATATCAAGCAGTCTGTATAAAACCTTACAAGTATTACCACAGGAGTAGTTTTCCAAAACTCTTCATGGACTGTAGGCACTCCTCATGTTGACATTATTGGTGGCACATTATCATGGTGCAGACCCAGTAGTAGTTTATGAAGTGGTTCACTGGAAGCTCCCACCACCCACCACATAAACTGCTACATGAGGACCCAGATGGCATTGCAAGGCAGCAGAGACATGGAGGTTCTAAACTCACTATAGCAGAGCTGCTAACAGACTAGCACAACCTGCTCTTGGCCACAGCAGTAATAATCAACACTGGATGCTGACAACTACTCATCAACAATTACATGACTATACAGTGCTATGTTGACAATCACCAGGCTTCCCGCACTGCTTTGTGATGCCCTCTGGCAAGGGGTTCTGGATCCTAAATGCTGATAACCTCCAGAGAACTGCCTCACTAACTGCTGCCAGGTGAGCCAAAATTAGTATTCATTGGTCCTCTATTTCCTTTGTAAAATTATCTTGTTTACAATGGCTGCTACCTATTTTCTTGCAAATTCAAGGGCTACACTCCAAGAACCAGGCTGCGAGCGCGTATATGCTTACTTCTCTCACATTAAAACAGGGATTCTTAACTTGTGAACCATAGGCCCCTAAAGGGTCCAATAATAGGTTAAGAGGGTCTATGAAATAGGGTTTTTTTTAAAAAAAAAATCCTTCCTGTTACTTCAAAAATTGTGTTTAAATGCATCTGTTTCATTGGATTCTTCAGATTCTCAAAGGGGATGGTGAACCACTCACCCACCCACCCAAAGTTTTTAAACCTCTGTGTAAAAGAGATATTTTTACTAGATTACCATATCCTTGATTTTCTTTCTTCTGAACTAATGTTCAATCTCAATACTTCCAACATTGAGATAACTTGTTATGAAGGTATTCTTTATTCTTCCCATTGAAGGCTGATGATTACTTTAATTCATCCACTGCCCCACAGTTCTGTCCTTCCCCAGCACTGGAAAAAAAAAAAAGTCAGTTGTTAATGCTGGTGGGGGGAGTCAACTCTCAATGTGAACAGGATGGTTCACAGAGATTGTGCAAAGCTGGGAAAAATAGGAGTGATTTTGGAAACATGGAATCAACTTACCCTAAAGGTGGGGGGGCTATGACAATCTCAAATGGCAACAAAGAAAACTGGGTGTGAATTAAATGTTGGTGCTGGATTTTCTTAAGCTCAGTGGTTTATAGCCATCCCCTTATGGAGTAACTAATGAATTAGCTATGTACTGTATCTTCCTACACATCTTTAACAGTTGGTGGGGTGGAGGGAGGGGTGGAGGGGAGGGGAAGAAAAAAATCATGCATTTATCATCAGCACCATATGAAGATGTTCTCCCACAGATCCAAACAAATAGCCTCAAACAAGCTTGCTCCATGCGAGAGCCATGCTCGTAATCAAATGTTTGAAGTATACTTCAACCACCTTAGCAGTTAAAAACAATTTTAATTGAAAATATGCATTTGTAATGGCAAATGGAGAGATTTCCTGTAATAGCAGTAACAGACCCATTTTCTAATAAGAATGAACAATACAGTTTGATGACTGAAGCATCTGTATATAGTTACATACAGCATTTCTGTACTGCAAGCTGCCAATTTATTTTAGCAGTGAAAAGCTTGATTTATTGTTTGTAGCATTACCATCTGTTGTAGTTATTACAGAAATTATATATAAACCAGTTAGTAAACACTTTGCCCCATTGTCTGTTGTTTTGATAATCACCCATAATAACATCTAGCATCAATATGGTCTTTAAACCCAATTTGGGAGTTAATGGAATAAGAGGAGGCAGTCAGTATATGCACTAGGGTAATGTCATTAGGAATGTTTGTGAAGAACAAATTAAATCAGTTGTAAATTGCACTCTCAAGTCAGCCAGAAAACCAGTCTTGTTCAGGAGAAGGGATTTATATTTTAACCTCGTGCAGAAAATGCACTTAAGCAGATTAAAATAAAATAGGGACTTCGTCGATGGATGTAAATGGTAATTGCTCCAGCTCTAATGGTTTCCTGTTGGCTATGTCATGCAGTGGGCACAGCTATTTTAAAGTTAACCAGTGCTTGAGGTCATACTTTTACAGATTCAGCCATTAAACAGGGCTAGACATGTCACTAAATGGCTGATTATTCAAATGATGGACCTGCTCCAAACTTATCCATGTCATATTTTGAACACAGGATGTTGTTTTTTTAAAGGTACAGTTGAAATAAATATAGATGAAATGAATTCAAGTAGAAGTCAATGGCAACATTATTCAGGGGGTTCTCATTTGTTCTGTACAACCAATTTAGCATTATTTCATGCATGTAAAGCTGCTCCCAGTGTTCTGCATACTCAGGACCCCTTGCCAACATATGCAACTAAAGAGGCACATCCAAAATCTGATCTCCAAAAAACTTATGTGGATTAAATGCTTCACTTGTTAGGCTTGAGATAAATGTGGTCTATATGTGACAAAATGGATATGCCAATATATTTAAAATATATGTTTATATGGCAATACATTTAGAAGCTGCAATTGGAAACATGGAATCACTTGATTAGTCCATGAAACACTGTCACATATAGTTATGGACACATGGACTGCTTACTTAGAAAAAGTCTGTAGCAATTACTGTTATATGCGTTAGATGAACTTATAATTTATCAGTTCTGAAATGAAAAGTTCCCTACAAATTAATCTTCTTGATAGTTTATTACTACTGTTTCAAAAAATAGCCTTCAGTTTGTCAGCTCCAAATTAGTAATTATGTTGAAATAGTTCATAAACAGATTTTTATTTATTTAATGAAAAATATGGAGGCCTTGAGTGGCTTTTGTTTTATATATCCATTTAAACATAACACTGTTCCCAGATAAAAGGGACTTTGTTTTAGAATTTCTTTTGGTAGTGTTTTTGAGCTTACCTTGTTATATGTTGCAGAGGGAGACCGAATCTTTTGCTTTCTGCTACATATTTCTACAGCAATCTTTCATCTTCCCAGCTGCACATACTTCCTGAGTTGGGAAAAAAAAGGTCCATGGGAATATCTACCATCCATAACATCTTCCCCTGGGCTTTAACTGGAATATGGGAAGTCAGACGGGCTGCAGAGTATCAGAGAGATGTTTGCATGATCAAAGACAGAACACTTACCTATGCCCACCTTGGTCACCTCAACACTAAGTACATTATCAGACTAGCATCTAAAAATGCTGTAATTCTACAAATGAAGATAGCGGGAACATTGTGGCATTATAACACTTATTATTATCACACATCGCTGTAATCAGGCAAAAGAAACTCCATGGAATTATTGCACAATGACCACTACGCTTTAAGAATGGAAGTTTACCTCTGCAATTTGGCATGGGTGAGATTTTGGCAGTTGTCGTGAGAAGATGTGAACACGTTTAAAACTAAAAAAAAAACCCACCTTAATTGACAAAGTAAATGAATACACAAGCACTGAAACAAACCTTAAAACATGCAAACTAAATGGGACAGTTCATAAAAAGAGTATCCTGTGCTTCGTTTTCACATTCTCACATGGACATTTTCTCGCTGGGAATGGGGTGGGAGGAAAGAGGACCGCCCATTCATGATGTAATCTCGCAATTAAAATGGGACATGGTTTCACACCGTCAATAGTGCAAAAAAAAGCACTATTCATGATCTATTGATGGCTTGTCCCGTGAATTGTAAATAATGCCTTTTTCATGGCTGGAGAATGGTGTAAGAATGCAAAGACAACAACGTTGTGAGATAGCGGGCCCATTCGCACTATCCTGACATTGTAATCCCACAATTTTTGCCACGTCTTATAATTTCTTAAGGTAAGCATAAGAACCCCTCACCTTACCTGTGAGAATTTCCCAATGATCCTCCCCTGATAACACTTCTAAAGCAAAAAAGAATGGTTAAAAATGCAGAAGAGATTTTCAGAAGAACGTGATTTATATGTGACAGTAATCTAGTCAGTGTCTTTTTTAACTTGCAGGCCAGATGACTACAATACTGCCTTTGAAAATGTTTGATGAACTGATTTTTTTTAACAATGTATTGTTGTTGTAATCAGTATCTTATTTATTTTGAAATATCGGTCCTGGTACAAATTCATTTTCAAGCCCAGCTCCAAATACTGTCTCTGACCTCTAAAGCCATAAATGCCCTGGGTGATTAGTGTGTTAGAGAATAATCTCTCATGAAAGCTCTCACAGGGGCCATGCTTCTAGTTCACATGGATATCATATAGAGGCCAGACTGGCCACCACAAGATACAGGATCTTTTCAGTTACAGCCCCATGGATTAGGAATGTGATTCCTCAAGAGACTCGTGTTGTCTCGTCTCTACATTTTCCTCCCAAACGTCAGTTAAGACATCTATTTTACAAGAAGCCTTTGAAATGGATTTTTTTATTATTATTATTTCTGTTTCTGTTCAGGGGGTGCTAGTGAATTTTTCAAATTAGGGCTGAAGCAAACCTTTCAACTTTCAAGAGTACATCCTGAATATGGAGGGGGTGGTATCCATTACAGAGAAACTGCAGTGTCCTCTTTCATGATATGCCATAATTCTGAGGTGGACTCTGAGAGAAACTAGTTGCCTCCAATGGTGGCTGCCATTTTAGGGTGCGGTCAGTAGGGTAGTAATTTTTGTTCCCAGTAGATAATGCTTATTATCAAGCATTGATTATCATTGTTAGTATCATTATTAGAGACCAATGGCAGATAAGCTACAAGAACTGAAAAATGTATATTCTAAGTGAAAGGAGTAATCTTTACCACATAGCAGAAAGCCATTATCAAGACAGCAAGAGAGACTTCCCTCCAGAGAAAGGGTGCATCTAAACCAGTGATGGACAACCTTTTGAGCTTGGTGTGTCAAACTTCACCAAAAAAACTGAGCATAACTCGGGTGGTGTGTCACTTTGAGGAAAAAACATTATTTTGCGATATTTATAGTTTAAATAACATAAATGTATCATTGTTATATATAATTGTATTTAATAAACCAAAAACTAATTATTGTCTAATAGGGGAGGATGAAACATTTGCGACTAGAGTCTTAGGACATTTTCAGACACAAAAAAGTCATCCTGAGGGCTCGGGAGAGGTACGTGCCTGTTTTGCAGCAGGGGGGCAGTTTCTGACGACACCGTCCCTCTCGCTTTACCTTCTGTGTCACATGGAAGGAAAAGGCTCCACTTTTTACTCATGGAAGTTCTTCGTGAATAAAATGTGGTGCCTTTTCTTTCCATGTGACATGGAAGGAACACGGAGGATAACGCGAGAGGGACGTTGTCATCAGAAACTGGCCCCCTGCTGCAAAACAGGCACGTATCTCTCCCGAGCCCTCAGGAAAACTTTTTTGTGTCTGAAAATGTCCTTAAGAGTTAAACTCTAACTCCAATACTCTAGTCGCAAATGTTTCATGCTCAGAGCAGCAAATGTTTCATCCTTGGCTGCTGCACTTGGCCGTGCAGGAGCCGAGGATGAAACATCCTTCTCGGCATGCAGCCACCTCAGCGACCGCGTGTCATCAGAAATGGCTACGCGTGTCAGTGCTGACACACGTGTCATAGGTTCGCCATCACTGATCTAAACTGTAGAAATATAGCTGTTTGATACCACTTTAAGTGATGTAGCTCCATCCTATGGAATCCTGGGATGTGTAGTTTTACAAGGTCTTTAGCTTTCTCTGTCAAAGAGTGCTGATGTCTCACAAAACTACAGATCTTAGGTGGTGTCAAACTGCATTATTTTTATAGCGTAGATGCATGCTACAGTTTCAAAAAATAGGTGTAACTGCTAAGACATATTACTGTGGGGTGAAGGGTATTGGCTAATGAACTTAATGATCATAGCCAGAATTTTATGGAGGCATTACATAAGTGTAAAAAATAGTTAGTTGTACAGATGGATGTGCCTTTTCAGAGATTTTATAAATTTAAAGATTATCACACTAGACAGTTATAGCACTATTATTCCACTTTAACTGCTCTGACTGCCTCCTGTGGAATCCTGGGATTTGCAGTGTAAGGGAGGGTCATTTAGAATTCAAAGAGCTCTTAGGTCTCACTAAACTACAAACCCCAGAATTCCACAGGAGGTAGCCATAGCAGTTAAAGTGGAATAATAGCACTATAACAGTGCAGTGTGATTAGTATTAGTGCTTCTAGTCATCCCACAAGCATGCGCACACAGAGCCATTTCTTGTAATTTGGCATTGGTGGGAGGGGGGCTAATTGACCATGATATACCAGGTGAGCTCATGGTCATGGCATATAATTGTGTGTGTGTGTGTGCACGCGCACACCTTCAAGTTGCCTGTTGACTTATAGCAACCCCATGAATTTCATGGGGTTTTCTTAGGCAAAGAATACTCAGAGGTGGTTTTGTCAGTTCCTTCCTCTGAAATATAGGAGATGTTCAGACAACACTGTTATAGTGTTACTATTCCACTTTATTTGCTATAGCTGCCTCCTCTTGAATCCTGGGATTTGCAGTTTAGGGAGGGGCATTTACAACTCTCAGCCAGAGAGATCTTAGGCCTCACTAAACTACAAACCCCAGAATTCCACAGGAGAAAGTCAGAGCAGTTAAGATGGAATAGTAACGCTATAACAGTGTAGTCTGAAAATCTCCATAGCCTACAGCACTGGGTATTCATTGGCAGTCTCCCTTCCAAGTATTAACCAGGGCCAACCCTGCTTAGCTTCCAAGATCAGGTGCTTTTATAGTGTTTAAGCCCTGGAATATACTTATTCCCTGCTAAAAATGTAAATGCTCTTGACCCTTGTCTTTAGACCTGAATAGGCAAAATCCAGGGATCTGGGGGTCACTGTTTCTGCCTGCAGGACACTCTGGAGCTACAACATTTTAAATGGTAAGTTGTTTAAAAGGCAAGCCATTTTTAAATGGGCAAGTTTACTGTAAAAAAAAGTGTGTGCTTTTTTAGAGGAAAAACATGCCCCAGGGTAGGAATTTTGTAAGGGGAAAACACCTTGAGGAAGCTTCATGTTGTCCTCAAGTCAGTCCCAGCCCTCTTTTAGATGGTAACATGCTTTAAATACTTTCAAAGAAGTACACCAGAACTATCCTGTATTTCAACAATGGGGAAAAGAAAGTTACCATATGGTCAACACCGTTTACTTACCACAGAGTGAGTGCGTCCAAAGTAGCTTTGACGTGCATACAAAGTTTATGCTTCTAAGAGTTTTAAAGGGAAACATACTGTATCTCTGACATGAACAGAGAGAGCCATGTGAATCTATTACTGAGATAAAGTACATGGAGCACTTTGAACACTCAGAAAGTACTATATAAATGCTAAGTCCTATTATCTGTAGTGGGAAATTTTGCACACAAGCCCCTTGCTAGATTTATCTTTTCCTTAATCTCATTGAAAGAAGCATAATCAACTTGTGAAGAAAAGCTCTACTTGTTGCCATAACACAAATGCAACCCTCTTTTATTCTCTGTGCCTGCTGGCCTCATTTTTCTCCAGCTGAAATCAGACCACTATTGTAAGGTATCTGGTTTGAATATGCCACATTAGTACAAAATTACTCTAAATAGGAATGTGGCGGATAACCATCGCTTGCAGACTAATAGCATAGGGTCTATCGTCTATCCAGAAAAAAAAAGTATGCCATTTCCTGGGTGGTTACTATATAATTTGCTTCAGATTCCAAGTTGATTTTCATAGCATGGTAAGGATGCTAGAAAGATTTTGCTTTTTTACTTGCTTTAAGTAAAATATACACCGTTATAGTCCAACCACAATTTGGTGCTCACTCAGCAGCACTAATACCTCGCACTGTGAAAAGATACTTGCCAGCAGGTAGAAATGTATCCCAATCGCACTGCTAATATAGTATTATTTGATAACCATTTAGTGTAAGATTGCATTATGTTCAGAGCAGAATATTTTTTTACCCACTGAGTCGTTGTTCAGCTCAACTTACTTTGAGACAGGATGGCCATAAACACATAAAGACACCAGCCTAAATGTCCTGTCAATGAAGTGGCTTTTCAAAATCAACCATACGATTAAATCATCTTGATAGTCATATACCTTCCTTCTGCATTGTTAGATCTTAAGATATCTCAAAGATTTGAACATGGATGCTATAACGCACAGGGGAGGGATCCATTTGTTTCACTTTCCCACATGAGAATAGGTTCTGACTTTGTGTCATTTTCCAATCATACTAAAAGAAAATGGTACCTGTTTTTCTGAGACATATATGTAAAGCAAAAGAACACCTGTTTCTAAAATGTGCTTTCTATTCACCTAAGAAAGGAGGCTGGGATTAACAAAATGATTCAAGATGACATTTAGAAAAAGCACAGCTGCTAATCCCTCTGTAAGACTGCTTGTCAGAAAAAGAATGGCATATTGTCCTGACAATGGCAAACTATGGAACTTAAAAAAATGTTCAATACATGTCATTCAAATTAGCAGAGCATACTCTGGAAGGATTGTAACAGCTCACAGGTTCTACTTAATATGGGGGTCCATTTTTCATATTACATATAGCTGACAATTGCATCTTAGTAAGATTTCCCTAAATGCTATTAAAAAATTAGACCATGTTGGTATTTTCACATAAGGATTATTTAGTTATCTAGATGATACAATGTTGACATCTCTTCCCTCCCCCCCTCCTTTATTGTGGGATTTCAGGGTAGCTTACAAATTAAACCTTTTTTTACAAAAAAATCAAATTAAGACAATACAATATCCTAAAATAAGATAAAAACATATTAAACAAAGTGAGAAATTACAGCAGCTTAAAAAGCTACAAAAATTTAAAACCATGCATGTGTACAGTATACTTAACATTAAATTAGGCCCCAAAGACTTTAATAAAAACCTATGTTTTGTCTTGGGACTGGAAAAATCAATGTTGGTGACATTCAGACCTGGGGAGGGGGAGATAATTCCACAATCAGGGTGCCAGAATTCAAAAGGCCCTCTCCCATGACTTCTTCTACAGCATTGCCCTCAGTGGTGGGACACAGAAAAGGATCCCTCCTGCAGACTTCAGTCCTTAGCTAGGATACTGGGAGGGACATGCCTCCAATATCAAGGTCCCAAGTCATTTAGGGCTTTAAGTGTCATCACCAGAACCATCTTATTCTTCTCTGTAAATATGTTTTTGTATTTGGAACAAATATATCTCTTCCACTATCCAATAGACATAGGACTTTATCAGATGCAGCAAATATGGCATCATAACAATGCCTAATGAATACAAAAGGGTGCGCATATCGGATAATGTCATCATTTTGCAATTTTGTCCTGTCAAAAAGCCATTCTTTTTTATTGATGGGCCAAGCTGTCAATAGATCTCCCGTGGTGTTTTTTTTGCTGGTATTGCCGGCATTTGAAACCTCACACCCTTGTACTCACATGAATACAGCATCAATGGGCAGAACACTTCCAGGTGAGATCACAAAAACCAGGTAGGGAACACTCTTTTAAAAGGAACCCTGTTCACTTTTAAGTTGTAAAGTGTGTTTTGTGCTTTTGTGTACGTTTTGTGTCTTCATTTTTCTGTTGTTGTTTTTTTAAAAATTTACCACACTCACATCTTCTCGTGAGAATCAGTGAGATCACGAGTGCAGAAATAAACAGAGCTCTGTTTGTGTTCCATCAGTGCTGGAGATGCCTTTTATTGCTACTAAAGGTAGGGTCTGATAGGAAGGGTTCTTTTGCCGGCAGAAAAACAGTTCAAAATATGTCGGCAAAAGAATGTTTATAGAGGCTTGTCTGACAAAGTCCTAAAACTCTATTGGGGGAAAGATACATGTTAATCTTCAAATTGAACCATGGAAGCTAACTATAGGGAAGAAAGAAAGGCTGAGGATTCATGTCATTTCAGGACAACAGCCATAAATATAGAATAATGTAGAAACGTGTCTATAGTATAGACAGCTGGTATGCATTTTCAAAATGGGACTCAGACCGTTGTTCATTTTAATCCTACCGTGAATTTACAAGGTGAGGAAGTGTACTCTTTCAGACTGAAATATGGGATAATAGTACTGACCTTCTTTAAAGAGTTATGAGGATTAAAAAAGAGTGAATAATAAGTGCTTTACAGAAACACTACATAACTGCTGTTATTATTTAATTCTTTTTGTTTGGTGCTTAGCTCCCCACAGGCTAAATAGGGTTATATAATTATCAAAATATTAATTGCTAGTATTATCAATCACTTTATGGTGTCTTCTTGTTTTGTATATGTTTCATATGCCATTATACAAGCTATGTTTTAACGTTCCTATAATTTAACACCAGTTAGATATTTGGGATTGTTCAGTAATGCCTAAGTTATATTAAATTGCTGCCATAAATTTTAACCATTTTTCTACTAATTCAGAAAAAAATATGATATAAATTGTGAAAGGTTTCTTGGTTTGGAGAAAATTATTTCATGAAAGTGTGCACACAGTCAACATGTTGTTTTGTTTTTCAAAATATGAGTGGCAGAAGGCTATTCTGAATGTTTGTTCCAATTGAAAGAAAGACAGAAGAGCACGCAAATGACAACTCAGATAAAATAAAAGAACTGGTGATTTCCTACTCTTTTTATGTTATTACTAGACAACATGTTGAAGAAGACTAACTTAGGGCTCATCTACACAAGCCAGAATGCCCCAGCTCCCCACTAGCATACCCTGGCCACAGATCAGGCCCGTTGTTCCCCCATTTCCTCCACGGAATGGGAGGAAGTCCAGACAGGCATGCCAACCCATTGCTGCAACCACCACTGCCATTTCCTTCACTGTCTCAGAAGGCAGGAAGGGGCCTTGGTCACATGCTGTGGAACTCCTTCCTTCCTTCTGGGACAGTGAGGCAGAGCAGCAGCGTCAGCAAGGGCTGGCCTGCTGGGATGGGCTCCTGCAGTCCCTCAAGTCCCAATCTGTTTCGGCCTAGCAGAAACAGATTTAAACAGGTATTATCTTATAACATTGTATTGAGCCTTACCTCGCCTGCCCCCATCTGCATCCCATGTCTGCTTCAGAGGTGGTAACGACTGCCTGGGGGAAAACAGGGCAAATTCCCGTATTATCAGGACTGCTGGGTTCTGGGATGGGGGCAAGACAGGCTATATTGCCAATCTAGACAAGCCTTAGATTGGCTTCTCTAATACTTAACGAGTACAGAATCTTCACATTAACTCAGCACTTTTCTATCACTCTCCTACACATCTTTTCAGAATTAAGCCCCATTGACTCCAATGGGCCTTACTCCCAGAGAAGTTGATACAGGATTGCAGCCTTGTTATAGACAACAATTAAAGAAAGAAAGTGGCAAAACATAAATCATCTAGTGAAGATCTATTTTGTAAATCTGGCACAAACTGAAGAACCAATTAAGTTTTAAAACTATACCTGAGACAATACTTTTATATTGATCCATTGTACCCAGCATCTCAGAATGAAGTTATGAGATTCTGTTCCTGCATTTAAATGATGAACAATAATTTGCTTACTTTTATAACTCTCTGGCATAGTTATAACCTTAAAATAGTCACAAAATGTAAAAACAACTTAAATCTAGAACAGATTAAAAGTCCTAGGAAAATAAAATGGTTATCACTTGGAACTGAACTGACGTCATGTTAGGAAGCTGTGAGGTTGGCCTAATCAGGCTAGCCCCGAAGTTCCTAGCTGCCTGTCAGTCTCACCTTGCTCTGTGGTCCCCCTTTCCAATCCCTTTTTGGATTGGGTTGTCCTGGGTACAAGACAGGTTTAATAGATTAACAAGCAGTTCAGCTTTGTTTATTATATGATGCAGAATATTTGATCCTTTTACCAGTTCCAGTGCTTAGTTCTAAACATATACAAATATTCGAAGAGAGTTACGTTGGACCTTTTCCTTAATCAATTCAGATACCCATTTATACATTTACTCCCACTAACTCTTATCAACTGTTAATTCTCAACTCTCACCAACTGAACTCTTTTAGACTCTATATCCAGAGGCCCCTCTCTCACATCACAGAGATTTCTGTGCCTGGATTGGCTGCCATCTGTTATCCCCACATGTTGCTTCATACCCATTCATCACAGCACAACTCAGGACTTAGCTACACAAGCCAAATAAACTGTTCTGGGGCTATCCTGGGGGTGGTCTGTCCAAACAACTCTGGCCACAAACCCCGAATCTGTACCAAACTGCCTTCATGACATTTGGCCTCTTCTGTCCCCAAAACAGCTAACCCTCCCCCTTAGAACAGTTTAAGAAAACTCCAGATTTACTCTGGATCTTACTGGAAAATCCAGAGCAATCTGTACTGGAAACAGACAGCTGTCTTCACATATGTCCCGTTGTATCACTCAACACCGCTGCCACTGCTGGCATGTTCTGTATCCTCTCAGGTCACAACAAGGCCCCCAGCATGTGATCAAGGCTTTACGCCCCATTCCTGGCCTCAGAGAACATGACACTTGCCAGCAGCAGTGGTGGTGGCAGCCAATATAGTGTGGTGCATGTGAAGACAGCTGCCCGTTCTCAGCACAAAGTGTTCCAATAACAGGGGGAATCCGGGACAGCTCCAGGGCCAAAATATTCCAGGTTGCCCCCAGGTTAAATTGACCGGTGTAGATGAGCCCTCAGTAACATATTTGTACTTTTTCCCCATCTGTATCAGTTTCACAGTAGCAAATACATTTCTTCAAGAAGTACAGTTTGGTTGCCACGATTGAAAAGATCCTCCTACTTACAGCCACTTGCCTTATCTTATTCCACGGGAGCCCTTAGAGAGGGCCTCCAAATATCACAAAGTCTGGGATCTGGCAGTCTTTCAAATACCCTGGTCTCAAGCCATGAAGAGACTTAAAGACCGGAAAACAGCATGATTAACTGGGCCCAGAAATTGACTGGGAGCCACTGGACACCATAAAGAAGTGGCCTGACATATGGTACTTATATCCTTCAGTTCCAATTAGCAGCAGTCTCATAGCCATGGTCTGAACTTATGTCTCTGGGTGTTTCTAGCCTTTGATTCCCTTTAGGCCTAAAGCTGATATGATCTGGACATCAAGGATGGTAGTCATTTCTCAGTTAGCCAAAGGTACCAAAACCCCTATTACCAAACTTATTATGTGTCCTGGCCTCTGTCTGAAACAAGCTGGTGTTAAAAACCAGCCTGCAATATAAACATGACGGAGCTCCTTAATAGTGTCCAGTTTTCCTAATCCATCTCAAATGTTTATTCTTTCACACTAAGTACTGTATTGTGAGAGACCTCTGTCACTCAAGGCTAATCTAACCCCAGTTAACTGCTTTGAGTAGATAATTACATTCTTGAATTCAAATTAAAAACAATATTGTCAGTTTTCCAATTTGCATTCTCTGATACATTCTTGTACAGAATCATAACACACAATTTTACCAGCTTGCAACGCACATTGCTTTTTATTGGTGACCTCAATGGAGAAAAATTGTTTCTTTTGAATTACCTGCTTCAGCCAAGTTACAGGCAGCCAAGCTTGAAGGGAAAGGCAGAGTGAATATTACTTGGTCCATATAACTTCTAAATGTAGTACACTGTTAAATCCAATGTGGTTTTACATTCTTGCAACAGGACTCTTGTTTAAGTTATTTACTTCAATTCCCACACAAATGCGAGAATTCATAACCCAGGGACATGGCCTACCCATCATCCCATGGGCTTGTAGAATGCAGCTGTGAGGCACTGTGATGAAGCTTTGTACAATACAAGTGTTAACTACTGCATCTAATAGCTGAGTGATTTCAGGGAAAATGAACATGTCAACTTAGGCATCACTGTGCTTGGTTTCTTTCATTCGTATTGCACTTTTAGCCTGTTCTTCCACTGGGTATTTGGGATTTGTCCTGCCTCACACTTTATACTCATCTCCATGAGAAGTAGGTTAGGTCAAGAGACAGTAACTGGAGCAGAGTCACCCAATGGAATTTGTGGGGTCAAAATATCACAAGCAGAGCAACCATAGGTGTAGGCATGTGCATTCTTTCCATAAAAGAAAAATTATGTTGGGAGAGAGACAGCAGACATGGTTCCACCCCCCTGCTCCCTTTGTATGGTAGTTGTAGAGGGTCCATGAAGGAGTGGGAATAGTTACATTGTACCATGGTGTAGTGATTTGAGCATTGAACTATGACTCTGGAGAACAGGGTTTGAATCCCCTCTCAAACATGAAAACCTGCTGGGTGACCTTGGGCAAGTAACACTCTTTCTTCCTCAGAAGATGGCAATGGCAAACCTCCTCTGAAAAAAATCTTGCCCAGAAAACCCTGTGATAGGTTCTCCTTAGGGTCACCATAAGGCACACAACAACAACAACAACAACAACACACTATACTCTCTTTTTAGAACCCAGTCATGTATGGATTGTCAGAGACACTCAGGGATATCCTACATCAAGAAAGCATAGTGTTACACTTTGTCCATGCAGTACCATGTCTCTTCCTACCCGTCCCCACTTTAGCTGTCAAGCCCCAGAAGGAGCTTCTGTGGCAGTTTTTTATCATGGGCAGGGGAGGAAGGGGAAGCAATTCAGTGAAGAAAGATGCAGTTAGCCTCATAGGAAGGAAGAACTGAAGATGCCCTCGTACCCCCTCAGAATGAAAACTAACCAACTGATCAGCCTGATAGCTCTGGAGGTTTTGGACAGGGTGCAAAGGATAAGAGAAGAGAATACCCCCTGTACCCCATCCAAAAAGAAGTGTACATGCACATAAGCCACACTTACACTTACCTAAACCACTCACAGGTTTCTGCCCACTAACAGCAGATTCAAAATTTAGCACATTTAAATGGGCTTGAGCAATCAGATACCAGAATCAGTATTTCAAAGCTCAATGTCATCATCTGAATGGAAGTGGAGAGGGCTGGATAAGGAGTCCCTCTCATGAGTAAATGCTTCCAAATACATATGAGTCACCAAACACTGCAGGCATAGAAGCTGTGATTCAAGAAACAATGTTCTATTTTTGTTCTTTTTGCTGGATCCCTGCGCAATTTGGTTTTATATCCAAAGATTCTTCAGTGTGATCAGAGTAGGGATGTCAAGAAAACTCTTTTTCACCGAGGACAAGAAAATTTTCTCATCCTTGTTGAAAAAGAGTGTCTTGACACATTGAAACAAGTGGCTGAGAAAATCTTCAATCACTGCAAGACTTGTTGCATTTCAGCACTTTTTTGCTTTAAATAATGCACAAAATACTTGGGTTTTGTATTTTTAAAAACCTCCTTGTTTTTTGTGCAGAAAACAGCCTCTTGCATGGCTAGCATCTAGTTTGGTATTTACAAGGTTGTAAACCTGAATTATAACGTCATCAATATTGTAGCAAAGCTCAATGCAAGAAGCCAGCTGCAACAGGACCCCATAGGGGTCCCTGCTATTCCTTTTCACACCACACCTCACTGGCAGGAGGGGCTTGATGCATCATCATTCACCATTCTGTTCTCTAGCACTTCAGAACTCCTTCAGTTGGTGTGGTTGGCTGGCTTCTTAGGCGGCTTTGGGGGTAGAATGAGAGGTGTACCTTTGAAGACCCTTCTGTGTGTGTAAATAACTTTTTCCCAAAAAGTTCCAAAATGTGAAAAAATATATATTTTTAAATGCATTAAACATTCTCATAATTTTGCCCAGTATGAGTAAAATGATTCAAATTATTGCTTCATGTGAGCATGAAATAAGCAATGATTTACATCCCTAGATCAGAACATATTTATGTCTATGTTGGAGGAGTCATAGGCTGGAATCCTGTTGGTGACATACGTTGCCATAATCTGTTAAGCCAGTGTTATGTCCTCTTGTGGCCATTGTGAAAGAAGGTACAGTATTAAATGCCATCTTGTGAACTACCACCCCAACCCTGAATGCAAAACCAATATGAACGTGCCAGAGGGCATCCCCACAACCAATTAATGGCTGGTAGAGGTGAGAACACCTGGGTACCACCTAGCTTCAGTTTTGGCTGTAAGTATGCTGAAGGTTTGGAAGGGTGATGGCTGTTTCTTCTCCCAGTTTTTTGCAAAACTGCAGCCACATGGTGCCCAGGAACCTCCCACCAGCTACTGATGAACTACACCATTGTATTACTCCCAAGTAAGCATGCTTTGAGGATCCTTGAGGATGCCTTGATTAGTCCCAACTGGAGCAGCTCCGCCAAATTATTTGTTGAATGGTGAATCAATATTTAGGAAAATCCCATTTATTCAAAGTATCGCCTGTAGTTGGGACAACAGGGCTCAGACCCAAATATTTGACTGCAGTCTAGTTATTTTTGTGTGTAATCTTACTTTACATAGAATCTTCAGAAGAAATTTCTTATCCCACAGATAATAATAAAGTCTGTCATACCAATCACAACCATTTATATTAAGAGATCTGCTTGCAATTCCAGTAAATCCCAGTACATGATGATGGATACCCAATTAAAGTCATAATCATATGCAAGATTATCTGGCTGTAATTCCTACTGAGATATTTATAGATAGCGTTGTTTGCTCTAGATACTAGGGGTGTGGCATCTTTGGCCCTCCAGATATTTTGGGCTACAATGCCCTTAATCTGTTACCATTAGCCCTGCTGGCACTTCTGGGAGTTGGAGTCCAAACCATCCAGAAAGCCAAAGGTTCCACATCACTATTACACATCACCATATCCCTCTCTTTCCTGGCACAAGTTGCTTTGGGAATTTTGCACTTCCAGTCTTTCAGTCTGTACGGTTAATTATTTTCCTGTGCAACAAAATGAACAGAGAACCAAACTCCTCTGACAGCATCAATTATCAGTAGGTAGAAATGTTTCCTTCTTACCTTTCACCCATTTCTAAATCTGTGCTTTTGAGTTCTGCACTCTGTACCCCCTGGTCAAGACCATCACAACCATTACAATCTGTAAAATTCATTGCGCTGTAATGATCTAGCTAAAGCTAACTACACAGGTTTTTTAAAAAGGTGTGCTGTATTGTTCAACAGTACTAGTGGAGATTTTACTCATAAGAATCATTTAAGCTAATAGCACTCCATGTTTCACTTGCCCATTGCCCTGTAGGTAAAATGAGCTTGTGGCACTAAATTAAATGATGCTTCTCTGTTCCCAGGACTGAATATTCAACAGAAGAGGTAGAATTTCTCACTCTGCCTTGCAATGAAGCAAGGATAATTTTAAGATGCCTTCCAGATACACCCAAAACAATGCCTGAGAAAAAGACACAAAGCTTGGATATCATTGGCTTTCCACTGAACTCCAGGCAATTATGCTGAATTCTACACTTGCCTCCCCCACCCCCACCCAACACTTTAGAGGCCTTTCATTACCTGAGTATGACAATCCAGAAGATTTAGGTTTGTTTTTTTTTGTTTTTTAATGATGGACATTTGGGGGATATTTCATGAGCTAGCTGCATTTTCCCAAAATATCCATCATTTTTTAAAATAAATAAACCACTTCCTTGATTTAAAATTTGGATTAGACTTACGAACCTTAAGTCAATCAATATTTTTGAAGCATTTTTCATCACTATTACTCTGGGATTGTTGGTTAGGTTGAGGAGCAACTGCCAAATTTGAGATACAACCAAAACTGAACACAATCATTGGCGTGGGACCCAAGTTGACTCACAACAATAAAAGAAAATTAGCTAGAAACACAACAATAAAATCAAAACACAGTTAAAAGATCAGCATCTTTAAAATCATACATTAAATAATGTAAAACCATTAAAATTAAAACTAGAGTACCTATTCACCACCACCCCATAAAATTGTTCCCTGCAATTAGTCATTAAATGCTGCTTGGAAAAGGAGGTCTTTGGCTGCAGGCAAAAGGGGAGCAGAGAGGGGGCCAGCCTCACCTCTCACGGAAGAGAATTCC
The DNA here is from genome assembly GCA_030847615.1 of Gambelia wislizenii. NCBI lineage: Eukaryota > Metazoa > Chordata > Lepidosauria > Squamata > Crotaphytidae > Gambelia > Gambelia wislizenii. The sequence goes on along the minus strand of JAUMIR010000003.1, from coordinate 99,575,553 downwards.
AGAGAGTGGAAGCAACCACTGAGAAGGCTCTCTCCTGTGTCCTCACTAAACAGAGCTGTGATAGCAGCAGGACGAGAAAGACAGTGCCTTTTCCTGGGGCTCTTAAGATTCTGGCAGGTTCATATAGAGTGGGGCTTCCTATATGGGGGTGGGGGGTGGGAATGTGGATTGATGCACACTAACGCCAATTCGAAGTAGCTTCTATTTGTCTTAAGTGTTTTCTGGCAAAATCACAGGCATGAGAAGCTTTTTGCTTTTGCTTCCCAACAGGTGTACTTGCAAATCAACATGGTGGGCACGTGTGAATTACTCACATTTTTATTGTCGCCAGTTGTTGCGCTGAACAGTTAAAAAAAAAAACAGCATCTCTAAAGTGCAAAAGTGCAATATTCTGCCTAAATAATTTTTTTAAATGCTATTTTGTTGCCTGAGCACATGATTGCTAAAGTGAAAATCCAAGATGGCAGTTCCAGGTGCTTGCCTTGTTAGCAAGCTCTGCCCCCTACCCACGTCTGACCAATCAGCTTCCATTTCTGCTCTTTTGCAAATATGAATGAATGCAAATCCAATTGTCCAAACGAGCAACAATGCTCATTCTCTATGGCGTTGTTTTTTGTTGTTGTTGTTGTTGTTGTTGTTGTTTGTTTTTTAATATGGGAAAAGCTGTGAAGGCTTTCCTGGTGGAGTTTTTAGTAGATTTGGCCTCCCTCCTTCTGAATACTGTGATCTGATGCAGAATGCTATTAGGACAGGGAGGATTCCAAGCTAATTCTATGAGGATTATTTGACTGCTTTCTGAAAGACGTTGCCTTTGCTGCAACATGGAAATAGAGTCATTGAATCATATTCTTTTATATTGCAAATTTTATACCCAATTCATCAAGCTATAATCTATCCCCTGGGCAGTATGACGAGGGGAAGGTCAAAAATCTTCTATGTAGAATTTTTGATAGAAGACAAATGCCCAAAGGTTACTCTAGCTGTAGCCAAATTTCTTTTGGAAGCTGCCAAGATTAGAACCCTTTTTGTACAAAGAAATGGTCTGAGTGTAATTTAGGGAGTTTATAAGTTTCCATCATATACGGGTTTTATTGTTGATTGTTCTTATTGTTTGTACATATAAACTTTGGGTCCGTCGACTGCAATAAATGATGACTGACCAAAAAGATCAAAAAGAAAGAGAAAGCCAATATCACAGATGAGATAGTCCCCATCTGCTGGCTTGCAATCTAAAAGATACAACACAAAAGGAAAAGTGATTAGTCAGGAAGAGGGGAAAAAGCAAAGCCAGGCACTAGATGCTTGATTCCAAGTTGTTGTCAATAGTAACCTGTCAATTTCAGCAGGTCAGAGAACTGCATTTAACCAAAACAGAAGCAGATGTAAGCACAGCATTTTACTGAACATACAATTAAGATTAATGAAAGACAGAGAATTTTAAAAAATGTGTTCATTCCTTTCTGTTTCCTGGCACAATGGGTTTCTTAGGCTTAAAACATCCACTTGAAAACTGTGAAACCAAGAGTTCTCTGAGGTGGAAGTTAGATAACCATTGCAGTACATTTCTGTATCTGATTTTTACTCAGTAACAAGGATGCAGCTGGAGAGGAGGACAAAGGCATATCACTGCACTCAAATAAGAATTCGGTGATTGGGGGGACACATTAATTTCTAGCACTTCAGAGAGTGAGACAGAAAACTGTTCATACCTAGAACTCTTATGGAAGAGCCAGTGTATTGTACTGGTCTGAATGTTGAACTAGAACTTCACGAGATGATGGCTGCTGCCACACTGTAAAAATAATGCAGTTTGACACTGCTTTAATTAGCATGGCTCCATCCTGTGGAATCCTGGGATTTGTAGCTTGTTGTGGCACCAGAGTTTTCTGACAAAGAAGGCTAAATATCTCACAAAATGACAAATCCCAGAATTCCACAGCATTGAGCTATGGCAGTTAAAGCAGTATCAAACTGCTTTATTTCTGCAGTGTGGCAGCAACCTAAGGTTTGAATCACTGCTCAGCCATGGAAACCCACTGTGTGACCTTGGTCAAGTCACACTTTCTCTCACTCTTAGAGGAAGGCACTAGCAACTCTCTTCTGAACAATTCTCGCCTATGATAGGTTCCTTTAAGGTTTGTCATAAGTAAGATAAGACTTCAAGGCACAAAGCAACAAAACACTCTTAAATTTGTTGTGTTTGCATTCCCTTGGTAATTTTTCCTTCTCCCCCCCCTTTTTTTTATGGATTCCTAAACTCTCTTTCTAAATGAAATTTTAAGTCACTGCAATGCTAGAAATGTGGAGACAGAAGGAACATATCATGGGGAAGGGCAGAATTCTTATCAGAGGGGAATACCTTCATTTTGTATACCCCTCATACAGTGTTTACTGCTTGTCAGGATAATACCTCTGGCCTCAGAGAGCATGCACTGCTTAGGGGAGGCAGCACTCTTAATAAATATCAATATACTATATATATATATATATATATATATATATATGGATATGAAGCACTGGAAGCTTGAGAGGAGGTATTACATTAGGCCCTGGAAATTAAATTACACATAAATGAATGTGTAAAACATAAGCAAGCTACCTCCTAGCTTCCCCCCTCCAATCAATAACGGATTTGGCTGCAGACCAAGCATGCAACAAGGAGTACCTTGAGTTCACCTTTGCTATAAATTGTTCACTCACTGAGTAGCAATAATTACATTCTTCACAGGTGATGACATCACACAATAATGAGCTACCATATATATATATATATATATATGAGATGCACCTGAATCTTAAAAAAAAATGAAATTCAGGACCTGCAAGCATACTATATATGCAAACATTCATAGCAAAGTAATTATCAATTTTACTCAAAAAGAGATTAAAAGCTTTATTACTAAGGCTATGAATAAATTGTGATGACCTTTGTGTTTTTGCTGTAATGGACCAGGAAGTATGCTCATGAACACTTACCACACATTGTTTTAGTTCTTGATGACCCACAAGGTAGTGCCTATCATAGTATACCGGTTAGCATCTAAGTTGGAGTGTTGAATTTCATTTGCTCCACACTTTGGTGAGAGCTGACTTCAGTCTACACCTCATCACATAATGTAAGGATCAAAAGGCAGTTTTCCTTTGGATTTTTTTGGTTTTCCAAAACTTTTGTAGGTGAGTTCTTGCTCAAAAGATATTCCAAAATGCATATCCATATTTTAAGGTAAAATATATTTAAAAATTAGTCCTTTGAGATAAATTCTCTGCTAGAGAGCTGGAATTCACTGCTTTGAACTATAGCACTAAAGATCGCTGGGAGAGAATTTTGAGTACCTCACCAAACTACACATCCAGGTTTACCTAAGATGGAGCCATGGCTGTTAAAGTGACATCAAACTGCTATAACTATGTAATGTACATTTTTGTGCATCTGCATTCCACACTGCACAAATATAACAGTTTGATATTTCTTTAGTCATCATAGCTGCATCCTATGGAATCCTGGGAGTTTTAGTTTGGTGAGGTACTCAAAATTCTCCATGAGAGAGCTTTAGCACATTCTCCTAATCCAATGGTTCTCAAATTTTGGTCCATCTGGTGTTTTAACCTTTCAGTTCCCAGAAGCCAGAGGCAACTTGTCATACATCACCAAAGTGGAAATCCCATAATTCTGTAAGATGGAGTCATAACTGTGCAGTGTGGATATATCCATATTCTTTGGAGATCATCACACTACACTGTTTAGGGAGGCGCATTTAGAATTCTCAGCCAGAGAGCTCTTAGGCTTCACTAAACTACAAACCCCAGAATTCCACAGTAGGCAGCCATAGCAGTGAAAGTAGTAGTGTGATAAAGTTTAGAGGAGACTATTATTCATACCTTAGCCTCCATTCCCCATTAGAAAAGGAGCCTACAGAAACTGAGGCAATACTCATCCATTCACCTGCAGGATTTTCAGTGGAGCCTTCTTTGGTCAGGGGCAGTTTGATCTCATCCTCCATGCATCCAGGTTCTGATCCTGCAAAGAAAAGGTGCTCATAAATGTTTGGCCAGTCACTAGTCTAACAATTCTTTGGGTGGCATCCTCAGCCTTTTGTCAAGAGACAGTGTGCCTCCATGTGATGGTGAATACTTCACCCTGAGTGGGAGACACATTTCACAGCAGTTGGAGAAGAAGAATCAATACAGTCAACGAAGGAAAAGATGTTGAGGAGGGACATTTACAGAATTTATAGTATGATTCCCCACTTCCCTGGTTTACCTATGCTGCACACTGTGCCTTTGCCTGTCTGGATCTGGTAATGGAGTGATGTTTGAACTGTCTTGGTCACCTCTGTGACACTGACACAATGGAGTACTACAATCACATATAAACCCATCCTCCTGAATCATGAGTTCCTGTATGAATTTCAAGAAAGCAAACTGTCTTCAGCGAGCTTTTTCTATGTCTGTTCTTTTGCCAATCCGTTTTGTACAAAGTGGCTTTTCTTCAAGACTTCCACCATCAGAACTCTCTCTTAGAGGATCTAAGTGGACATGGCAGAAGACCCGTGTGGTATAGCATGGTGACTCAATGCTGGTGGACCTAATACAGAGCCATGGTATTGCGCCACCGTATCCAAATGGTTACACTGGCTTATCATCTATAAGCATGTTCTCATGTTCAACCAGCATAGAAGGCCTTCTGCCCTATCCTAGAGATCCTCTGCCAGTGTATCTTTTGCCCTAAGAGTATCAAAAGGATCATTTTTATATTGATAGATCTGTTTGTTCCACTAAGCCTTGGAGCATACTTTCAGCTAATCCAGTTTAAATTGCATTGACTTGGGCCTCATCTACACTAGCCAGGATATACTGGCTCCTTGCCAGCGTATCCAGATGTTGGAGCTGGCCTGTCTCCCCACCCCACCCCGGTTACCTGGAGAAAACAGGTCAAAGTCCAAACAGGACACTGTCCTGTTGCTGAAGCCACCACTGCTGCCATTTTCTCCACTAACATGGAAACCAGACAGAGGTCCCGCAATATGTGTCTGCAGGCCCCCTGCATGTGACCAGCTGTGGACACATGCTGAGAGACCCCTGCCTGGATTCCAGGTGAGCCAGGGAGATAGCAGCAGCAAGGAGTGGTGTGCCAGACAGGCTCCTATAGACACACAGGGCCCAATCCGGTTTTTCCTAGGCAAACTGGGTATTTTCTAAAAATGCTTTATCGGACCCTATCCCGCTTGTCCCTGTTCAAGCCCCATATCTACCCTGGAGGTCATTTGGACTGCACGGGGGCAGATTGGGGCAAATGCCCTGCGTTGTTTGGACTGCTGGGCTTCAGAACAGGGGCAAATCAGGGTAAATCACCCATATAGACAAGCCCTGGGTCTAGTAAACTAACCCAGCTGAACACTACACTGTTTTTAATGTAGTATTATTTTATTGTTACTATTATTTACAATTTATACAAAGGGAAGAACATTTAGACCTATCAATTTAGGTGCAATCAAGAAAGGGGTGGGTTTTTTTATTACAGCAACAACAATCATACAAGATTATATAGCTTTATAAGAAATATCTGAGTCATACCATTTGATAAAGGAGAAGGAGAAAGAAGAAGCTCGACATATAGTTTTCCCAGAGTAATATGTTTGGTAATTTAATGTGCCGAGCAACAGTTTTCAAAGAACGCACACTAGCAAATATCTCTTTCTGCAATCCTTGGAAGAGTCAAAAGTGAAAACCTTTTCAATTTTTACAACCATGCCTCTGTGGTGGGCTAAGTCATTTTGCAGACTTCTGAGGCAATTTGTCTGGGATCGAGCTATTTCCCCAAGCATCCTGAAAAATCAACATTTCTTTATGTTCTGAAGGCTCACAAACAAAATGAACAAAAGGCAACCCAAAAGAAGACCTGTTGCTAAATGTTAAGCAAAATCCAATTCAAACTCAAAAGAAGCAAGCAAAATCCTATTCTCACTCAAAGGAAGCATGAGAAAAGTGGTATTCGGTGCAATCTTCATCATACAGCCTTATTGATACGGAGCTTGTGTCTTCATTTCCCATTAGCAAGAAGTTGCCTCTTTCCTTTTGCTCTTATATTTTTTCAAACTATATACCAGTAAGAAGTAGATAACAGTGTGACAACCTAGACTGTGTTTATTTCCATATTTTTTTCCTTTCTGTTCATCTTTCTTTGGCTTAAATCCAATGAACACTGGTGTTAAGTCAATGAATTTCTTCTCACCACCATACAGACCTAGGAAAAACACCTCTAGAGTTTAGTAAATGCAGCAACAAAAAAGCCAATGCAATTCTAGGGTGCATCAACTGGAGTATAATGTTTCAATCAAGGAAAAGTATTAGTGCCACTCTAGTCTGCTTTGGTCAGATCACACCTGTAATACTGCATCTAGTTATTGAACCACAGTTCGAGAAGGATATCGACAAGCTGGAACATGTCCAGAGACGGGTGACCAAGATAATGGAAGATCTGGAAACCAAGCTTTATGAGGAATGATTTAGGGAGCTGGGTATGTTTATCTTCAAGAAGCGAAGACTGAGAGATGCCATGATAGCTATCTTTAAATATCTGAAGAGATGTCATGTAGAAGATCGAGCAAGCTTGTTTTTGTTTTTGTTTTTTGTTTTTTGCTGCTCCAGAGACTAGAACACAAATCAATGGATTCACGTTATTCCACCTAAACATTAGGAAGAATTTTTTTACTGTAATTGCTGTTTGACTTTGGAATAGATTGTCTCAGCGGGCGGTGAACTCTCCGTCTTTTGAGGTCTTTAGACAGAGGTTGGATGGGTATTTTTAGAAGTGCTTTACCTGTGCATTTCTGCATGGCAGAGACAAGATGGCCCTTGTGGTCCCTTCCAACTCAAAGATTTTATGTTTCTATGAAATACAATCAGCGGTACAATAGTTGTTGTTGTTGTTGTGTGCCTTCAAATCATTCCCGACTTATGGAGACCCTAAAGCAAATTATCATGGGGTTTTCTCAGAAAGATTTATTCAAGGGTGGTTGGCCTTTCCTTTCCACTGAAGCTGAAAGATTATGACTTGCCCAAGGTTATCCAGTGGTTATTCCATGATTGAGCAGCAATTCGAACCCTGAACTCAAGAATCCTAGTCCAATGCTCAAATGCTCACTAGCTTGGGCATATCACTAAGGTATACTGTAAATGCTGACTTTGGAGATTATCAGATGCAGCAAATGTGGCTCAATAACAACACCAAAGGAACGCAAAAGGCTGCCAATATCAGATGACATCCTCCTTTTCTATTCCACTGGCATCACTATGGAATTTCTTATCATTGACAGGCTGAGCCATCAATAGATTCCCCCATTCCGTTTTGGTGCTGGCATTGCCAGTGTCTGACACCTCGTGCCATTGTCCCCCGTGAATACAGTGTAAATGGGGGGGGGGGTCCTGACAGAACACTTCCAGGTGAGATCACAAAAACCAGGTAGGCTACGCTCTTTTTATGAACCTCCCCAAGTTACTTGTACTGTGTAAAGTGTGTTTCTGTGCTTATGTGTACTTTTTTTGTTTTTTGCTTCATTTTTAATTTGCCACAATTGTGTCTTCTAGTGAGAATTGGCAAGATTTCAAACCAGGAAATGAATGGAGCTCCATTAGTGCTCTATTCATGCCTGGGCTGCCTGTCGACACTACTCAAGGTAGGTCTGATAATTTTGATTATTGTGGTGGGGCTGGGACGGGTGTTTTTGTGGTGGGATAGGAACATTTGTGTGTTCCTGTCTGATAATCTCCTTTGTGTCTTTGAAGGCCTAGGGTGAAAGTGGGATCTTTGATCCATTATTAGAAACAACATAAACCGTTTTGCCAAATTGATTTGTAGATCTGGGCCGTGTTGGTTTGAGCCTCTCAACATCTTTCTTCCTGAAGAGCTAATGGACTTGTAAGTACTAGAGCAAAATCATATGGTATGGGGGGAAAATCATAACAAAGACCCTTTCAAAGTAATGAGAATGGCATTTCTGGAGACATTCCTGCATGACAACAATCCAGAGGCTATATTTGCTGCAAACCTCTTTTTAAAAATGGTTTTACCCTTTCCTGTACAAGGTTGGCTTAGTGCACTTTAGTGTTATGAAAAGAACCCAAACTGTTCCTAACAGTTCCTAAACTGATTTTTTTAAAAAAATAAGATTGGGATAGATGGGGAGAAATCCTTTCTGCTTATTCAGCTGAGAGTTTTCTTCAAACGTAGTTTCAGATCATCTCTAAGCTTAGCCCCAAATTTAGTTAAACAAATCCTGAAGGTTTTAACCAAGAGCCTTATAGTAAAAAATACTAAAAATGATTATCCCAGGACAGATATTATAACTGAAATGGCAAAGAAAATGTATTGTGAATTCAGATTAAAAATCTGATATAAAATTAAAGGAACAGATTTTCAGCACACAAGAAAAACAATTAAAAAAGACTTTTCCACAAACAACTGGGAGAACAAAAACTTAACTTTTGTAAAAAAAAAAATCTTTTTGTGTGGCATTAATACCCAGCTACTTCTATATGTTATCTATATTTTTCTTGTTGACATTCAACCAATTCAGAGCTAAAAATCTATCCCACATTTTTTTCCTCTGGGTCATAAATCATAAAAAGGTTATATTTTATGAAAGCTGAAGCTGAGAAGTAAACAGCATATTTGTATCAAAAGAGTTTCATCTATTAAACAGCAATGACAGGGCCCTCTGGGCCAAAATCTAGTTTTCTTACTTAAAAAGCTTAGTTCTTTTGTAGACTCCTGCAGGGACCTATAACAGTTGGAATTGGGTTTTTTTATGCCTTTGAGGCCTCCAAATGAATGTTACAGTTTCCCATTATTTTCTTTTTCTTCTGAGAAAACTAGGCTACCGACTTATTGCCTAAAACCTACACCCTGAGATTGTTCTGTTGTAAAATCTGTCTTCCACCTTAAGTCTAGCATTTTCTCACTATCCTCCCAATTTCCTTTGCTTTTTGTGTGCTATAGTATCAATGAACAGGACATAATCACAGGATCAAAGATTAGATGTGATTTACCATTTAATTTTGTCTGGTTAAAAGTTAATAAATGTATATACTATTGCATGGCCATAGAGATTATTCTCAGGGAAAGGTAATATTATATAGCATCTTTTGGAGAACTAATGCATGCCTGTATACAGTACATTTTCCCTTGTCCATACAATGCACAGGGCCAACTGTGGCACAAATGTAGGTTGTGTAGTTTACACAACCACCTCCTACTTTGGGTATATAGTTTTTCCACAAACAAGCATACCATTCCTTCCAAGATAAAAAGACATAAAGGAACCATCAGGAGCATCTCATGAAGTGGACTGTGTCCATGGAAACCTACGTTAGAAATGTCTTCTTCCCAGTGAGTATCAAAGGTACTGCAGGATTCACTTATGAGTTGTTGTTTTTTATGCTAAAACAGACTAACAGCAGCTATCCCTTTAAATCTGTTACAGGACCAGAGACTGTGTTGTCAGTGGTCACAATCCTCTGGCAAATTATACAGTTTATAATCCACTGGAAGGCAATACTATTAGGCACACTGAATGCTACTGATGAGAGCACATATTTAAAGGTGATTACTTTTTTTACTCAAGACAGCTAAAATACTGTATGTATCATACAGTTCTGTTAGAAGAAAATAAGTCCACCAATAGCAATAGCAGGACTCATGATATTATACAAAAAACTATAGATGACCATAACCTCATATAAAATCAGTGCCTTAATATAATAATCCTGTAATTAATCTCATTTATCTAAAATTCTTCAACATTTACATTCTGGCATTGATTCTCCTTTGGCCATTAACAACACAAGTGTGTTTATGGGTATATTGTTGGACACACCTAGATCTCAGTGGCTGTAACTGACTATTTTCAGGGGGGAAAGAATATAAATTTTATCAAGAATTGGAATGCTCTGGCTTGGCTAAAGTTTGTGGACAGGGCCAACTAAGCACGGCTGATAACTCTGGTGACAGATGCCTGGGGGAAACGAAATGATGGTCAAGTGTTGGTGAGCATTTCTGTATATGTCACACTGCTAGACCTGCACCCTATTGGAAGTACATCACCACTTGTAAAGTGACTAGTGAAAGAAGGGACTCTAAAGAGAATGCCTACCCTTTTGTTTGTTTCTTTGATCCATATACTCAAGCCTTTTTGCTTCCTTCCTGCCTACCTGCAAAGGTCACTTCCTCCTTTGTCTGGAAAGCAAGGGGCACCGTGATTGGACCCTTGTTCAGGCACCTGGATGGGTCCCCGTTCACCAGATTTCAGTTTGTGAGCATTCTGAAGATGGCACTGTGATGAATGAGGCTGCCAGCAGAAGAGTTTGGTAGTCACTCATTCTGGATTGGGGTGGCTACCATGGCAGTTCAAGGCAGTTTGTCGGCAGAGACCATCATGCTGCTGCGGAGATGGTGATCCGGGGCCTATGCAGCATACATACAACTAGAGAGAATGCTGACGGCCCGGCCCGGGGCCTCAATGGAGCTGTAGGACTGCCTGTTGATGACAAGGAATGGTTGGCTGAAGGTGGTTTCCCCATGGGAGAATGCCTTAGCAGATAGCATGGATCATGATCATGGCGTAGGGAGAGGGGGTCTCCATCAAGTTCAAGTCCAAGTTCATGTTCAAGTTCAAGTTCACAGAGACCCCCTCCCAGTTGTTAAGGGTTACCTTGTTTACAGGGGAGGAGAGAGTGTCAGGCGGATCGGCCATCACCTCTCTCCTCCATGAGAATTGGAAATGTCCGAGGAGTGGCCATTGACCCACATGGAAGGGGTCAATGATGGGATCACGACCCATGCCTAATTGACAACCATTTAGTAGCTACCTGCAAGTTGTGACCATTTTAATTGCCAATATGTTATCTACTAACCTGTACTTAACCAATGTTTTCTGAATATATAATCAATACATTTGTTACTCATGAGTGTGTGTGTGTGTGTGTTCTTTTGGAGGGGAGCAGGGGGTTGTATGGTCTAGGTCTGCAAAGAGAACATCCCTGACACTCCAGACTTATTATGGTTTACATCCACATATAAGAGCCAGACTTTAGGGGCTCTTGTATTGAAGTGTAGGGGCCTTACTGCACTCCAAAGAAAAGTGGCAAGGGAGCAGGAACATTTTATTTTCTGCTCTGCTTGAGAACATACTGTTGCTTTTTCATTCCGGTCCCATGGAGAACTGGGGTAAAACTGCATCATTTTTCTAACCAGAAAAAAACATTAGCAAAAAGATGTGGTTTTACCTCAGTTCCCCCACAGGACCAGACTGGAAGAATGTTGGAAGGACAACAATGTGCTGTGGTAAGTTAGTGCGGGAAACAGAATGTTCCTGCTCCCTTGCCATATTTCTTTGGAGTGTGGTAAGGCTTTAGGTAATCTTCTTTTGCCTCTCTCTTTTCCTATCCCAAGATGGATTTTCTGAAACAATAAATATAAGTTTCCTCTTTTTTACCTTACAAGAACATCCTGAGTACTTTCTCCTGTGTCAGGGCCAGTTTAAGGGCCCGGCAGCACCTGCAGCCACAGGAGAGCCCATCATTGGGAGGGGGGGCATTGTAACCCTCCTCCTACAAAAACATTATTAATAATAATCTGAATATCCTGTACTGTGAATAGGTTAGGTTAGGTTAGGTTAGGTTAGGTTAGGTTACATTGACCTGAGATAAGCATATGGGCCCCCCAAAATAAAGTGTTGCGGAGGGGGGGGCAAAATTCCTTAAACCAGCCCTGTCCTGTGTCTACCACAAGCTCATATACCAGCTCTGCTGCACTCTGCTTGATATAGATACCAAATATCCTACACACACACACACACACACAAAAACACATTAGCCTGCAACATGGTCTACAATTAAGAGCACTGAACTAAGATTAAATTGCCAGACTGTTTGGCTTCCATATAGGGGAAAAGGGGAAGGCACCATTTGGACCTACATCTCAGATGGCAACATGAGTTGGACCAGTCAGGGTTAGGGCAGATGAATGAGCTATGTATGTTAGTCCCATCCAAAGCAGACTCATTAAAAGGAATGGGGCTTGTTAGTCACAACTAATTTAAATCCTATTTATTTCAGTGGGTCTATTAATAGACTTCATGGATTTCACTGTGCCTACTAATGTTGAATTTATTCCTATGATAGTAGTTATCCAAAAATTAATTCTTCCCAAATAAGGTTAGCCTGATTCCATTTACTGACATGAAAATCATCAAAGTATTCCTAAAAAGTAACTTTGGCTCTTAAAAAAAAGTTAAATGGGGTTTCAAAAGAGTAAGAACCTTGAATTAGAAAACAAAAGTTAATTTATTTGAGTTAACTTTTCAAATATGATTTTTTTAAAAAAAATAAATAGCCCTCAATTATTCCATTTGACCATTATGCTTGAGTCAAATATATTTTGAAAATACTTGATCAAGATTTTTGAAAAATCTGCTGCCTGAAATAATAAAAAGGAACATTGCATGTCAAACACTTCAGATCTAAGAGGAATTGTGCTATGTATTCCCGGCTAGAAGTACAGTATAAAATCAGAATAATAAGTTTTGAACTTTAATCCACACACACAAAAGCAATTTTAAACAGTCTATGCCTGTCTTATATGCAGGTGTTTGGACAGGGGTTAGACCAAGAAGCAAAAAAGGGAGTGGACTAGCCCCAAACACTCTATCATGAATTTGACCAAGAAGCCTCTTTTGTGCGGGGAGGGTCTCCATGCAAGACAGAATTCCAGAGTTCTGGTTCACATGGTGATCCTCCATGTATAGCAGAGATTCCCCTCTTTAGAACCATCACTTTACACAAAATCAAAGAGATTACAAAGGAGGCAGTATGCCTCTTTCCTTATTTGTTAATTTAATCTCATTCTGAAGACCTGAATAGGGTTTAATAGGAATTACTATTTATTGGGAATGATGGGGACGATTGCAGCTGTCTTTCTTGCAGCAGCACCCGATTTGGGATGGAATAGATAATGGCAGTATAGAAATGGAAGGCCAGTTGGATACAGATTGAATGTGTCTGACTGAGCAAAGCATTCCAATATTGTTTCTTTCCCCACCTATTGAAAAAGTAGTCTGTCTCACCAGATGACTGCCCTGCTAAGTAGAACTTGACATCAACATAAGAAGAGGCAATGTCATGGCCTTCTTCAAAAATCTGAGGAGCTGTAACTTAGATAATGAACTTTCTCTTCCCATAAGCTGTTCAGCAGTGGGGGAAACAGCCTCAGAAGATGGCAAAACCTCCCTTTATTAGAGGTTTTTAAGCAGAAGGTAAATGGCCATCTATCAGTGATTCTGGGGAAAAAAATTAATCAGCAAAGGACTGGACTAGATGATCTTTAAGGTCCCTGCAGTTTTCTGGCTCTACTATTGGAAGGCCCTCATCCAGCCAATTTTTATGCATAGCCCTTAAAACATCATCACTCTCTCTTACATTTGAGAAAACGAAGTGTATTTGCAACATACTGGCTACATCATTGGTCCAGCTTCTTTGATTATTCTCAGAACTGGAATTCTCCAGAGCATCTTGCAAGCTCTTGTATAAAAGAAATAAAAAATTCAGCCCATGTCCTGCTTTTTAAAGTCTCTGACTGCTATTAAAATTAGTGCACCTTAAGTTATTAGAAGATGATAGATCTGGCCCTTTCTGAATGGTGTAATTTCTGATGTAGAATATCTGTATATCATGCTATTATTACATCCCAAGCAGCGTTAGCAAATTCACCACCTCTAAACTAGCAGAATAATCACTAACAATTAACAAAATGATACATCTGAGTCGCAGTAATCTTTTTACCTACATCGAACATATATTTGCTCTTTTGATGTCTTATGTGAATAGAACTGTTTTATGTGAGTGATGACGGGCTAAACAATAGTTCAGAGTTGTAATATAGAACTCAATTTGCTGGAACTATCATCTGAAAGGCTTGGACAATTTATTGAATGCTGCAGATGAAAGAAAGAAGGAGAGGAAAAAAATTTAAAACTGACCACTTCTAAAAATGAAGAAAATGGGGCAGTAAAGGGTATTGTAATATACTTTAATCTTCCTTAATGCAAGGGGGGAAATATGAAATGCCATTAAAGCCTCCTTTGAAATGGATGTGTCCGTATTGCTTGAGCACCAAAATCTAGTTAATGAATCTATTGTTAAGGCAAATAAACAGGATAGCAGCAGAGGAGAAGAGAGATCTATGCATTATACTGATTCATTCAGAAGATGAAAGAGGAGAAAAATTAAAGTTAAATTCATATAAATATTGGAACCAAGGAGCATAGTTGCAAGTGTAGAAAAAAGAGAACGGGAAGGAGAGAGAGAGAGAAAGAGAATCAGAGGTTGGAGGGGGGAGGGTGATATTGCTGGATTTACATTTGATCAGCTAGTCTAGGGAGGTGGTTTGCATACAAAAGTGAAGTCAGACAAGATGAAAGCTTTTGGAGGGGCCCAGTAATTAACATTTTAAAAGGTTTTTAAGCAACAAAATAATGCTTCCACAATAACATCAATTTAATCATTTTATTGGAGAAATTAAATGGGTTGCAAGTGTTCATTTGTTAGAAGTGGTGTTGACGGCATTTGGAAGGAGTTATCAAATCCTGTTTCAGTGTTAATAGTTTCAAGATGGATTCAATGTGTGCGAAAGATAAATGAACCCTACAGAGATTCATCTGAAATGTCTCATGAAATAAATAATGCTTGGCACAATCTACTGAATATTCAAATCCATTTCAATGCAGGTTGCTCTCGAAAGCCCTAACCCAGCAGTTCTGGTGCACAAGTATTTATAGATGGGTAAGACAACCTGTTCTTTTCTGTCAAGGAGAGCTCTGCTGGTACAAAAGGGATGTGAACAGGAAGCTTTCTGTGCTACTGGAAAAAGAATGGAGGCAGCTCCAGATTACACAAAGTCTAATAGGCACACTGGAACACTGAAGCACTTTGGGCTGAGGGGACTTCTGGAAAGCTCTGCTGTTATGGAGTCCTACACCTGCAAATGACATTTGCACAAAATTAAGAAGTCTCACTTTGCAGAAAAATAAATAACTAATAAAAAAAGAAACTTGCACAAAATCACTAGCGATTTTTAGATACAGGTCACTAAGGAGATTTTCAGATGGCTAAAATCAGCCTCTTGCCGCACAAGCAGCCTCCGGAGCAGTAACAAGGCTGCTGCACAGCAAGGATCCATTTTGGATGACGCCGTTTCTCTCTCGGCATCATCCGTGACTGTTGCGGCTAGCATTGGAGGCGGCTGCACTGTTTTTTACTCACGGACAACGTAGATAGAATCTTAGAGTTTGACATGGCCTCACCGGTCATCGAGCCCAGCCCCTGGCTGAGTGCAGTGTTCTCCAGCTAAAGCATTCTCAACAGGTAGGTGTACAGCCTCTTTTTGAAGATGTCCAGAGAAGGGAGACTTCATCACCTCTCTAGGCAATTGGTTCCATTGCCATTTATTTTACCCACTCTTATTTATTTTAGCTCACTCTTCCACTTGAAAACTCAGAATAGGTTCTGAGGAACTTATTTCCTCCAGACACTCTGGTTCAGATCAGCTTATCTATAATAACAACACAGACTCCCAGATTTTTCACTGAGTTTCTTTCCCTAGGACAAAACCCTGACTTCAAATATTTTTGGTACAAAGAAGTGCTTAGTTGGATGTATCTAACTAAATACACCTATGTACTGTGCGGGAAAGTGCAGACTGCCTCCTATTTATTTATTTATAGTAGCTTGCAGCATCTTATAATGTCTAACAAATATCTACTAAAAATGTCTCACAGTGGGACAGATGACACTAATTTATCCCACAACAAAGGAGCCAGTGTGGCATGGTGGTTTGAGTGTTGGACTATGGCTCTGGAGTCCAGGGTTCAAATCTCTACTCAGCCATGAAAACCTATTAGGAGACCTTGGGAAAGTCACACACTCTCAGCCTCACAAAACCCCATCACAGGCTCGACATAAGTCAGAACCAACTTGAAGGCACACAACAACAGCAAAGTACAAAGTATTTAGCAATAGTAGATTCTTAGCTAGCTATTTATGTATGTATGTATTTAAGAAATGTAAGCATGACACTTTTGCCTCCGAAGAGATACATAGTAGTCTTAATGCTCCAGTCAAGATACCTACATCTGTTTTTGTTGGGTTTTTCATAAATATATTTTAACACTTGAAGACAATAATAATGCAAATTCTTAAAATATTATCATGGTTTGTGACTGAGAATGCTTCCCACAGCTATTTTTCAAAAAGTTGTTGTTGACTGGTGTTGCTGGTGTTGCTATTGTTTGTAAACCAGAAGACATTACATTAACAAACCATGGTGAATATTTTGCTGCTTTGATGAATCTGCATACATTTTAATGCCTTCAAGATAGTTACACATTTGTGCTCAAGGAAGGAAGGAAGGAAGGAAAGAAGACATTTTCCATATTAAATGGTTGCTGTTGTTTTTAAAGCAAGTAAATGCATATGTTACGGTGGCCCTAAGAGCATATAGGATCTACCCATGAGGAGGAAGAGTGAATGTGGCCACACTTATTCTGCTTCTCTTCATTGCCTTTTTGTTTTTTGTAGAGGATGACCATCTTGTAGGGGCAAGCCTTCCCTATCTGCTAAGCTTTGGAAAGCTACTTTTTGGACTATAACTCCCCAGATAACATAACCACTATCAGAGCATAAAGCAGCAGTACAAGACATGGCTAAGGAAGCATTTGAACCATGTGATATTCCTCTTCTATAATTTAATAAGGCTCTGTTTCCTATAACTATAAAAGTAACTAAAAGTTACGATTATACTGCAAAAGGAAACAAGTTATTCTTCATTATACAAACACAGTGGCAGCATTAGGGGGGTGCGAAGAGGCTGAAGTGGGGTGACACCATCGAGGAGGGTGACACCAGCCTTATTGATGCCACAGGAAAAGAACTAATTACAAAGAATTATTTTATCATAATTAGGTACTTGTAAGTTCTTGTAGAACCATATATATCTCTCTCACTCCAAATAGGTATGAACTATATTTCCCAGTGTATACTCCAAAGTGATTTTCATAGTCACATTTTTATATCTGTCGGCTGCTGCTGGAGTGCAATTTCACTGGGATTGTTAAATTTTACATCAAACATCCACATTCAGCACATTTAACAAATAAACTGAAGACAATGTACAATATTTAACATCCCCCATGCTTAGTCTGAGGCTTGCTTGAACACTGGCAATTTGGAGTACCACAAGATCAGCAAGATTTGAATGTGTGAGTAAATTTTTTAAATTACACACATATCCCGTATCTGTGGGGGAATACATTCTTGGACTTACCGTGTAAGTGAAACTGCTGGTAATAGCAAACCCTATTAAAATAAAGGACTTCCTGTACAAACATAATAATAGAGTTCAGTTAGAGGACCTAGAAGATGCCTAGAGAGGATGCCTTTCTAGGCATTTTCCAGGACAACTCTACAGTATGTGTCCCTATTTTGTGTCCCACGGAGAACTGAAACCACTGATATTGGTTCTGCAGATACAGTGGGTGACCTGTATTATTGATATGTTTAGTACAGCATTATCAACAGGTAGCACCTTACAGAGTTATTAAGGCAAAAGAGACAGCTTTCTGCCCAAGGAGCTTACAGTCAAAGACAAACCATTAGGAAAGTGAAACAGGAAGAGATAGGGGAAAACAGTTGCATGTGCTTAAACATGATCATAGTTGGGAATGAAGATTGAGGATCAGAATTCTTGTGAATGAAAATCCTGAGAAATTTTCTGCTGAAATCAAGTACAGTTGTCCCTCCATATCCACAGATTTGGTATCCACGGATTTAAGTATTCACGGCCTGAAAATATTCTTTAAAAAATAATAATCCAAAAAGCAAATCTTGATTTTGCCATTTTATATAAGGGACAGCATTTTGCTATGCCATTGCATATAATGGGACTTGAGTATTCACAGATGTTGGTATCCACGGGGAGTCCTAGAACCAAACCCCAGCGAATATGAACTGTATATTTATACATATTTTTTTTCCTGATCAGGTTTTTTTTTTTTTTTAAAGATCTGTTTCAGGCAGTTCAGGTACATATCATCCTTTCCTGCATGACCGTTTGTGAGTCATTCAGTATTTGACCAGACTTCAGGCCAATGCTTCTTTGGAAACCTTCTAGACTTCCAACAGACCGGATCATAATTTTGAACTATGGTACCCAGAACACTGGACATAGTGTTCCAGATGAGATCTAAAAAGAGACAGAATGAAGGTGGACTAAATTTTTTACTGGCCTATCACACTGTAGACTCCTGTTTAATTTGTGGTCTATTAGGACCCCTAGATCCTTTTCACATGTACTCTACAGAGCCAGAGCTCATCCATCCTATATTTGTGCATTAGAGTTTTTGTTCTTCATATAGAACTTTATATTTTCCCTGTTGGAATTCATTTTGTTTTGGGCCAGTTCTGAATCTTTTATGATCATCTTGAAACCCGATTCACCTCAAAGCTAGTGTCATCTACAAATCAGATGAACATTCCCTCTGCTCCATCATTCAATCATAAAACTACTTCTTCATTTAGGTTTGGCTCTTCATATCCAACCACCCAAACTGATGGAAAAAGTCAAGACATTAAAAAAAATAAATAAAGCTTTTCACGTGTATTAGCTTCCATTTCAATGAAAGAAACATAAAGTTCTGTTTTGATCCATTTTTTCATTAGTTAAACCAAAATATGGATAAAGTAAACAAATCATCCATCATTTCTACCAAGCTATGCATATATTTCTTTAAAATGTGATGTAGACGAAAAGTGCATTGTGCTTTTTGATATGTTTACATGCAATGAATATACATACACACACACACCACTTCCAAACCGTGTGTTTTAACTTTGCAATTGCATCAGTTGAAACTCTAAGCATTCAAAAGACAAATACTGTCTCTAAAGCAATGATGCCCTGTTCTATTTTATTGCATCTGCCTGGAATCAAATTACTATTAGTCTTAATATTATTGTGGTGGATAGTGGCACATATCCCCTTCCTTTTCAATGTACTTTCCTCCAAATTGGGCTATTTCAATTTTAAAACTATACACTTTAACTCTTCTCTGAATGAGATTGAGGCAAGAGGAACTGACACAGCAACAATGTTGTGTATTAAAAGATGCTGCTTGGGTGTGGACGGTAATAGGATTCCTAGAAATGAAATGCTATTTGGCAAGGTACTTCCACAGGAATGTAAAATGCAAAATGGGAGCTTGAACTCTGCTTCTCATATAGAATTGTACTGTCTGCTTTTGAGAAGTGTTAGATTTGAAAATAAACAATTTTCCATTGCTTATTGCTACATTTATATCAATCCTTTGTTTTTGTAAGTAGACCTCATGGGAGGAATTTATCCATCTTATGTATCGCAGCTATTTCTGTCTGTCACAGATGCTTAGCATGCTATAGAATGGGACTTTTTCTGCAACCTTTGGTATGATGAGAAGGACAGCATTTCTGGGCAGACATGAGCCTCTTCTCTTTCCCTGTGCTGGACTCCTTGAAGAAGTCCCACAGCTTAGAACATAATACAGTACTTGTTGCTAACTTCTTCCTAGGCCATGGTGCCTGCTTACATAAACAAAATAAGACATCTAGCTCTCAAGACATGACCCAAAAAGAAACAATCTACTTTCTATACTGAAGACTTTAAGTACAGAGTGGAAATATCCTTCTTGGTGTATTTGACGATCCAGATAAAGACATACATCCTTCCCCTCAAAAATAGGTTGCAATTTCCTCCATTGTGTGCAGGGTTTTTTACACTCTGAACAAGGCAGCTTACAGATGGCTTTAAAAACCTGTGAGCTCCCAAACATTGAGACTGTTATGGTAAGGTTTGGTTTCTGATGGGGGCAGATAAACATGAGTCTTCCAAAGATCCATGGAACAGTGAAAATTGTCAGTATGGCATATCATATGACCCTTACGTTAAGGTTTAAATACAACAGTTCATCACAGCCAAAGTTAAATACAACAGTTCATTCACGGCCCCTTGAATCAATGGAATATACAATCTTGACTTACCAAGTTTTCATTGATTCATGGGTCTGTTCTAGTTGGGACTTAACAATTGGATTTACACCTAAGATTTTAATAAGGAGGGAGCAAAATCATACATGAATGTTAGTTTATTTTACTTCTGTAAATATAGGTTGCCCCCATTTACATGGAACTGGTACCTGCAGTTTCACCTACCCACTGTTGGGGGGGGAGCTCTCTCTAGGCATCTGTAGGACCATAGAGTCATACTGGAGGTTTTATCTCTAGGCATCAGGAGGTCCTCCAGTGCGACAATAGAGTTATACCAGATGCCTTGAGAGCTGTCTTCTCTGGACATTTTTTAGATCCTCCAGTGCACTTCTATGGTATTCATACATGGTTTTGTGTATCTGTGAGAAGTCTGGGAATGTCCCCCCATGGACAGGGGGTGACCTGCAATGATGATTGTATTCATGACACATTTTAACATCAAACAATAAATAAGTCTATGCACTTCATGCTAGAGCAGGGATGGACAACTTGTGATCCTGCCAATGATATCAGACAGGATATCCCATTATCCTTTCTCATGGGCCATTCTGGCTACCAGTGGCAGCTGAATGTTTCCATGCCAAAGAGCCATAAATCTGTTCTAGGTTTTGGTCCAAACTTTAAAGGAGATAACCAAGGTGCTGAACCTATCCATTTTAGCACTTTGGACTGCTACTTGAAAGCTCATACTGAAAACAAGAGTTGATTCACCACCTCTACCCCACCAGCCTCCACTGCTGGTTAAGAATAATGGGAGTTGCAGTCTAACAACTTCTGGAGAGCCAGTCAGCCTCTATCCTTGCACAAGGGGGACAGTTATTTGTGAACTTCCAATAAAACAAAAGCATTGTTTGCCATGGGTCATCTTGTCATGATGGAACATGCAGGACAGAGCACTACACTGTAGTCAAACAATAAGATCCTGTTTGGCAGTGGAGCACAGTGAGGTGTCAGAATCCTGCTGCATCACTTTGGAATGGGATGAGTATCAAAAACATTCCCCTGTATAAAATATGCCCTCAAATTAAAAATGTAAAAAGCTTAGCACATTGGGAAGAAAGGTTCCAGCCTCTCCCATTCCAAACAATGCTAGTTTAATGCAACCCATCCTACCACCTTGACATACCCTTTCACCACCTCATTCTGATCCTCATGTAGATTAGGCCTGAGGCTAGAGAAAGACAATTGTTTTCAAAAGCATTGGACAAGAGTGTGATAAGGTTAGTAATTCCAATGATTTTGTCCTGGCCCATGGTCCTCTCTGGTATTTTGTATGTTTTCATACAAAGTTTTAATGACAAATTGACTAATGGTGGTAAAAGATGTGACTGCAATTCTGTGCAGCACTAGGTTACATGGGCTGGGATCTGTGCAGCCTGCATGTGGTCTTTTAGCCTCTGTCCTTTAAGGTGGGAGCCAGCATGCCGTAGTGGTTTGAGTGCTGGACTACGACTCTGGAGATCAGGTTTCAAATCCCCAGTCAGCCATGAAACCCACAGGGTGACCTTGGGCAAGTCACATTCTCTCAGCCTCAGAAGAAGGCAATGGCAAACCTCTTCTGAACAAATCTTGCCAAGAAAACCTCACCCTAGGGTCACCATAAGTCAGAAACAAGTTGAAGGCACACAATAACAACAATGACAACAACAATTGTACCGCTGATTGTATTTCATAGAATCATACAATCTTAGAGTTGGAAGGGGCCACATGGGCCATCTAGTCTCTGCCATGCAGAAATGCACAGTTAATGCACTCCTAAAAGATACCCATCCAGCCTTTGTTTAAAGAACTAAATTTAAGTACAGTTAAGGGCCCACATTTAAGTTAAGATCCCAAATTTAAAAGAACTCACCCTACTGTTCTCTATAGGTGATGTTTCTGTGCTCTCCTATCTGCAATAGTCCACAGTGTTTCACACTAGGCATCAATATTGCTTACAATATATTGCAGGGGATCTAGAGAGTAGGGGATCTAGAGAGTAGGGGATCTATGAAGCAGCATCTTAGGAGTAGCTCAACTGTTGTGGTTAAGCCAACTGAGGATTGTTTCCCACCCTGCCTGATATATTTAGGAGGTTATCAGATGTGGGGAAATGCAGCAAAAAACTGCATCCCAACCACATCAGAAGAACACTGCGAGAACCGAAAGGTCTATGAGACCAGGAAGGGCTACATTATCAGATGCCCATGTCCTCAGCCATTCCCAGGGCATAGTGCTGCTGCGAACAAGGCTTCACTTTTGTATTGACAGGGACAAGCCGCCAATAAAAAGGGATGCCTTACTCATGCCAGCGCTATACCTCCAGGACACTGAAGGATGACATCATCTGATAATATCCCCCATTCTTGTTCTCATCACAATCTTCTGATGCAGTTTTTGCTGCATCTGATAATCTCCTTAGTCACAACATCAAATCAAATATGATTAACTTCACCATAGCCAAATATTTCATCAACTAGCTATACCCGGTGTAACATACACCGTTATCTACATATTTAAAACACTTTGGTATTTTTCTGTTCCCACTCTGCTGACTGACCACTTAGGAAACATGTCCAGAGTATGATAATTTGATGCATTAATATATAACCTTTCAAATCAACTATAATTGGTAGTTTCATGCCGAGAGCCCCTCCACCACAGCCATGCACCACACAGACACATAGACACACATCATGCACACCAAGACATGAGATCCCCTCCACTGTCATAGAACTGCATGTATACACCCATACCCCATGCTATGCCCCACACTACACCTCACATGCTACAGAAAGCCCCACAACCACACATATGTACCTCCCATGCCACATACACCACATATGCCAGGATGCGAGGCCCCTCCACTGCCATGTTCAGAAAGGACTTGAAGCTTTCCACATATTTCCACCACAAGGCCAAGGAGCAGCTACAGACAGCACAAAAGGCAGAAGGCCCAGCTACAGACAGCACAGAAGACTTGAGACCCAAGGCCCAGCTACAGACAGCACAGAAGGCCCAAGGCCCAAGGCCGAGGTGTAGACAGCACAGAAGGCCTGAGGCCCAAGGCCGAACTACAGACACCATAAAAGGCCCAAGGTCCACCTACAGACAGCACAGAAGGCCCCATGCCCAGCTACAAACAGTACAGAAGGCCCAAAGCTCCAACCCAAAAGCAAGCAAGGCCCCAACCCAAAAGCAAGGGATAACAACAGGCAGCACAGAAGACTATATTGTGTGGCCAAGACTGAGGGTTGAATGTCACTCTTAAATAGCAGTTCCCCTGGCTGCTTCAGCTATCCCGCATGATTGCATCCAGTTGTGTCTGATAGCTTGGCCCTGGTTCTTCCAAGCACCAACATGATTGCAAAGAGACTGCACAGCCAGGGGCCTAGTCCTATGAGGACAGGCAGATACTGACACCTAAGCAACCAATCACACTGAAAATGGCAACATACCCAACAAAATGATTGATAGATAGATAGATAGATAGATGCTTATGGCAACTCTATAAGGCTTCCAGCCAGAGTGGCACCATTTGACAAGAGGGGCTACTAGGATTTCCTTTCGAATCAAAGATAACTCCATTTCTTATGGTAAAGATCAATATTTCAAAATGAATATTTGTCTTTTGTCTCTTTGACCAAGAGCCAACACTGAACTGGTCAAAGGAATGAGGACTTTTCCCCTGGTTCCACTCCTGCTGCAGCCTTTCATGATACCAGAAAGCTGCTCCAGAGGCTTTCTTTTTGGGATTCGCAGCAGATGCAAGAGGGAAGTCACAGATTCTGAGGGAAGCAGAAGAATCCAGCAGAAGTACATCCTTGGATTCTGCTCTATAACTGAAACAAAAGGAATTATGCTCCAGAGCCTAAATCTAGCTAAAGTAGATCCATTGCATCAAGGGAAACTTGGTAAGTCAACAGCCATGCTGCACTGAGTCCACTCTAACTGGGACTATCAACTGGATTTAAGCCCAAACCAGACAGTCCAACATGTATACTTATATATATTTAAATATATATATAGTTATTTATAATAAGTTTGGTGTTTAAAAACCTGCAGGGCTGGTCATTTCTATCTTGTCAGAGCAGAAGAGGAATTTGGGTCATGGAACAAGCAAAGCACATCCACAAAAGCCAAAGTGGGCAGGTTTACCTTTGGTTGGGGTAAATAACTCATGCCTAAGGAACTTCTGGTCTATTCTTACAAGAAAGTCTGTGAGTTTTCCTCTGGATAAAGACAGTTTTGAGCCTGCAAGGGTTTTTATTTTGTTCTGTTTTTGTATCATCATCATCATCATTATCATCATCATCACCAAAATGAAGAACCAAAAGTATTGTCTTTCAGTGCGATCCTAACTCAAGGATATTTCAGGGCTTGCCTATACAGTGAAAATATTTCTCATAGAATTTGAGAATACCTTTTGTCCCAATGGTATCCCACATCATTTTGCCATATTCAAAAGAAGGGGGCTTTTCCTGTATTTTTTTTTAAACTTTGACGCAAATGCACATTTCTGCTTGTTGGGACAACTGATTTGCTTTGCTTCACATTTGCGATAAGAGCGGAAATGGAAAGCTGATTGGTTGGACGTGTGCAGGGGCAGAGCTTGTTGGCAAGGCAAGCACCCAGAACCCCCATGTTGGATTTTCGCTGTAGCAATCATGTGCTGAGGTGATGAAACAGCCTTCCCCCCCCCTATTTATTTAAGCAGAAGATCGCAATTCCACACCTTGGATTTGCTTATAAACACACACACACACACTGTTCAGCAGCGGCAACTAGTGACAATAAAAACATGAGTAATTCACTCATGTCCGCCATCTTGATTCGTAGGCATGCCCGTTTGAACATCAAACTAGTATGGCTTCATATGCCTGTGATCTTGGAAAAAAAAGTGGGGACAAATGAAAGCTGCTGCTAATTGATGTTAGTGCACATCAATCCACATTTTATTGCCTCGTATAGACAAGCCCGCTGTTTGAGGAGGTTAGGATTGGGCAACAGGATCTTCTGCTAGCAGGACCTTCTGCTGTTCTGGCAGATCTTTCAGATCAGCTGGTAAAAACCTCTTGGCAGAACCTCTCTGCTGGCATCTGCAAGCAAAAAAGCCAAAGCAATGCAAGGACGGGATGGCAGAAAAAAGGAACCAAGATCGAAATTTCCTCCACTGTCATAGTGCTGGCACAAAGTCAGGCAAAGGTAGCCTTAAGCTATTTTGAAGGAATTTGGTTTCAACACAGCTTTAGCTGGCATATTGTTGGCTCTGCTAGCCTTTGGTCATTTAGGTCTTTTAGGACTGCACTTAAAAAAAAAAAATTCCCCAGAAAAGCTAAAAGATCGTTAGGGTGTACCTTATCAGAGATAAGAGATTCCACCTAAACATTAGGAAGAACTTCCTGACAGTAAGAGCTGTTCGGAAGTGGAACACACTGCCTGGGAGTGTGGTGGAGTCTCCTTCTTTGGAGGTTTTTAAACAGAGGCTGGATCACCATCTGTCAGGAATGATTTGATTCTGTATTCCTACATGGCAGGGGGTTGGATTGGATGGCCCTTGTGATCTCTTCCAACTCTATGATTCTATGATTATCATCCTAATTTGGTAGTCTTCAGACTCTTTGCCCACTATGCAATTAAAACACTATGATTCTGTTTTAACTGCCATGGCAACATCCTATGGAATCCTAGGCTCTGAAGTTGAAGGAAAAACATTTACAATTCCCAGCCAGAGAGCTCCAGTGCATCACATTATAAACCTCAGTTTTCCATAGGCTACAGCCATGGCAGTTAAACTGGAGTTACAGCACTGTGACTGTGTAGTATGAAAGGACCCTTTGTCTCATAACATCTCAACACAGGCATCACCTGCTTTTCGACAGTCCATTTTTTGCCAATCTACTCTTTCAATCCTTTTAAATTATAACTGGGACCCATTAATTTGATTGTGTGGTCCACTCTTTCGACCACACATTGAATTAATGAGTTCCTGTTACACAAAAGTTAAAAGGGTCAAAAGAGCAGGGGGGGGTTCTCCCAGGTGGACTCCATCTTTTCCTCACACACACACCTAGGAAACAGCCTGAGATAACCTTGATGCACTTGAAAGTGGTGGCTGGGAGTACAGTTGTCCCTTCATATTTGCTGGGGTTTGGTTCCAGGACCACCCGCGAATACCCAAATCCGTGAATACTCAAGTCCCATTATATGCAATGGCATAGCAAAATGGTGTCCCTTATACAAGATGGCAAAATCAAGGTTTGCTTTTTGGACTATTATTTTTTTAAGAATATTTTCAAGCCGTGAATACTTAAATCGTGGATACCAAATCTGTGGATATGGAGGGACAACTGTAGTTCCTTTTGCTAGAGAGAATGTTGTTGCATTCCTGGCCTACAGTTTGGCAGTTGTCAAACAAGCAGGGACACAGTACTCAGATTGGATGAAAAGATGGCGCTTTGCACAATGCTTTTTGCAACCATGTGCTCCTTTTTTTAACTCAGTGCCATCTTTCTTTTAGTCTGTATACTTTGTCCCCCGCTTATTTGACAGACTGGGGACCAGAACACTGTAGGTTCCGCATTCTGATGATTTCTGCTTTTTGACATTGCTCTGGTCCCTGACCCGTCAAATAAGCAGAGGACACCTGTACAGGAGAAGCAACATCACATAAGATTATCATTTCTCTGCCCCTTCCCCCACCTACTTTAAAAAAAAAGTATTTGCCTGATCCAGTTTGAGTTTGAAAACTGGCACAGAAATTTTTACAGGTTTTGGTTGGTTTAAAAAAGGTATAATCAGCCCTCCATACCCACGGATTCTGTATCCACAGATTCCACACCATCCACCACTTGAAAATATTCCCCAAAAATAGATTCCAAAAAGCAAATGATGGTGTTGCCATTTTATATAAGGAACACCACTTTCCTATGCCATTATATATAATGGGACTTGAACATCCATGGATTTTGGTATCCATGTGGGATCCTGGAACCAAACCCCAGTGAGTACCAAGGGCCCACTGTACTACAATACTGATTCTGAAAATATAACAAGTAAAGATCTAAAAACTGAAGAGGGAGTCTTACTTGTTGGCAGGGCAGCTCCAATATGTTCTTTGCTGGATCACAGTAGATCTTTTTTCCCAAAGAGAAATGTTTGGAAAAGCATCTTTAAAAAACAATCAAACCTATAATCAAGAGCTCCTCAAATGGCAATTGTGTCCCTTCAATTTCAATGAGACTTAAATCAGGGCACATTTTTATTTTGTCTAGCTTTACTTTTTCATTTGCAAGCATTAACATTTTGATAAGTATTTCAGATACCAGGTTTACTATTGAACAGTTAGCACATATTTCTGCTTTATGCCCACGCATAACTTCTTATTTTTCCCTGCCTAATCCTGCTCTTCACCGCATTCCAACTGCAAAATTCAATTACCTCCCATTTAAAAACAGTAAGAGCAACACACACTGATGACATAAATACAGACTGTAAAACATCTGCTGGCACAAACTACAAACCTGAGGGAAATTCACATATGTCAGATTGTTTTGATGGCTCTTGTTTATTTGTTTGCTTTATTTTTTGCAGGCACATTAACCTTCCAATTATTCCCTCCCAAACCCCACCTCACTCCCATCTCTACACGACACTTTCATCTGTGTCATTTGCAATGTACTCTAAAATATTTATGATAAAGTAGTCCTGGGTGTTTTGTTGTTGTTGTTGTTTGTTGTTGTTTTGCCTCACAATTTAGTTGTGGGTATTGATTTAATGAACATATATGACTTTATGCAAATAGGAATGGGGCAGATGACATTTCCTTGCCAAACAAGCAAACAAACTAACTTTTCAATGAATTATCTGGAATATCTTCTCAGGAAACACAGTGGATGATACTTAAATCACCCAGTGCTTTTAGAAGTACTGTCTTTTAAATAAAATTGCAAGGCAGTGAGTATAGTCCAGATGGAAACAAAAGCCTTAGTGGTCTTGGCACATTTCTTTGTGAGGAAAAAGCGTGTGCCATTTCAGAAAATCAAAGCGAAGGAAAACATTGACGAAAAATTCTGTCAGCTAATGTATTATTATGGCTTTTTATGGATTTTATATATTATTTTCTGTAAAGTTAAGAGGTTGAAGTGATCTCTTCTGTTCAGGTGTATTATCAGACTAGCTGCAAACAATTTTCTGCATCTTATTATGTTCACAGTTGACATACTATTAGAGAAATGTGCAGCTGTCTTACTCTGCTATTCATTTCCTCATTACTATTTTATAAATATATGATTAACAGTTATTGCAGCTGCCTAATTCACATTTACTGCAAATGCAACCCCACAAATGAATGCTCAAAGCAAAGAGATGTGGTTTTAGAGTAATTTAAATTTTACAGTTCCATTTACCCTGTTTTTTAATTTACTGTATAATGACCCTATTAGAATAAAACACATCTGGAAGTTCTTTGGGGAACATTTAATTTTCTGTGGCTTCAGTACTAACAGAATTTGTATCATAAAGGCCACAGATGCTTTGAAGACTGTACAAATTTTCACTTTTTATGCCAAGAAGATGGTTAATTGTACAGATGAGACACTTTATAGCAACTTGCAGCAAGAAGGGCTGTAAGGACCTCAGAGTAATTTCTTAATCTAGGCCGATCAGTTTGTACTATATTTTCTTAGTCTAGGCAACTATCTGTACCAAAAAAAAAAAATGCTGACAGTATCACATAGTCATCATTTACTGAGCTTATTAGGTATACCATCTACTTCTTATAATGATGTCAGTGCTGTAGTCATTCAGTCAATGCCAGAGGTATCCAATTGTTAGTCCCAACTATGGTAGACTCATTGAATCAATGAAAGGTACGTAGGTGTTGACTTACCATGTTTCTATTGATTCCACGGGTTACTTTAGCTGAGACTGAAAATGGATTTACAGTTGTCCCTTCATATTCACTGGGGTTTGGTTCCAGGACCCCCCATGGATACCAAAATCCATGGATATTCAAGTCCCATTATAAGCAGTGGCATAGCAAAATGGTGTCCCTTATATAAGATGGCAAAATCAAGGTTTGCTTTTTGGATTATTATTATTTTTAAGAATACTGTATTTTCAAGCTGTGAATACGTAAATCTGTGGTTACCAAATCCGTGGATATGGAGGAACAACTATAGTTAGACTCTCTAGAGTCTACAGCAGCCTTTCCCAATCTGGATCTATCCAAATACTGTCACCTATCATTCTGATAATCCCTGAGCATTGGCCATGCTAACTGGGGCTGATGGGTGTTGTAGGAAAAACATCTAGCGGTACCCAATATTGGACAAGGCCTTATATATCTACTGGAAAATTTCTATTCACAAGCTTGAGAAAGTCCCTGTAAGTGTAGGATCCATCTTCTGTTTGGGCTATAGCTGTAGAGTTTGCAACAATAAATCAGAAATGTCTAGTATGTCATTTTCATACAGTGTATGAACACACAGCTGCCAGTGGCTCTGCACAAATCACACACCCAAGTAAACATTCTTCCACAAGTTCTCACTTCAAAAGAATGTATTATTTTCATACCTGCCTGTTAGATCTTATTAGAGATTTAAAATCTAGTTCTAGTGATTCTCAGTATTATTATTCATTAATGAATTCTTATAAATCTTCATTGTTAAGCAGACAGAGAAAATGCAAGGTGTGGGGAAGCTGAGCCAGTTGTTGTATGGAATCCATATGCTTTTCGTAATAATGGCCTGCACTCAGGTTACAAAGGCCCTGAAACATAGCCAGCCATATTAACAGAATCAGCCTGAGAATTTGAGATTGATTTGAATATTAAATACAGATCACTGCAGCAGAGAAAGCTCCTTTACAAGAAATAATGGGAATCCATTCTCATTGATTAGTTAATTTATGTTCTACAACTAATCGAAACACAAATCTCATTAGCCACAGGTCAGTAGACTTGGAGAGAGAAAAGAAAATCATTTGGCAAAGCCCAGAGAGCTGTACAGATTTCACTAGAAGCTAAACACTTCTAAAAGCTACTGGCTTGATCAGCCTGTGCTGTCCTTCAGCAGCACAATGTCAAAAAGCTATTGCTGTGCTTCTTTCAATGCTGCCCTTAAAAATCCTCTTAATAAGAGTAGACAGCTATTCTGCAGTGATGGAGTAACCTTCTTGATCTGTTAAACAGAAATAACACTGCCTTCACAGCTGGCTTTCTTTACAGCTGAACTGAATATTCACAGTAAGAGGCACACCTGTTCACATTGGCTAGTCTGAATTGTTCAAATCCTGGAATTAAAATCTCTTGTAATATTGTGGATTTGAGTGCAGTCTTTATCTGAT
This sequence comes from Gambelia wislizenii, assembly GCA_030847615.1. Classification (NCBI taxonomy): domain Eukaryota; kingdom Metazoa; phylum Chordata; class Lepidosauria; order Squamata; family Crotaphytidae; genus Gambelia; species Gambelia wislizenii. The sequence continues at coordinate 99,545,100 of JAUMIR010000003.1, read as the reverse complement.
CCATGGGAGGTTTGCTATTCACATCAGCTGATATAGATCATATTCACTGTTCCACTCATGAAAATGAAAGTATAAACTAGTTGAAGTGGTCAACTGCAAAACCTAGGGCCATTTTAAAGGCCATGGGGATATTGATCAGATTCAAGTCCCCAGTTCTACATACATGTTACTTGTAAGTCATTCCATCAAGGACACAAACACAGTATCTATAGTCCCTTTTCACATGTAACTGTCTGAAACCTTCTCCTCAACAGCCAGGAGTCTCTTCCTGTTAACCAGTTCTCAATACACTTGTCCCTCCATATTCACAGATTTGGTATCCATGAATTTAAGTATTCATGGCTTGAAAATAAAAATTCTTTTAAAAATAATAATCCAAAAAGCAAACCTTGATTTTGCCATCTTATTTAAGGGACACCATTTTGCTATGCCATTGTGTATAATGAGACTTGAGTATTCACAGATTTTGGTATCCACGGGGGGTCCTGGAACCAAACCCCAGTGAATATGAAGGGACAACTGTATTCTAAATTTCCCTACTAGTAGTAATGAGTAATCTTCATTCTGTTAATTTATGATAGGGTAAAAATAATGGTTCACTCCCCATCCTAGAAGTCTCACAACAACACTATATCACTCTAGGGTCAAGTTCTGTATAGTAGCACCCCCACATCTGCTGATTTGCCATCCGCTGATTCAATTATCTGGGGATGGAGACAGCAGGGGGTGGATGGGGAGGGATGGGATGGCTCTGGTGGCAGTGGTAGGGCATGCAGAGATGGCGGAGGTGGAGGCCTGGGAGGCCACAGTGGCATGATGGCGGTGGTGGAATATACGGTGGTGGCAGTGGTGGAGGAGGCCACAGTGGCAAGATGATGGTGGTGGGGTGCACGGTGGTGGCAGAGGAGGAGGAGACCATAGCAGTGTGGTAGTGGCAGGGCATGTGGAGGAGGAGGAGGAGGTCATGAGGGCATGATGGTGGTGGCGGGGCACACGACAGTGGCAGCGGTGGCAGCAGTGCAGGAGGAGGAGGAGGCCATGGCGGTATGATAGCAGTGGTGGGGCACACAATGGTGGTGGCTGTGGCAGAGGAGGAGAAGGCCATGGTGGCATGGTTGTGGTGGCGGAGGAGGAGGAGGAGGCCTGGAAGGCCATGACCTAGGCAGGTTAGCTTGCGGCGGCAGTCTGGGCCACAAGCCTCCCTCCCTCCCTCCAGGGTGTTCGCTATTATCCACGGAATTCACCATCCGTGGGGGGGGGGCAGGAACCAATCCCCCATGGATGCAGCAGTGCTACTGTAAATTACTGAGCATAATGGTTAATTCAAGTGTTGCTAATCTAATACTTTTGTCAGTTAAATACCGTATATTCCGGCGTATAAGACGACTGGGCGCATAAGACGACCCCCCCAATTTTTAAGTTAAAATATAGAGTTTGCCCCCCTCCAGCCAGCCACCTGGCTGGAAAGCCTGTCCCCCAGCAGCCAGCCAGCTCAGTGGCTATAGATGATGGAACAGTCTGTGAAATTAAAGGACTGAGAACAGCTAAAAAAGCATGGGATACTTTGAAAAATATCTGTGGTGTTCAATCTTTGGAAAGTAAGGTTGCATTAATACTGTAAGTTGGTTAATATGAAGCTATCAAATCCCAAATTTTTGAATGAGCACATTAATGAATGAGCACATTAATGATTTTAGAGCCACAGTGGTAGACAAGAGAATTTCACCATAGACAAAACTTGATGCGGAATGATAAGTCTGAATCTAGAAATTCTAATTTTAGGCTAACTTGTCCTGAAAAGAAACATCATTTTGACTCTCCTGAGCTAAATGGAGGGCCATTTAACTCTTCAAAGGCAAAGCAGTCATTCTCACAGCAGGAGGAAGGATATGCTGGGAAAACTTCCCAGGCCATTTTACACTTCAATCATTCTCACAGCAGGGGAGAATGATTACTGGGGTATAAGACCACCACCCCCCCACTTTTGAGGAGATTTTCAAGTGTTAAAAAGTAGTCTTGTATGCAGGGATATATAGTACCTTTGTTGAGACAGCTTCTTAGGGTGCATCTACATTGCTGAAATAATACAATTTGACACCACTTTAACTACCATGGCTCCATCCTACAGAATCCTGGGATTTGTAGTTTTGTGAGGCACCAGCACTTGTTGGAAAAGAAGGCTAAAGACCTTGTAAAACTACAACTCCCAGAATTCCACAGAATGAAACTATAGCACTTAAAGTGGTGTCAAATGGCATTATTTCTACAATGTATATGCACCTTTATAGACCAGCCAACTAGACACTGAAGGATCAGTACTCTGTTTCTAAGTAACTCAATAATAACTCAGCACTGAAGCTTGAAAAGGTTATTTTTGGACTACTTATCAGACGTGTCCAAAAATCACAAGAGTAGCACGCAAGGAGGATGTTACTGTCCCACGAACGGGTCCCGGTTTCAGACATCATCATCATTCTTGCGTGCTGACTCCATGCTGCAGTCACGAGAAAGGCATCGCTTTTCATTGACGGACAGTCAATAAATGGGTCCTAGATACCCTAAAGGCACCAGATATGCTCTGATCTTGGAAGCTAAGCAGGGTCAGCCCTGGTTAGTACTTGGATGGGAGACCACCAACAAATTCCAGGTGCTGTAGGCTGTATCTCCGAGGAAGGGACTGGCAAAACCACCACTGAGTAGTATTTGCCTAAGAAAATCCTATGAAATTAATAGGGTCACCATAAGTTGACAGGTGATTTGAAGATGCACACATGCACACACCAACACACAGATAGATAGAGCAATGAGGTGGTTAGATATGGTATACACAGCACTATCTCATCCCAAGGGATGAATACTCACCCTGGGAGCTAGTCTAGACATTATTGCAGTGTCCTTTTGTCTCCATGGTCTTTCAACAAAAACGGTATGAGCAATATGCTGAGAAGCTATCCACACATCTGCAAATCAAGATGGCAGCTGTAAATTAGCATGTTATATGCTGCCGCCGCTGCACAGTAATTTTTTTTAACATTAAAGTAAAGGTGCAAAAGTGTGACCTTCTGCTTTAAAAAATTATTAGGGCTCCTCATCAGAGGAAAAAAGCATACAATTGCTAACACGAAAATCCAACAGAGCACTTCCGGGCTTGCCAGAAAGCCTAACCCTCCACACACATCTGACCGATACAATCTACAGTTCTGCCCTCTCCAAGAAGGCACAGCAAAGGGAACAGGTTGCCCTAATGAGTGCTAATTTGCGTTTTCCTTGCATTATTTAAAAAGTTTCAGAAAAAGCCGCAAAGGCTTTTCCCATGCAGTAAATTGAGTTTTTCACACACCCTCCTTCTGAAAAAGGGGAATCACTGCAGGATCCTGTTGGAACCAAAGGTATTCTCCTCAAATTCTATGAGGGGTGTTTTCATCATCTCAACAAGCCCTGGGATTGTTAGTCAGTTGGTGGGTTTACTCAGAGGTTGTTCCCAAGCTCTGAGCCTCCTGCCAAGCGAGACCAGGTTTAATCCCTTCCTGTTCTCCTTCTACCATCACTGAAATCTTTTTTCTATGGGCAGACCTTGGGCATCTCAGCTTGTTAAAGGGGACTTGACTGGCTAAGTGGTGTTGTTTCCTTTTTATTGCTGCACATTAAATTATGTTTTCAATCTGATTTATCTGTTTTAATCGTGTTTTAATTATATTTTAGTGTTTTTATTGCTAGCCACTCTTGATAGAAATACCCAAATACTGTATTCTGTTTCAAAATGAAAAATAGTATCTCAACTCCTTGAAGCAACTTTAAACCATTCATATTTATTTAACATGAATCATTGATCATTGTGGCCTTTATTTAATAACAACCCATGTTTTGTCTCCTTATACCTGGTACACATAAATGTAGTGGCAGCTGAAGTCAAAACCAACTGAGTAATGCACCAGCATCTTCTAATTTGTGGCAACCTGTGATATAGTTTACCAAGAAATAAAGCAGGCCAAATTCTATCAAAGAAAAGAAAAACCTCTAAAGCAATGGACAAAGTGATTTCACATAGCCAGTTTGGTTGCAGAGTGGAAATTTACTCATGTTCCAGGTCTACCACAGATATTTTTTTTACAGATATTTTTATAGAGAGAATAATACATTACCAGCATTCCAGTCTTATAAAATATTCTAGTAATCCCTGTGGTGTTGGGATTCTACCAGTAGCCAATGGGAGCATTTGTTATATATAGTTCATCATGCTTTCAATAATAGACTTCCTAGAAAGTATCACAGAGGAAATTCAGGTAACTTATCTTTGGGTCAATGTGTGGTTTTGACTCTGCACAAAATAATGACTTGCTAGTATGTTAGGTTGTTTTAAAGGTTCAAAATGAGCGTAGCCATATGCAGAACATTCCAAGTTCTCCAAGTAGTAATCTAGGTGCTTCATTAAGGAGACAGATATGATATCAAGATGTTATTCCTGTATCTGCCCTTATTACATATAAAGAATACATGGGGGTTTCTAAATTTTGTAGTAAAAATGATGAATGGATGAAAATAGTTAACCTCCCCTCCCCACATGCTGCAGAGATGTAGTTATTTCCCCCCAGCTAAGCTGATTTCAGGTGTTGGATCCAGGGTAGGAGAAAAGTAGCTGGCATAATGGAGAAGAGAAAGGGGGAGAGTTCAGTTCTCCTCAGCTGCACATACCCTTTCTTATAATATTTGACTTCCCAACATACATTATACTGAACAGGACAGATATGAATTCTAAAAAGACTAAGTTAAGCCTACATTTTTCTTAAAAGAAAAAAGTAGGGCACTGTGCAGATGTACTAAAACCAGTCAACCAAGTTTGGAAGTTACTTTTTTGGATTATAGTCCCAGGATTCCCCAGCCAGTATAGTCAATGTCCAATTGGGCATTTGGTTGGGCAATTCTGGGAGCTATAAAAGGATTACAACTCTGGAGACCACGATTCGAATCCCTGCTCAGTCATGAAAACCCACTGGATGATCTTGGCCAAGTTATATACTCTCGTGCTCAGAAAACTCCATGATAGGGTCCCCTTAGGGTCACCATAAGTCAGAAATGCCTTGAAGGCACACAGCAACAGCAACAACAACATGTTTCCAAACTCTGTTCATTTCATGGGTTATTCCCATGTAGACACAGCCGAACAGGGGAAGTAATCATTCTGATCATGTTCACAATATTTGGCAGAATCCTATCTCGCCTGTTGTGTAACTTTACCTATACCTATCTATGTAGCAGAGGTGCTAAGGAGCCCCTTTACTGAATTGCAAAGTTGCATAATGGGACACTAGCAAGAGTGTCTGATGCGCATTCAGGCCCCATGCACATCAGCACTGATGTAACACTCATCAGGATCCATGCGATGCGTATCAGGGCTGGTGCATATCAGTCCCATTATGCATCAAGCACCAATGTGCACCAGGTACTTTGCTGGCTCTGCTATATAGTAACAGACTAGCAGCCTTCTACTGGATACTGGATTGCAAATGTGCAATTCTAATTCTAATATGTATGTCCACCCACAGAAACCCCAACAGGATTTTGGCCATTGCTTCTGAATGGCCACTTTGCACTCTCTCCCCCACCATTTCATGCCAGGGATTACATCCTCAAAGCTATTGAAAGAGGACTCTACTGGAGGGCTTTTAAACCAGTTGAATCAAATCAATGTGGGAAGGATCTTACCTGCTATTTCATGTATATATTTATGTTCAACACGCCTCTGCAATTTTTAATTTTTAAAAGTACTCAAAGCAAAAAATGCTGATCATTTCATAAACTAAACATCCAATGCAAATACAGTAACAATCTAGTCATATTCATGTCTATGCAGAAGTCCCATTAAATTCAATGGGACATTTCTCTCAGGCAAGCAAGTCTAGGATCACAGCCCACAGTAAATTTCCTTCATAAAGGGAGATCAGACAAAAAGAAAAGTCTCAAATGTTCTCTATCTTGCTGTTAAAGCATTAAAAACATGGGGTTTGTGGCTTTTTGTAAAAAAAAAAATCTAATTTACATTATGTGTCTTTATTTTGGACTTTGGGAAGTTACCTTACCATTTCAATGTCCATCAATATGATCAAAAATCTGACTAAATAGTAGGGTTTCTCTGAAAGACAAAATACTTCAAACTGTTTTTTCCCCCTGGGGAAACAAGCAGGGGAAACAAACTGACAAAGAAAGGCATCATTCAGAACTCATCCAGTGACCTCATTACTCATGGATCATTTGTGTAATAGGCCACATGGGTTGCATAAAAGGCATTATTGCCTTTTATAGCACTGTGCATTTATAGAGTGATAATCCATACATTAGTGAAACAATATAGAGAATCCAGCAACTCCTTTGGACTTGTTATTGGAATATTTAGAACATATATTCTATGATTTAATGGCATAATAGGCATAATAAAAACAGTAAATTCTTTTCATCTACATTTTCATTCACTCAGTAAATTCCATGAAGAAATAGTACTGCAAAAATAGAATGAAAAAAATATTCAGGGCTTCAGCTTGGAAATACCTCGCTAGTACTTTGGGAACCAGCTTAATATAATGTTATTTTTCAAGGAGAATCAAGTCACTAATTATTGCTAATTACTGGTGACTAATGGAATCTAGTTCTTGCAAGAAAGTGTAAAAAAAGGCAATGGCTAGAGAGACCCATAGATAGCAGTTAGATGGCAAAGTAAACCAAACAGAAAAGATATACCCTACCTATATCTAGGGGTAGCCCTGTTGGCCAGGCAGCAAAATATAGCAAAATCCAAAACAACACACACACAAAAACCACATATTGTGGCGATTCCTTTATTAGGCCAACCTAAACATACAAAATACATTACACAAGCTTTCAAAGTTTACAGGCTTCTTCAACAGACATGGATATTAAAAGTCATTTTAGGGAGAGAAATGTAACAGTGGAGGATCACACAGCTGCATCTTTCTTGAGATGTTAGCGTGTTTGGGACACAAAAGCAAGGCAAGGTAATAAACCTGTTTTCTCCATTGTTAAAAACAAAGGCAATTCCTTTGAGAATCTCTGTGCAATGCTAAACATTTCCCTTAAATGGTTGTTAACATCTATTCCTGATGAAGAAGCCCACTAACTTCTTTCAATTAGGGCCTTTCGATTAGCTTAAGAAAGCTATAACCACGATGTTTTTTTTCAGAAGTTGACTAGAACTTGTAGGAGAATGTACAATAAAATCCTCTACATGGTGTCATGCTAAATAAATATACATTATAATGTGTTAATGCTGGCATCATCACATTATAATTTCTCATTTTTCTAACATCGATATAGATGTATGAAAGAGGGGGGGGAAGAGAGTGCTTACATTATCTAAGTGTTTGGGGAGTTGTCTAAATGGCAAAAATACTCCTCCCAGAATGCGAGGAGAATACCATCTGTCTTAATGGGATTCTGCATCTCTCCACCATATTCAGAAGGCAGGGGGCCAAAAAGTACACTGGAAAAGCTTTTGCACCTTTTCCCAAAGCTTTTTAAAAACAGCTGATATAATGTGCTTTCCTGCTCGTTGGGACAAACAACCAAATTGATTTGCTTTCCCCAAATGAGCAGAAGTTGAAAGCTGAGTTGTTGGATGTTTGCACGGGGCAGAGCTTGCTAACAAGGTACCATGTTGGATTTTCTCCTTAGTGAGCAAGCACTAAGGCAATGAAATGGGGGGGGGGTACTTTTTTGTTAAAGTGAAAGGTCACTCTTTCAGACAAGTCCTTGGTCTGCTTACAACTATGGCTTTGGTATTATATTTCTCACTAGAAAACTAGGTGAATAGAACAGTCTCTATTAGTGACATCACCAAAGCGATGCTGGAGATGCCTCCCTAGATGCTTCCTGCCATCTACATTTTCTATATTTCTATATTTTGAAAATGTTCCTCATTTAATTACTTTTTTTTTTTAATTCTAGAAAGCAAAACACCAGCCTGCAGCTTCGTTTTAGATCTAACAATATTCTGGACCATATGTGGGCTGCAGAAGTAGTCTTAAGAAAATCAAAATGACATGTAGCTATAGACCAGTGCTTCCTTTTGAAACCTGTCAAGTCGCCCAGGAGTGGGGGAAGAAGAGGAAAGCTGAGATGGTAAAAAGTATCCTGGGAGGCTAGAAAAAAAAATGGTGGAGAATTACTTGAAGGCTACTGCCTATCATTTCCAGTATGCATCTGCATGTGATTCATTTCTTTTGACATGACATGGTGTAGTGTGAGTTTTGCTTGTGTTTCATTTAGTTTTTGTGGTATGTTTTTTGCCAGAGTTATGTTTTGAATATGTTGTAGGGTGTGTTGCCTCTGTGTATGTTTCACTGAATATCACCAGAACATGGAACTAATGTGTTAAAAATTACAACATTACTCCTACCATGAAACTTTTTGAATAAGGAGGGGGCATCATTACTTTTTAATGTTTTAGAGGTAAAGATATAAATGTCATAATTTTTATATAGCGAGTAACATCTACTTGTCATCCAAAATGTTACCTTAGAAATGGCAATATTTACCCCTCACTCCAATAAAGAGGTGGTAGCCATTTTTTTGTCAGATGTGGAGGGGCTTTGATTTTTTTTTAAAGAATGGCTATAATGGGATAAAATACACTAAGTTATCTGTTACTCAGAAGTAACAAGGAATGTGTTTCTCATCAAAACTAATGAGTAACCAATAAGGTAATACTTTTTGGTAAACATATTCAAGGTCTGAGCATCACTATTTTGCTTTCTGTAAAATGGGTATTTGTTGTGCTTTACAGGAACAACGATGCAAGTTGGCATTTCAGGCTCAGCTTTTATGTCTATTTTGTATTCAGTTTACTGGCCAAGTTTTACTTGGCTCTGACCTTCATCAGTATTTTGTTTCTCAGACCTCACCTCATTTGTGTATTACATCTTAGGCAAGTTATATTTCTGTATGTTTCATTGGGGTCTTCTTCTGAGAAATAGGCATTTTGTGATGGGTGCCCTGTGGCAGCTACTTTGTGACATCATTCTCTTGAAAACCCCAAATCTGTTCACCAGCTCAAGAAGTGTGAAGCCCCTTGTTCTATGGATTAAAGTGTCTAGATCCTATGGTAGCTGTTTTACATTTCAGTGCAAGACTTTATGCATGAGTACAGCCCCTTATCTGCAGATTCACTATCTATGATTTCACATACCCATGCCCCCAAAAATATCCCTCCTGGAAGCGTCTATGGGCCTTTCTAGGTCTTCCAGTGATATTCTATGATGTGCTTCCAGCCCAAGTATAGCCAAACTATAGGGTTCTCTATTAATCACAGTTTCAGGTATCGGGGGGGGGGGGGTTGTAACATATCCCCCATGGATACATGGGTTGTACTGTAGTGCATAAAGTATGTAAGTGTATGTAAAATATTCTCATATCTTATGGGTTTGTCTAAATGGTGAAAATATTCCCATAGATTTTGAGGAGAATACGATTTGTCTTAATGAGATCCCACATCAATCTGCCATATTAGGAAGGAGAGGGGGCAAAATGCCAAAATCTACACAGGGAAAGCCTTTGCAGCTTTCCCCAAAGTTTTTAAAACACCTCCATGGGGAACGCACATTCCCACTCATTGGGACAACTAATTTACCTTGATGCACATTCTCAATAAGAGGGGAAGTGAAAAGCTGATTGGTTGGACATGCACAGGGGTGGAGCTTGCTAACAAGGCAAGCACCCCAAATCACCATGTTGGATTTTCACCCTAGCAATTGTGCACTGAGACAATAAAAGAGCCTTTTTTTCCTATTTATTTAGGCAGAATATCACACTTTGGCACCTTGGATATGCTTTTTATTTTTTTAAAAAAATACTGTTTGGCAGCAGCAACTGGTGACAATAAAATACAAGTAATTCACTCATGTCTGCCATCTTGATTCACAGGCATGCTGTTTGGACAACAAACGAGGATAGCTTCACATGCCTGCGATCTTGCCAAAAAATCATTGAGACAAATGAAAGTTGCTGCAAATTGGCATTCGTGCACATAAATCCACATTTTATAGCCTCGTATAGACAGGCAAAAGGCTCTTCAACACCTCCCGTTAGCTGTCTTTGTATCAGTCCGGCTGAAAAAAGTAGTTGCATTTGCAAGAAAGAGAGAGAACATAGAGAATTCTCACAGTGGAGAATTTACTCACAGCTGCTGTCTAGCTGAGACATAAGTTAGGGAATTCAGACAGGCAGGTTAAATGTTAATTTCCTTCCCACTGTACCATTTTCTAACCTCATTCCATGAATCAAAACATGGAAAAGGTTCCTCACTTCTAGGTATAAAACAAATGGAGGAAATTCTACAAGTCAACAGAAGAAGAATCAGCCAGTGCACTGATTTCTCTTTTGCTGTCAAATGTTCCTTTTACAATAAAAAGTTGTAAATGGAATTCTAGATGCTACAAGCCAGTGCTGCTATGGTTAATCATGTGATGAGGAGGAAATATTCAGATAATGTCCATTGTTGTACTTGTAAAAATACATGTCAAGTGGGGATGCTTAATTTTTTTAAAACAAATGCATACAAAATGTATTCATGAACATCATATTCAAAATGCACTATATTAGGAAAATTACTTGCACAAATACACATATTAATAAAACTGCATGCCAAAATGTATGTATTTGGTGAAAAGTTCATTAACATACATACAGATTTTATGCAAACATTTAAAAAACAATTGTCACAGTGAATTGAGCTTAAATTATGAGAAACTGAGAAACTAAAATAAGCTGACATCAACGGTATATCCAGCTAGGTCTGTAAGATTTATGTTGGCATCCTAATCTCAAGTACATTAGACCTTGGTTCAGGAGAGTAAGATGCAAAGTCATGGACTCTGGGTGTGCCCTGTAAATCCATTGCACAATATCCCTGCCTCTCCTCAGTTCAGACTAGCTATGTAGAGTATCCAGGTCTGGATGGGAATTCTGCTCACCTTTACTTTGATGCTGATAGAACTCTACAGTGCAATCAAAAACTGTGCTTTATCATTGCAGCTTTTAACTAATGGCCACAGTCTGGCGGTGAGGGGGGAGACTCATCACACCCTGTGATAATTAATTCTAACATAGGCTGGTAACACCCTGCAGAAATAATCCAGTTTGACACAGTTTGACAATGCTATGGGATTCTGGGATTTGTAGTTCTGTGAAATGTTTAGCCTCTGTCAAAGTGCTCTGGAGCCATGGCAAACAACAAATCCCAGGGTTCCATATCATTAAACCATGGCAGTTAAAGCAATGTCAAACTGGATTATTTCTGCAGTGCAGATGTAGCCATAATGTTTGGGGAGGGTACAGAATGATTCCAAAAGTTAAGTGCACACATGCAAAAATGTTCTGACATCAGTCCCCAGGGTTCAGTCCCTCCAGTTTTTTTAAAAGAAATGCGATCTCAGGTAACACAACGAAAAAAGACTTCTGCTTAAGAATTTTGAGAACCACAGCCTATTAGACTATATTCTACTGGTGGTCTAGATAGTCCAATGGTCTTACTCATTACAAGGCAGTGTCATACGTGTATTTACATGATCTATGTTGTATGTTAGAAATGGACATCTGGCTATTTCCTTGATCTACTGAACACATTTACAAGTTGTCTGTATAAACAGTGAATTCTTGGGCACAAGTTACAGAATGTAATTTGAACATTCAAAATATATAGAAGAAAGTCCCAACTAGACAAGCCTGAACAAAGAAAGTCTTCTAAAATAGAGTCTGTACATTTTGAATGTTTAAATTACCTTCTGTTATGTGTTCCCAGGAGAAAGTTGTCTCTTGTTCATGTGTTTGACACATGAACAAGAGGGAGCCCTGGTGGCGCCGTGGTTAAATGCCAGTACTGCAAGCCACCACGTCACAAGTTCAATTCCAGCCGGCTCCAAGGTTCACTCAGCCTTCCATCTTTTCGTAGGTCGGTAAAATGAGTACCCGGCTTGTGGGGGCAATTAGCTAACACACATTGGAAACTGCTTAATGCAGTGTACCTGTGTAAATTGCTATTGCTTAAAACAATTTGTAAGCCGCTCTGATAGCCTTGTGGCTGAAAAGCGGGGTATAAATAAATAAATAAATAAATAATAAAATAAAATGTGGTTCTTCATGAACTGTGGCCGTGCTCACTATAAATGTGTAAAGTTCCCTCCCCTGTGTAATTATTTCTATGGATTATACACACAGTCAAATAGATCAGATTTTGGAAAAGTTATGTTTTTTGCCTAGAGCTCCCATTATTCCACAGCCACTATAGTCACTGCATGGATTCTGGGTTTTTTTCTAATCCAAAAATATACACTTGCACAAGCTCCAAAATATATATATGTGAAATTCTCATAACAGGATAACCCTGAATTGTTTTTCACAGTTTTTCCTGTACAGACTACCTTTCCATGTTAGAAAATGTGTACTGTAAGCATGCCTAAAATCTCCCGGAAGATATTCCCAGAGCTAAAACAAATAAACACAGGTTCTGTGCAATGTCTCTATGACTGTACCATGTCAGACTTGGAAGGGAGGGATCCATTGTGTGAAATATTTGCTCTCTATATAAAACTAATATCATGACAAAGACATGAGTGGGTTCGCTGTTTTTCTGACCTGCTAATTTTGCCTGTGTGGGAAGAAATTTGATGTGATAGAGCATTGATACATTTGATCACACCTCACCCACAGGCTGAGATGTACAGCCTACTAAGAAGTAGCTCTCTACTGATCCATTTTAGTTCTCAACAGAAGGAGACCATGGCTGGAATCCTGTTGGTTAGTGCCAACTAAAATAGATCCATTGAATTAATTGTTGGCTGATGAGTCAACACATAGGTCTCTCTCTCTCTCTCTCTCTCTCTCTCTCTCTCTCTCTCTCTCTCTCTCTCTGGCTTTTCTTCACAAACAAAGATTCAGGAAGGACTCATCCCGCGCTTTCTGCAAGTGCGCTGATGGCTAAAAAGGCCAATCCGAGATAAACAAGTCCGGTTGCAGAAAGCACAGCAGAAGGTTTCCTTGGGTGGTGTTTCTGGGTTGTGATTCTTTCTGCGTTGTCGTTTCTCTTCAAGACTTGTTCAGTGTGAGTTCTCAAATAAGGCTGCAGCATTGTGGATAGTGCGTCTCCATGCCTCCCGATGTGAGGCCAGGGCAGACCATTGTTGGTGATCAATTTGGCCAAGCCTGAGATGTTCTTTCAGGGAGTCCTTGTATCGCTTTTTTGGAGCGCCCCTCTTACGCTGACCTGTGGCGAGTTCACCGTAGAGTACTATTTTGGGGAGGCGATGGTCCTCCATCCTAGAAATGTGACCTGCCCAGCACAGCTGTGTTCTCAATATCATGGCCTCAATGCTGGTGATCCCTGCTTGCTCAAGGACAGCAACATTCATCACATAGTCAGTCCAGTGTATATTTAGGATTGTGTGTAAACAGCGCTGATGGAAGCGTTCAAGGAGACGTAAGTGGTGGCGATAGGTGACCCATGTTTCAGATCCATAAAGGAGAACAGACAGTACAATGGCTCTATACACACTGATTTTTATGTTCTGCCTCAGGTGTTTATTACTCCAGACTCTTGTAAAGTCTTCCAAATGCGCTATGTGCCTTTGCTAATCTGTGATCGATCTCTTTGTCAATCTTGGCATCTGAGGAGATGATGCTTTCCAGGTAGGTGAACTGCTGAATGGACTTGAGCACAGATTTGCCTACGGTAATGTGGGGATGGTGGTATTCATCCTGTGGTGCAGGCTGTAAAGAACTTGCGTTTTCTTCAGGTTGACTTCCAGCCCAGACAGCTCTGCAGCTGTTGCGAAGCAGGATGTTAGGTGCTGCAGAGCTGCTTCTGTGTGGGCAACAAGGGTAGCATCATCAGCGAAGAGCAGCTCACGGACTAGATAGTTTAGAGTCTTAGTGTGAGCCCTCAGATGGCTTAAGTTAAACAAGCTACCATCAGTACGGTAACGTATATAGATGCCGTCTTCTTCTTCGAGCTCTGCCGTAGCCCTTTGGAGCATCATGCTGAAGAAGATTGTAAATAAAGTTGGCACAAGAACACAACCTTGCTTCACTCCATTAGTTATTAGAAAGGGCTCTGAAAGAGCATCACCATATCTGACTTGACCGCGCTGGCGCTCGTGTAGCAAGATAATCATTTTAAGGAATTTGGGGGGACATCCTAGTCTTTCCAGGATCTGCCACAGACCTTTTCTACTCACGGTGTCGAAGGCTTTGGTGAGGTCAACAAATGTTACATAGAGACCCTTGTTTTGCTCTCTACATTTCTCTTGCAGTTGTCTAAGGGCAAATACCATACCTGTAGTACTCCTATTGGCTCTGAAGCCACATTGGCTTTCAGGAAGAAGTTCTTCTGCAATGGCAGGAACTAATCTGTTCAGGAGTATCCTTGCAAGGATTTTTCCAGCAATAGAGAGCAGTGTTATGCCTCGATAGTTTGAGCAATCGGATTTTGCTCCTTTTTTCTTGTACAGGGTGATGATGACTGCATCTCGGAGATCTGATGGCAGTTCCCTCTTTTCCCAGCAATTCACAAGGAGTTCGTGGAATTTATCATGGAGTACATGACCTCCGTGTTTCCAAACTTCAGGTGGGATTCCATCAATCCCAGCTGCCTTGCCGTTTTTCAACTGCTGTATGGCCTTAAGGGTCTCTTCCAAATTGGGAGCTATGTCCAATTCATTTTTCATCAGTTTTTGTATCATATGTTGGATAGCTGAGCCTTGGACTACTCAGTTGACACTAAAGAGACTTTGAAAGTGTTCAACCCATCGATTCAGGATGGAGGCTTTATCAGTAATTAATGTTTGACCATCTGTACTGTATAAGGAGCTTTGGACCTGATAAGTAGGTCCAAACACTGCCTTAAGAGCTTCATAAAATCCTCTAGAATCTCCCAGATCTGCACAGTGTTGTGTCTTTTCTGCTATATTGATCTACCACTTGTTCTGCATGTCTCTGAGTTTTTGTTGAAGTTTACTACATGTGAGATGGAAAGCTGCTTTTCTTACATGACAAGCTGGCTGGGCAAGATATGCCTGGTGAACAGTTCTCTTCTTTGCCAACAGCTGCTCCAGCAGAAAGGAGCTTACTTGTGGTGTTCCACAGGGCGCCATCCTGTCCCCGATGCTGTTTAACATTTATATGAAGCCGCTGGGTGAGATTATTCAGAGTTATGGGGCTGGGTGTTATCAGTACGCTGATGACACCCAGATCTATTTCTCCTTGCCCCAATCATCGGCCTCGAATTCCGATGGCGTCTCTCCTCTTAATGATTGTCTTAAAGCAGTAATGGACTGGATGAGGAAAAACAGATTGAGATTAAATCCAGATAAAACGGAGGTGCTCACGGTAGCGGCCCCAAAACCAGGAGTTGGCTTGCAACCTCCAGTCCTGGACAGGGTCACGCTCTCCGTTAAGGACTGTGTTCGCAGTCTGGGGGTGCTCCTTGATTCATCGCTTCAGATGACGAGTCAGGTGAATGCGACAGTCAAGAGCGCCTGTTATCAGCTTCAGCTGATACGCCAGCTGTGCCATTTACTGGAAGTAAGGGACCTCGAGACTGTGGTGCACGCACTGGTAACCTCCCGTCTAGATTTCTGCAATGTGCTCTACATGGGGCTGCCCGCATGCTTGGTCTAGAAACTTCAATTGGTACAAAATATGGCAGCCAGAGTGGTCTCGGGAACATCTCGGAGAGACCATATAACTCCAGTATTAAAATCTCTCCACTGGCTGCCTATCAGTTTCCAGGCCCAGTATAAGGTGTTGGTTATTACCTTTAAAGCCCTAAATGGCTTGGGTCCAACTTATCTCCGGAACCGCCTCCTCCCATACAATCCTCCCCGCGCACTCCGGTCCTCTGGGAGGAATTTGCTTCAGCCACAAAAATCTAGGCTGTCTGCAACCTCCCAGAGGGCCTTTTCGGTAATCGCCCCCAAATTGTGGAATGACCTGCCGAATGAGATCTGTCAGATAACAAGCCTGAGTGGCTTTAAAAAAGCACTAAAGACGGGTCTCTTTCAGCAGGCCTTTCCTAATTAGATCCTGGCCTCAGGGGATCCTGGCCTCTTCTAGTCTGCTGGCCATTTATTATATTTTATTGTATTTATAGTTTTAAATGTGATTTTAGATTAGTTGTTTTTAATTTATATTTGTTTAATGTTTTTTTATGGGGGAGGGTGGGAGTGGGGGTGTTTAGGGATTTTATTTGTATTTTATTTTAAATTTTGTAAGCCGCCCCAATTGTTTTAACAGAGGGGCGGGGTATAAATAAATTTTATTATTATTATTATTATTATTATTATTATTATTCCTGGATCTCTTGGTTGTTTTCATCAAACCAGTCTTGATTTTTCTTGTGGGAGAACCTGAGGGTTTCTTCCGCAGACTGGAGGATACTGTTTTTGATATGTTGCCAAAGCACTGTAGGGGAAAGATCTATAGGATGGTCTGCAAGTTTTGTTTGCAGGTTTGCCTGGAAGTTGTCTCTCATGGTAGCTTGTTGGAGATTGTTGACTTGGAGTTTCTTCTTTAAGATGCCACCCCTCTTAGGTTTGAACTTAAGATGAAGATTTAGTTTACATCTGACGAAGCGATGACCTGTCTGGCATTCTGCACTGGGCATCACTCGAGTATGACAGACATCGCAAAGGTTTCTCTGGCAGACTAGAACATAGTCAACGAGGCGCCAATGTTTGGATCGGGGATGCATCCAGGTTGTTTTCAAGCTGTCTTTCTGCTGAAAGATAGTGTTTGTAATAGTCAGCTGTTGTTCTGCACAGAACTCTAGCAGGAGGCATCCGTTATCATTGCAATTTCCAACACCATGTTTGCCTAAGACACCTTTCCAGGCTTTGGAGTTCTTTCCTACTCTGGCATTGAAGTCACCAAGGATAATAATTTTATCTTCTACAGGGACTTTTTATATGAGGTGGCGTAGGTCTGTGTAGAATTTGTCTTTCTCTACAGGGTCGGCTTGCATAGTTGGTGCATAAATACTAAAGAGAACAACATGTGGGAGGCGTAAGGAAATAATGCGGTCAGAGTGTCCTGTTGGCAAGGTTTCAAGTTTGGAGGCAATGGAGTTTTTAATCATGAAGCCTACTCCTGAAAGATGTTTTTCTGTTTTGGGTTTGCCAGACCAGTAAAGTGTGTAGCCGGTGCCGTGTTCTTTAAGGCTGCCTTCCTCATGGAGCCAAACTTCACTAAGAGCAGTGATGTCAATATTAAGTCGTGATAGTTCATGGGCTATTAGAGCAGAATGATGCTTAGGCTGTCCACTATCTTCAGAGTCTCGCATGGTTCTGATGTTCCAGCATGCAAGCATCAGTTTATTTACACCTTTGGAGGCCGGTGTGCGCCTTTGTTTCTTTAGCTTGGTTTGACCGCATCAGCAGATTCCTGTTGGCCGCGGCTAGCCAACCAGGTAGTTAGGGATGAGCTTTTGTTAGGCCACCTTTTCTAGGCCCCTCTCCATATGAAGCAAGCAGTGCTCTCCTTAAAAAAGGCTGCTTGGTCGTTCAAGATGCTGCCGAACAAGACTGTCATCTCCTGGGTCAGCCTCGAGCAACCAAAGTCCTGACCCGCCTGCATGCAGGGTTGGGTCTGCGGCTTCCAGTGCATTTTTACACCTGCTGTTTCGTCCCTTGCCTGTTGCTACAGGGCTTTTTTTTTTTTTTTTTGAATTGGATTTGTCCTTCGAGCCTGTGCAATGGATTTTTCTGGTGGAGCGCAGCGTGCGCAGAACTGGCCTCACCCTTTAAACCAAAGGTTCATCTGCTGGCCTTGCAAGCATGGACAGTAGCAGCGAGGTCCTCGGGCCGTAGGTTTGATTAGAGTTTCCTTCTCTTAGATGGTTGACCTTACAGGGTTGGACGAGCACCATCTGCCTGGGTTTGGGATTAGAGTTTTCCTTCTCCTAGGACGGTTGCCATAAGGCTAGAGGGCCCATCCTCCCCTTTGACGCTCTTTGTCAGACCCTTCGGTTTTGACCTGTCTGGCACGGGAAACCCTACCGGTGGCTATTATGCCACTGCCAGCATAGCTCAAAACATCATTAGGGTACGCAAGCCTCTCTCCCACAACAAGGGAGTGTCAATGGAGAGGACACATAGGTACATCTTGTGGATTCAATGAGTCTGCCCCAGTGCAAAGTAACAATCAGTTTTAGGCCCATGAGCCCTGAATTACATGCTTCAGGCCTTATGATGATGGACCAAGATAGCAATAAACACATTCCCCTTGGATTCTAATTTTAAAAGAAGAAAAGATGGTTAGGGAATGAGTATAAACTAGAGCTTGGAAAAGGGTACCTTTTGCGCTATGGCTCCAAAACTTAACTGGGAGTGACAGGTGGCAGTCATGCTTCCTAGGCTTTTAGACAGCTCACTAAGTCACAGTGCAGCACAGCAACAAGTGTCTTAAGATAACAATTTGCTGCTTAAGGAGCATCTGAAGAAAGAATATATTAGACCAACCACTAGGCTGTGGCACATTTCTCATTCAATGGCAGGACTGACAGCATGAAAAGGAAATGTTTAATACTAATGGGGCTTTTACATTTTTTACTTGGGTGATATTTTTAGTAAGTATCTAAAAATTGTCTGAGATTGCTTCCCCATTTTGGGAACAGATCTCAGGCCTTGTAAAAAAAAAAAAAAGTCCATGCACTCATGTGAACAGGTGAAAGGAAATGCATGCATCACATCCACCCAATGTCCCCATAAAACCCCATTATCATCAGAGCTAAGCACCTTTCAGCCTTTAATGGGAAATAAATCTTTCACAGGTCCCCTCCCTTCCTATCCCAGTTTCACAAGACAGCTTTTGGTCATTCCTCTAGTGCTTTATATCTGATCTTACACAACAATGTACTATAAAATATCATTGCGCCCTGTTTTTGACTGGTCTTCCATAAGAGCATTCAAAAATAATCATGGTGCTTGCTAAACATTGTAAATTATGTAACTGTTATTCCACAATCCAGATGGCTTCCCCTTAAAGTAGCAGATTATCTGAAGATTGGCAAGTTGTTTTCCAATAATAATTAATTCCACTACTCAAATGAACAAGCCATACCAGTATTTGTTATGGTTGATTACATTGCTCTTGGTATTGCTTCTTACTTTTCAGTAATCTTGTTGCTTTTTTTAAAAAATGCTTAGAATTGATACGAGAATGGCATAAAATTTGGAAAATGACTTTACAACTCTGAAAAAGCAACTTTGCAAAGTAACTGAAAAATGTTACTGGCTAGATCAACAAAGTTGCTGGTTTGGTCTACCAACAACCATGTTACATTATGCTGCAAGGTAATACTTGTTACATTACTTTTGAAATGTGACTTGGTTATAATGAAAACAGCTACTCATTACAAGTAACCTTGTTGCTTGTAACTCATTCATTCTGAGCTCTGGTGTAGTGCCTCACTGCCTGAAGGAAAGGACAAGATGACAAATCTATAGTTCCAATTCAGAAGCCAACTTCTTACTTCACCACTGGTTGTCTCTACTGCTCATGAGGGCAACACACTAACTTAGAGAGATACAGGGCAGTCTATGCGGAACACACAACTCCATCTTCCAACACCTTGCAGTCACTTCTACTCCCTCCCCTATCATTTGCTGTCTAATGTGCAGACTCCCTCTCCCCAATGGTATTGCTAGTCATATTGTTGTGGCAATGTTGTATTTTTCCAGCATCCTCTCCAGGTGCAGAAAGTGATGTTCTCGCTATCACCATATTCTCTATGCCTGTCTTCCAACTTTGTAACACCCACAACCAAGGCATTCACCTGACATTCATTTTTCATAATTTTAGGAGGGCTGAAACTCTTCTTCTCTACTAAGTACTTGATATCAGGGATGTCGGGACGCATCCCATGTAATCAGAGGAAACTGATGCATAAGAGACAGATATAGAAAGGTCTTTGGCTCCAGGTGATGGCTCCAGGGTTCAAATCCCCACTTAGCCACAGAGGGAGGTAAAAGGCAAGCCTTCTCCCCCCCCCCAAACAAATCTTGCCAAGAAACCCATCTAATTGGATCACCTTGAGGGTCGCCATAAGTTAGAAATGACTTAAAGGCACATGACAATGATGATGCCTCCCATCTGACCAGCTAGTGACTGATGCAGCTGATGAGGAACTGCTGAAGCAGGATGGAGCCTCACACCAGCCAGAACTGAGAGACACTGAGGAGACACACCCATCATTCCTAATGAAAAATCATAGCTACAGAGAAGCCAACACATCTAATATAAGAAATACCAAGCAATGAAGGACATGGGCATCTCAAGGAGAGTGTAGTTATAAGCAGCAGCTGGGGGTTTGTCTTGTTCACCATTGTTCATTACGCCTGGCTTTTGTGCACTTCTTGCTTGTGGGTTTATTTAGATTCTTGACCTTTGGATTGGCTTAGGGGTACACTGTCTTTGGATTTTATCACACTACACTGTTAAAATGCTATTAATCCACTTTAACTGCTATGGCTACCTCCTGTGGAATGCAGGGATTTGTAGTCTAGGGAGGCCTAAGAGCTCTCTGGATGAGAGTTCTAAATGCCCCTCCATGAACTGCAAATCCCATGCTTCCACAGGAGGCAGCACAAGCAGTTAAAGTGGAATAATAGCACTATAACAGTGTAGTGTGATAATCTCCTCGTTGTCTTTCCATTGTGGCATTGCTTATTGTGACTACTGGATTCTGAAACTGCTGAGACTGCACTACTGCACCTCTCTTCAATCTTAGTAAACTCATTTGACTACCTGTATATGACCTGGACTAGTTTGATGCACCCATACCCACTGTTCCCCACTATAGCCTATCTCTTCTTGTATTTGCTGCTTGCAAGCAAAACACAGGGGGGGGGAGAGGTTTTTGCCTGCAGATCTCAAATATCTGGTGTTTCCTGGGCTTTCATACTATTTTATGATGAATTTAGTTGTGTTTTACTTTGTTGTTGTTGCTACGTGCCTTCAGGTTTATTACAATCTATGGTGATCCTATCCTAGGGTTTTCTTGGCAAGATTTATGGGGAGAAGGTTTGCCATTACTTTCCACTAAGACTGAGAGAGCTCAACGTGTCCAAGGTCATCCAGTGGGTTCCG
This sequence comes from Gambelia wislizenii, assembly GCA_030847615.1. NCBI lineage: Eukaryota > Metazoa > Chordata > Lepidosauria > Squamata > Crotaphytidae > Gambelia > Gambelia wislizenii. The sequence continues at coordinate 99,523,956 of JAUMIR010000003.1, read as the reverse complement.
ATGGCTGAGCAGGGATTAAGACTCTGGTCTCCTGGAGTCCTCATCCAACATACAAAGCACTACACAATGGACAATCTTAATTAGTAGTAGTTGTCACTGGACAAAATCAAACATTTAGAAAATGAACTGTAACTTTGCACTAACAGAATTACATGGTAGTTGCACAACACCACCTTCTTAGTGAATGGTAATACTGCACAACCCAATGTACATGCACATCTGCATGTGTGATGCACATTGGTGTGCAATGCACAAACCATTGTAAAAGAGTCATGCACAATAGTGCTACCAAGAGAACTGTGCTTCTGCAACCTTGAACTAAATACAACCTTGCTTGTTTTCTGCTGCTCCAGAGACTGGAACACGGAGCAATGGATGCAAGCTCCAGGAACAGAGATTCCACCTCAACATTAGGAGGAACTTTTTGACAGTCAGAGCTGTTCGGCAGTGGAACACACTCCCTCGGAGCGTGGTGGGGTCTCCTTCCTTGGAGGTCTTTAAACAGAGGCTGGATGGCCATCTGTCGGGGATGCTTTGATTGTGATTTCCTGCATGGCATGGGGGTTGGACTGGATGGCCCTCGTGGTCTCTTCCAACTCTGCAATTCTATGATTCTATGACTGATTCTACATCAGTCAAAAAGGCCCAACAGCTTCTATACACTCATAAAACACCAACAGGATTCTGGCCAATGTGAGCCAGCATTGCTCCACAGCCAAACATCTACCAGGGTCCTGTTCAAAAAAAAAGTGAATATAGTACAGTCGTCCCTTCACATTCGCGGGGGTTACATTCCACGGACCCCCGCAAATGTGAAAAAACCGCGAATACTGTTTGCCCCCCCCTTCCCTGCTATAGCGACCATGGGGCCTCCGGAGGCCCCATAGTCGCTTTCCCCCGCCTCCCCAGGGCCTTCGCGGGGCCTCCGGAGGCCCTCCGGAGGCCCCGCGGAGGCCTTCGCTGCCCTCCCCACTCCCCCCCCAGGGCCTTAGCGGGGCCTTCGGAGACCCTCCGGAGGCCCCGTGGAGGCCTTCCCTGCCCTCCCCACTCCCCCCAAAGGGCCTTCGCAGGGCCTCCGGAGGGTCTCCGGAGGCCCCGCGGAGGCCCTCCCGGCCCTCCCCACTCCCCCACAGGGCCTTCGCGGGGCCTCCGGAGACCCTCCGGAGGCCCCGCGGAGGCCTTCCCTGCCCTCCCCACTCCCCCCCAGGGCCTTAGCGGGGCCCCGCGGAGGCCTTCCCTGCCCTCCCCACTCCCCCACAGGGCCTTTGCAGGGCCTCCGGAGCGTCTCCGGAGGCCCCGCGGAGGCCTTCCCAGCCCTCCCCACTCCCCCACAGGGCCTTCGCGGGGCCTCCGGAGGGTCTCCGGAGGCCCCGCGGAGGCCTTCGCGGCCCTCCCCACTCCCCCACAGGGCCTTCGTGGGGCCTCCGGAGACCCTCCGGAGGCCCCACGGAGGCCTTCCCTGCCCTCCCCACTCCCCCCACAGGGCCTTCGCGGGGCCTCCGGAGGGTCTCCGGAGGCCCCGCGGAGGCTTTCCCAGCCCTCCCAGGGCTTTCACGGGGCCTCTGGAGGCCCCGTGTCGCGGTTTTGGGGGGGGCCTGGGGGGCCCTCCCAAAACCGCGAATACTCGAAACCGCGAATGTCGAATTCGCGAATGTGGAGGGACAACTGTACTATGATGACATGTCACTGGGGTGTGACGTGAACTATCATATTGGAAAGCACTGTAAATGCAAAGGATATTTTCTGTAGAAGGCATTTCTGTTGTCATTCTTGTTTATATTTGTTGTCTTCTATGCAAGGTACTACAATCTGAACAACAGGAATAAAAAAAAACAAATTGTCAATTGCAATTAAATCTCAAAGCCAATAAAATACAGCAGCAGCAGCAGAAAATGGACTCTGATGTTCCCATAATGGTGTTATTTTTTAAAAAAAGGAGAACATAGGAAGTGCTACATTGGATCTGGCCCAAAATCTATCTAGCCCAGAATTCTGTTTCCCTAGTGGCCAACCAGGTGCCTATGGGAAGCCCACAATAAGGACATGAATGCAACAGTATCCCTCTTCCCTCACTTGTATTACCTAGCAACTAATATTCAGAGGTCTGTCTAATATTAGAGGTGGAATACAGCCATCACAACTGGTGGCTACTGATAGCCTTTTCTTTTATGAATAATCAAAAATGTTCAGTGCAGAGACTAAAATAATAATCAACAACCACTTTAAAATAAAACTTAAGATATAAAATATTACAATGCTAAATGTTTAAAAGGCCTTGATGAATAAGGTCTTGCCTATATCAAAAAGATATCACCTTATATACCTGTCTACAGACAGCATTCCACAGCCAAGAAATCACCACTAAAGACACCCCTCTCTCTCTCTCTCTCTCTCTCTCTCTCTCTCTCCCTCGTTTCCACCCTCTGTGGTTCAGGCGGAATGTCCAGCAACTGTAACATGCCTCAGTTAGCAATTTTAATATACAGCTAGGTACATATTTTATTTTAAGGGATTTCATAAGACAGATATCTAAAATGCTTAATAATGTGTGAGCAGCTACAGGGGTAGGGTAAGAGCACAGATAGACTTCTTGGGAGTGCTTTGATTACTTTAGAAGTTACCTTTCCCTGAAAGAAATTAGTCTCTCTAGAAGGAAAGGCAGATTTTGTGGTGTTTGAAGATACAAGTATATTTTCTGTCATTGGTATCTGAGGGCCCAAATATACACTGGGGCTTTGGTATCCACTGGGGTTTGGTTCAAGACCACCACCCCTGTGGATACCAAAGTCTGTGAATGCTCAAGTACCATTATATCTGTAAAATAGTGATTCTTCTATAAAATGGCAAAATCAAGGCTTGCTTTTTGGATGGGGGGTAATATTTTCAAGCCATGGATGGTTGAATCCGTGGATACAGAATATGTGTTTATGGAGGGCCAACTGTAAATGGTATCATGTGTAAAGATATATCATTAAATACACTGAATATCAAAATCAGAATGATACATGCCATTGTATTTTCCAATGTCTATGTATGTTTGTGAAAACTGAACAGTAAAGAAAACTGACAGGAAGAGAATCAGCTCATTTGAAATGTGGTTCTATGGCTATCATGGGCTGCAAAAAAAGACAAATAAATGGGTCCTAGAGCAAATCAAGCCTGAACTCTCCGTAGAACCCTAGATGACTAAGCTGAGGCTGTCGGTTTGACCATACAATGAGAAGACATGACTCATTATAAAAACTAATGATGCTTAGTAAAGTTAAAGGCAGTGTTATCTTCCCTGACACCCCCACTCTTTTAATAGTTCAATAATTGGATACATTCCATAAATTGGCTTATTATTGGCACTCCACATGCTTGGCAGTAGACCAGGGACTCCCAAGTATAAGGAATCAAGGTTTGCTCAGAAAACCTAAGGAAGTAGCCTACTAAAATTCCCAAAAGCCACACTTGGGAAAGGATTATGTGAACCCCCCTGGAACTGGTGAGTTAGTGAGGAAATGGGCTGATTCTCCTGGACATATATAGAAATGAGTCATTCAATAATCCCATTAAGGGAGCTGGACACTCTTTGCTTGCAAAACTGGTTTTTCCTTGCAACTTTCCCTAAAACAATAGAGGTTTGCCTGAGACTCATCAGTTTTAATGTTTCAATCATTAACACATCTGGAGAACCCACTCAAACTCACTCCTTCAGGGAGCATATCAAACATAAACATCACCCCAAAACACCACCAAAGTGGGTTCAGTTTCCCAGAGGCCATCACTCTGCTGGTTTACTGGGGAGATTATCAGACAGGAACAAAAAAAAGTGCTTCTATCCCACAATCTCCACTCCCACCCCTGTCATGCCACAATCACCCTCCCCACCGCACTTACCTCCTCTCCCATCATTCTGGCATCCCAGGAGTAAACAGAGCTCTAATGGAGCACCCTTCACTTCCTGGATCAAAATCCCATGGATTCTCACAAGAAGACACAAGCGTGGGAAATTCAAAAATAAAAATAAAAAGAATACCAAAAAAAATTACAGCAAGCACAAAAACACACTTTAAAATGTGGAAGTAACCTGGGAAGGGTCATAAAAAGTGTGTCACTTACCTGGATGTCCTGATCTCACCTGGAAGTGTTCTGGTAGGGACTGCCCATTGACGCAGGGATCTCACCAGCATAATGGCACCTTGTCACATGCAGGAACATACGTGACAGGAACAGAACTGGGGATCTATCGACATCGTATCCCATCAATAAAAAGCAGCACCAGTGGAACAGCAGCAGGACAGGTGCATAGCAAGGCAGAAACAATTTCATCTGAAAAGGGACCCTTTTGTGATCTCCTGGCATCCCTGTAATGCCACTTTTAACATGTCTGATAATCTCCTGGGTCACCCAGTGCTTCTTAGCCATTCTTCTTCTGCTGCCCAAATCTCTGCTCTTCAGACAGGTATAGTACAGCCCATCACCCCAAACTCTATTTCTCTATTCCAATATTTCCTACTTTCTTTATTAACCTTGTGTGACTGCTTAAAGCCTGAGTGTATGCATGTGTGTGTGTTCTCTTGATTATTTTTCAATGAAACCATTTTTATTTCATCCCCTGGCTTGGAGTCTCCTCAGTTACTACCAATATATATAGGTCAAAAGATCCCGCCGTTACCTGGCCTCTTGCTCCCATCTTGAGCTCATTAGAATTCCCCATATTGAAATTCAGACAGTAGAATTTTCATAGTTCTCTCCATAGACCCACGCAATTCGGGGTAACAGCAGTAGAAAAGAGTAAGACTGTATTACCGGGGGGATGGGGTTAGATTCAATCAAGGAAGCCACAGCCCTGAGTGCAGGACCTGAACAGGGTTGTTGATGATAGGGTGTCTTGGAGACCTCTCATTCATAGAATTGCCATAAGTCTAAGCTAATTTGATGGCAATAAACAACAACATGTACATAAAATTGATAGTTCCAACTAGAACAGAGCCACTGAATTAATCAAATTTACATAAGTGTTGGCTCACCAATCAATTGTTGTTTCAATGGATCTAGCACTTTGGTCATGACTCGGCTACTGTTTCTTTCATCACATGCCTAATCTGTTTACTCACAGGCAAAGGCTGCTGGCTGTATTGGCTGGGGGATTCTGGGAACTATACTTCAAACCCCTAGCATTTCTAAGCTCTGCCCACAACAGACAATGCACTTATATTGCTTTTCATGCACACACACAAAAAAAGGGAAAAAAAGAAAGGCAGGCTTGGTGCCACACAAAAATTACCTCTGTCCAAGTTAGAGAGCTAGTGGGAAGTATATATGAAGTCAGCTGAAATATTAATTCTGTAACCATTTGCAGTGTGAAACTGGCAATTTATTTGATGGTTTTAATTTTTTTTTACAAAAATACCTTGTAATTGCTATCTTATATTTGTTTTCTACTCATAGCAGTACAATCTACTTTATACTTTACTCATTCCAATATTCATTTATGCATTCATTCCAATCTAAATATCTTTCCTCCGTTCATTCTTTTCTTTTGCTTCTTGCCTCATTAGTAGCAAGGCTATCTAACCTATACACAGCAAAAAGCAATAAATTAAACATTTATAAAAAGGTTGCCTGTGCATGAATTTAATTGAAAGCGAATAATGCATGTGATAAGATTAGGCTACCTTATATGCCTTATTAAAATAAATATCAAATTTGGGGTTGCCTCATTCAATTTTTGATACTAATTAAGTAACCATAAGATTAAGAAAGGAAATTGAATTTTCTACTTAAGGGGCTTCCAATAAAGCCACGGATGTTACTGAGTTAAGGTTCTCACAAACTAAGATAAGTGTATATCAAACAACTTGCCAGGCTTGCTCTGTAACATTGACTTAAAACCAAGGAGATAAATGTCAAGCCAACCACAGATGTAAATATGGAGACAGAACATTTCCTCAACCTGTCTTATGCCCCAAGCCTAAATGTATTTACATGGAAGCATGTGTCTCTGAGCTAGCCGGAGTGTGTTTAAAATGATAGTTTAATAGGCTCTTCTTTTGAATCTGTAGTTAACTCTGGTAGGAAAGAGGTCATAGTTTATGCCAAACACTACTCAGTGCTGATGTAGACATTTTCATACCTGACATTATAAAGCAGAACTATAGCATCCTCTCCACCCCTCTATGGCTTAGGCATACAATAGCAGGCTGCCACCAGGCAGTGTACAATGTTTCTTTGGCAAAGTGATTTGGAAATCACATGGTATTGGCTGGTAGTTCCCACGTCAGTGCAGAGATATATCCACCTGGGCATTGATCTAATTTTTAAAGAAAAAGAAGCAAAAACTGGGGAGCATCCAATGGAATCTGCAGAAGAACCAAGATACACATCTCAAGACACTCAAAAGATGGTTGCTTATTGGTAGAAAAAACAATATTTCAGGCTGTGTGCACTCTTAAGGTGTCTTCAAGCAACTGCTCACAATCAAAATTGAGAAATTTCTGGACCAAAAACTTCTCTAACCATTTGTTCAACATTTTCCTCTTAAAACAAGATACTCAAGGAGCATTGTACTATATGAAAAGCAGCCATGCTAGTTTTGACAAAGACAATGTGGCTTGGCCATTGTTGATGGTATTACAGTAGTCCTAAACAAAACAAAAATGTGGTAGCAAGGTATTGTCCACCAGGGGTTGATGGGTCATACAGCCCCTGGCTCATGAAAACTTCCTCAGTCTTGTTCATCCAAATAAATGAAAATGTGTAAGGGAGTGTAATCCATGTGGAAGGAGGACACACCTTCATTGGTCGTCTTATTACTCTTCACATAGGGAGTGATGTTCTGGGGGGAAAAAATATGCTCTACCCATGGAGAATGGATTTCCTTTGAATCTGAATTTGGCAAATCAACATCCTGGAGTGTACGGACAGCCAAGCAAAGAAACTTTCCTTTTCAGAATATCATTTGAAAGAAAATAAACATCATCCCTTCATATGCATAAAAACTCCCAGTTATACTAAGTAGCCTATTCTCCACAGTAAAACACAGTCAAAGGCACATATCACTAGCACTCTAATTACATGTATTAAAAAGTTCCATATAATTATTGTAGGAAGATCAGCAAAATTAAAAATATTGCTTTCTTACAGCTATTATTACCTTGGCTCTAATGCAGCCAAGGTTTTAAATTTATGTCTGAGCTGCCAGCCATTTCATCAATCTATTTTTGTGACTTGTTCAGAACAACTGGTTTTATTTCACAGTCTCAGTAACTGTTCCAACAGGTCTATTAACGGTTTGGCACTCTCCATTTGTAAAGCTTTAATTAAGTGAAACAAGCTAAAAATCACTAATATGTGCCTTTAGCAAAGTAGTGATGTAATTATCTCATTTAACAGATAACTACTTGCATTACATTTTTCAAAGCACAAAGAGAAAACTAGCTCTAAATGACACTTTTCAGGCTCATTAAACTCACTAGAGAAATATCAGATTAGGGATTTCCACAGCAAATGCCATAATAAACTTTAAAAAGTAGTACAGTATAAACAAGATGAGGATTCAAGGTGATGGGATATTCTGGCACAAGGCAATAAAAAGATGCCTTGCTCATATGTGTACAAATGTCTTTTCTGTTCTCTCACATAGGGATTTTAAAAACAGATTTCCTTTCTTTTTTAACAATGCTGAAATTACAATTTTAGCTGAGATTAAATAAGCATTATGGCAACTAAAAGTAGTAAGCAGTGCTTTTTGAACTATGGCCTCATTGACTGAACTGCTTGGGGGATTTTGGTAGTCCAAAAAATAGCCTTTCCAAGCTCTTGAATATCTTGAACTGCCATATTTGTTGACACTATGTTATATACATGACAAGCCACATGAGACATAAAAGTACAAAGGAGATGTAATTATGCATGCAGGCCCTAGGATATTATCACATGACCCCCATTGTTGCTGCAATCACATTTGCAAATGTGGATGGATAGAAACTGGCTTGGCAGCCTTCAGTATCATGCGTCCCTTCAATAGCGCACCTGGGGCTGTTTCAGCCACTGGCGATCCCGTGGCTCTCTTCTGGACTCCCCCTTAACCCTTTCTCCCTACCCTATTGCCCTACCCAGCATGCCTTTCATGGTTTTTTTATTATTTTATATTATTATTTTTATTATTTTTAGCTTTAGTTGTAAAGCAATTTGGCAATTATGGCAATGCAATTTAGTGAAACAAATTAAAAAGAAAAGTAAAGAAAACCAGTCTGTTTGGAGATAGCAGGAGGGAGGGGGAGAGAGGAGGAGACTGAGACCATATGACTGCCCAATCTCAGGACTGCAAATGGAGAAATTTATCATACCTGAGGATTCATGGCACAGCAGTGCAATTAGGAACTTTTTGATGGGTGTTCCCCATCAATGGCAAATGAGCCCTAACCACATTTTGGAGGCACAGCAGCAATGATTTGGAGGCAACATCATGTGATAAGTCTTGCCAAAGGCATTATTATCCAATTTTAATTCTGGTTTAAATGGCTTGTGTGATAAAGTCCCTAGACTCCAATGTCCCCATTCCTGCCTCCACCATATTTGACCTTCCCATGTTGCCCTGGAACATCTGCATAGGGCTTCTACCTGCATTCACTTAAACTCAAGAAACCTATCCAACAGGGTTTCACAGTTAACCTGAATACATGAGGAAAGGGAGAACATTAACCCAGTCCCTCTCCATTGTAAAGGAGAATGTCTCCTATAAGTGGAAGCTCCCCCTGGGAACTGGAACCTTCTCAACGTGGGAGGGTCAGAATATTAGGGACACAGTGGCATTGGAGACAGGCCTTGCATATGCACTCTTATCTTCTCCCTACTTTTACCTCTCACATTTTCAAGCTAAACACCCACATAGGGTTACCAGATGCAATAGGGGAATAGAGATATACAGTCGTCCCTTCACATTCGCGGGGGTTATGGGAACAAGACCCCCACGAAAGTGAAAAAACCATGAATAAAAGCAGCCTTCCTAAACACACACACACACGGAAACTGACCCAGCCTCTGAGCATTTAAGGAGGAAAGAAAATCACAGCCCCGTGCCCAAGGAGCTCAGTTTCCATAGCTGAAAAATATATGTGATATAAAGGCTTCATTAGAGTCAGCGACCTTTGCGTGCTTATAGTCAGTAATTGCTAGTTTTCGGATTTCCTGATTATTTTTCCACACTCCCTTTTTCCCAGCATCATTCTAACCTGCATCCATTTTGTCTTCTTCTGTCTCTCTCCTCCATTAGACAATGTCTTTGATTTTGAACAAGTATTTGTAATTAAAGCCATTTGTATACACTTTAAAAAGAAGACTAAGCTTGCTCCCTTCTCTGCTACATGCCATAGGTGGGTGGGTGGGCAGGCATAGGACTGGTTCTTGTTCACTTCTGCCTTGTCAGTTTGATTACTCTGTTTGAGAAATCAACTCTTTCTCACATTTCCCTACAGGTTTGGCTTTTAGTGCACATTTGGGAAGAGAATCACACACATAAGGGATTGAGAGGTTATGCTATATATTTTGAAATACTCTCTAAGAACATTTGGTTAACTTTTGGTCAATGTACTAAATTTTAGAGCCTCGTCACTGGTAATATTTAGGGCTGCACTGTGGGAACTGTATTCTGTCAACAAAGTGGAATTTGACACGAAGTTCATGACCACCATTATTATTATTATTACCCCGCCCCTCTGTTAAAAACAATCAGAGCGGCTTACAAGAATTAAAATGCAACAATGCTAACTAAAATCCCTAAATACCACCCACTCCCACCCTCTCCCATAAAAAGATATTAAATTAATATAAAGTTTAAAACCAACCTAACTAAAATCACATAAAATACAAATATAAGCAAGACTAAAAGACTAAAAGAGGCCAGGAGACACAGCTCTTGAGGCCGGGATCTAATAAGGAAAGGCCTGCCGAAAGAGATCCGTCTTTAGTGCTTTTTTAAAGCTACTCAAGCTCGTCATCTGATGGATCTCATTCAGCAGGCCGTTCCATAATTTGGGGACAATTACCTACAAGGCCCTCTGGGAGGTTGCAAACAGCCTAGATTTTTGTGGCTGAAGCAAATTCCTCCCAGAGGACCAGAGTGCACGGGGAGGATTGTATGGGAGGAGGCGGTTCCGAAGATAAGTTGGACCCAAGCCATTTAGGGCTTTAAAGGTAATAACCAACACCTTATACTGGGCCCGGAAACTGATAGGCAGCCAGTGGAGAGATTTTAATACAGGATTTATATGGTCTCTCCGAAATGTTCCTGAGACCACTCTGGCTGCCATATTTTGTACCAACTGAAGTTTCTGGACCAAGCACGAGGGTAGCTCCATGTAGAGGGCATTGCAGAAAGCTAGACGAGAGGTTATCAGCACGTGCACCACAGTCTCGAGGTCCTTTACTTCCAGGAAAGGGCGCAGCTGGCATATCAGCCGAAACTGATAACAGGCGCTCCTGACCGTCGCATTCACCTGACTAGTCATCTGAATCGATGAATCAAGGAGCACCCCCAGACTGCGAACACAGTCCTTAACGGAGAGCGTGACCCTGTCCAGGACTGGAGGATGCAACCCAACTCCTGGTTTCGGGGCCGCACCTCTGTTTTATCTGGATTTAATCTCAATCTGTTTTTCCTCATCCAGCCCATTGCTGCTTTAAGACAGTCATTAAGAGGAGAGACACCATCAGAATTCGAGGCCGATAATCGGGACAAGGAGAAATAGATTTGGGTGTCATCAGTGTACTGATAACATCCAGCCCCATAACTCCGAATAATCTCACCCAGCAGCTTCATATAGATGTTAAACATCATCGGGAACAACTGCCCCTAGTCTGTACATTTTCAGAAAACCACCAGTCACTAAGGACTTTTTCGGACGGGGTTTTGCAATGCTAGCAGCCTCGTCCCCGTTGCAAGGCTGCTGCGCTGCATGGCGTCCCTTTCGGATGACGCTCTTCCCTGCCGATCCTCTGCCAATACACTTGCGTAACTGCTGGGACACTGCAGCGCCATATTTGGCGCTTTTCTAATCACAATCAACTTTCGTGATTAGAAAACCGCCAAATATAATGCTGCAGCATCGCAGAAGTTACCCAACAGTATCAGCAGGGGAGAGCGTCATCCGAAAGGGACGCCCTGCAGCGCAGCAGCCTCACAACGGGGATGAGGCTGCTAGCGTTGCAAAACCCCATCCGAAAAAGTCCTAAGAAAACTAAACAGTGAAAGAAGGAAACCGACCATTCTGCATGTGATGAATGAGTCAACTATAATACCTCCACTCAATCTATTTTTTTATTTTTATTTTTTTTTTGTGCATCTGAAGCAAAATAGGGCTATGTCAGAGCTTGAAATAAATTACTATTTTGGACTAAGAGCCTCCAGAATCCTACAGCTAGCCTGGCCCAGGATTCTGGAGGTTGTTTTTTAAAGGGTCACTTTTTCCAAACTCTTCCCTGTGTTCTTATCAAGGTTATCCATGTAATATCTTGGTGTGGGGGTATTTGCATGTGTTTGTTAGTGGCACAAATTTTAAAATATAAATGATAAGTTGGGTATCTACGACTGGGAAACTGCCTTCCATTTTTCCCACTTGCAAAATGGGAATAGGTTTCTTTAATGAGTAGAAAGGTCTAGTCTCTAAAGGGTTTTTTATTGTTGTTGTTGTTGTTGTTGTTGTTGTTGTTGTGTGCCTCAGGTCTTGTATTTGAGACATTCCAAAGAAACTGTAAGCAACAGCTGCATTCCCACCCCCATCCCAGTTCTAAATAATGATTCAGTAGTCAGAAATAGGAACGGCAGCATCTTCTTCACTGTGTCACTTTTAGCACTGATATTATATGTTATGGTGTTCAACTATCAAAACTGTTTGGACTAAAAACCCTAAAAAGACTGGTGCATCAATAAATCAGTCAGTCTCTCAAAGCTTCCTGTCATTCATTCTCTCTACAACAACCTTAGAAGACATATTAAAATACACACACACGCAGGGCTTGTCTAAACGAGAAAATATAATGCTGATTGATGCGCATTAATCCAAATTTGCAGCAACTTTCCTTTGTCTCCACAGTTGTTTGGGTTTTTGTTTTGGGTTTGTTTGTTTTTTGACAAAATTGCTGGTATGCGAAGCTATCTGTGTTTGAAGTTCACAGGAAGCTATGCCAGTGAATCAAGATGATGGCTGAGAGTGAATTACTTGCACTATTATTCTCAACAAGTTGCCACTGCTGCCAGTATTTTTTGTAAACTGCAAATCAAAGGTGTGCAAGTGCAACCTTCCCCTTTAAAAAGCTGTTTGGTCATCTCAGCACCGAGAAAAAGCACATGATTGGCAAAGTGAAACTCCAGAATGGAGCTTCCAGTTACTTTGTTGCTGGCAAGCCAACACTCGGTGCACATCTGACCCATCAGCTTTCCACTTGCACCCTGCACTGCAATGCGAATCGGTTGTCCAAACAAGTGGTAATGTGCATTTCCATGCATTATTTTAAGAACTTTATGAAAAGTGGCAAAGGCTTTCCCCCCATAGTTTTGGGAGTTTTTTTGGGGGGGGCTACTTCTGAATAATGCAAATCACCACAGGATCTCATTGGGACAAAAAATATTCCCTGCAAATTCTATTAGGATTATTTTCACGTCTAGACAACCCCACACACAGCTTGTCATTTCAGAATCATCCCTGGCCCTGAAGTTTCCAGGCCAAAACCTGAGACCTAGGGACAGTCCCTGGAGACGTCATTAAGCATTAATGCATTAAGTACCAACCACAGTTGCTAACAGCTTATCGTCCAAACACACAGAGAGCATATTTTCCTTTCTGGAAATTAAAAGAGAAACATTAGCTTAAAGGAACTGTTCCCAAATCAAAGTAAAATGAGGGGATTATTCCTCTCACTGACTTAAGGAGATGGGATACAGAACATTTAATCTAGCCTACTTGATTTAATACCCTAAAGGTAACTAGATCCTGTCTGATCTTAGAAGCTAAGCAGGGTCAGCCCTGGTTAGTACTTGGATGGAAGACCACCAATCAATACCAGGTTTTGTAGGCTATATGTCAGAGAAAGGAGCTGGCAAGACAACCTCTGAGTATTCCTTGTCTAAGGACTTTTTCGGACAAAGGAAAAACAACGCTAGCAGCCTCGCCACGTTGCGAGGCTGCAGCGCTGCAGGGTGTCCGTTTCGCATGACGCCCGTCCCTAGCGGTACTGTTGCAGTACCGCTGGGACATTTGAGCATTATATTTCGGCAATTTTTACTCACGATCATTGAAAACCATATGAAATTCATGGGGTCACCGTAACAGGCAATTTGAAGGGACATACGTGCACACTTGCTTCTAGCCAGAAGGTGGATGCAGAGCACAGTGGAGTGTGAACTCTAATGCAACAATGACTGGAAGGGAAGGAGGAAATAAATATATAGGTCACCATGACAATGCCTTTGCAAGTTACAGCAACAAGTCAGTTAAGGTTTGCAAACAGCAGCAAGTTCCTGCTCTACGAGTTGAGTTGGAGGTTTGCACACAGCCCATTCCTCTTGGCTGGAACAGAACCCACCAGAACCAGAGAATTTATACCCTCATTTCTTACCTAGAGATGATTCATGAAAAGTGGAGGCTCAGGGCCAAGCCCTGAGATCTGGCAACCCTACCACACGCAGACATAGACACACAGAGAGACATCCATGTACTAACACAAATATATCATGAGAGCATAACACCGGTGTGTGGCTGTTCCAAGGCCAAAGTAGTTGCCACTGAGTACTGTACTCATTCTAACTCTTGTGGGTGGACAGAGCCAAAACATCCAGCATCATGAGGGCTCATTGCCCATTACTATTGTATTTATTATTTATTTGATTTATATCCTCCCAGAAAGGGTCTCAAAGCAGCTTACAGCACAAGTGAAAACAAAACAGCAAAAACTTTATGAAGAATAAAAGTTAAAACAGCGTTAAAAATCAGTCCCATTAATACATTACTTTAAGACATTAATTTGAAACAATTAAAAACACATAAAAATCCATTACATATTAATAAACAACATGCTCATAGCACACCCTTCTGCTCCAACCAGTTGAGGCTCAAGGCTTGCTTAAATAAGAAAGTCTTGGCCTAGCAGAGAGAAGACAGGTTTTTAGATCAGAGGTGGGAGTCATGCAGTCCTCCCCATGTTGTTGGACTGGAATGTCAAATTACTCACTATTGGATGCTGTGTTGGCCAGGGCAGCTGGGAGATGCAGTCCAACAACATCTGGAAGGTTGCTGGTTTCCACCCCTAGCTTAATGGAACAACCATGGAATCATAGAGTTGGAAGAGATCACAAGGGCCATCTATAGCAATAGCAATTGCATTTATATTTCTATACTGCTTATCAATGCAAAGCACTCCCTAAACAGTTTACAATGTGTTAGCTAATTGCCTCCAATTAGCTGGGTATTCATTTTACCAACCTCAGAAGGATGGAAGGCTGAGTCAACCTTGGAGTCCTATAGGGTTGAACTCACAACATTGTGGCTGCAGTACCGGCATTTAACCACTGTGCCACCAGGGCTCTGTAGTCCAAGACCCTGCCCTGCAGGAATACCCAATCAAAACACTCCCAAGAGATGGACATCCAGCTTTTGTTTAAAAACTTCCAAAAAAGAAGATTCCTCCACACTCCCAGGCAGCACATTCTACTGTCAAACAGCTCATACTGTCAGGAAGTTCTTCCTAATGTTTAGGTGGAATCTCTTTTCCTGCAGTTTGAGTCCATTGTTCCGTGTCCTAGTCTCTGGAGCAGCAGAAAACAAGCTCACTCCATCCTCAGTATGATATCCCTTCAAATATTTAAACACAGCTATTATGTCACCTCTCAGCCTTCTCTTCTCCAAGCTAAACATACTCAGCTCCATAAGCTGCTCTTCATAGGGCATGGCTTCCAGACCTTTCACCATTTTGGAACAAAAAACAAAACCCACTGTTGCAGTGGTCCCCAAACTTTGGTCCTCCAGGTGATTTGGACCTCAACTTTCAGAAGCCCTAGCCAGTTTGTCCAACAGTCAAGAATTTTGGAAACTGAAGTCCAAAACCTCTTGAGGACTAAAGGTTAGGAACCACTGCACTATTGTTAAAAAGCAGATTGAAAAATCCGTGGGAAGGTATAATGTTAAACTGAATTATGTCTTCTTTAAAAGCAATTGGGCAGAACAACTGTACCTGTACTGTGGGTGGGGGAGGCAGGAATGATCAGATGGTAGAACAGCCACTACATCCATCATGTCATTTTGCTGCACATGGATACTGTGCTTGGATCTAGAGCACATGCCAGTATAAGGTGTTCATGTGTCATGTACTTGCATTCCCAGATGCAGTGACCAGCAGTTTCAGAGTTACTCTGAAAACTTTATTGGCACAGAAATCCAGAAGGTATTGCATACAAGGTGTTACCTAAATTGCACGGGGTCTATGGGACCCACTCGTGACCTCTGAGTTATGATACTATATTGGGGAATTTTAATTAGCTCAAAGGTATGACTGTGAGAGATCAGATAACTTCAGGATCTTTACACCTGTGTATACCAGTACAGTTGTCCCTCCATATCCATGGATTTGGTATTCACGGATTTAAGTATTCACGGCTTGAAAATATTCTTTAAAAAATAATAATCCAAAAAGCAAACCTTGATTTTGCCATCTTATATAAGGGACACCATTTTGCTTATGCCATTGCATATAATTGGACTTGAGTATTCATGGATTTTTGTATCCATGGTGGGTCCTGGAACCAAACCCCAGCGAATATGAAGGGACAACTGTATTCACTGTGGAGACTCCACGCCAAAATAAAATAAAATAAAAATGTTTTTATTGAAAAATAATCATGGAAGCATTCACACATGCACTCACATTCACAAGCAATCACACAAGGCTAGCGAAGAATTAGTATGAAGTATTTGGATAGAGGAACAGATTTGGGGAATGGGCTATAATTACCTGTTCGGAGAGCAGAGATTCATGCAGCCAAAAAATACTCAGAATTGGATCTGAGGGTGCAACAGTGAACCATCAGAGTAATAGCATCTGAAGAACTGTGCACAAATGGCTATGATATGAGGGTAATATTTATACCCAATCTTGTACCCTTAAGGGGAGTTTTGAGAGTAAAAACAATGGTTGGGTGAGTTTCCCACAGTTAGGACTTTTTCGGACATCAAAAAAACAACGCAAGCAGCCTCGCCACATTGTGAGGCTGCAGCACTGCAGGGCATCCCTTTCGGATGACGCCCGTCCCTGCTGGTACTGTTGCGGTACCACAGGGACATTTGAGTGTAATATTTTGGCGAATTTTACTCACGAAAGTTGATCGTGAGTAAAAATCGCCAAAATATTACACTCAAATGTCCCTGCGGTACAGCAACAGTACCGGCAGGGACGGGCATCATCCGAAAGGGACGCGCTGCAGCGCTGCAGCCTCGCAATGTGGCAAGGCTGCTTGCGTTGTTGTTGTTTTTTTTGATATCCGAAAAAGTCCTTAGGCAAAGAAACTCTGGCTTTGTTGGTTGCTGCTAATTGTCGGAATATTAACATTGATGGGTTTTTGGCTACCTCTGTATTGTGGATGGGAGAAGGTATGAAGGAAAGACATTTGTGGAGATGAGTGTGGACAATAGGTATTCTGGTCGTGGCTTGTTTTTGAGAGTATGACTCACTGCCAGATGCATCCAGGGAAATTAGCACATTCTACCTTTACAACAGTCTAAGGGGGATTCGCTTAATCTCATCCTGGGTATATTTGGGTTTGGAGAATTTCCAAGACAACTTCTTAGGTCTTTGGGTGACCTTTACTTGAACCCATCTGTGGCTGGCTTGGTCTACTGGAGACCTTGTAAATTGTCTAATATTGCCAAATTATGAATTATTGGAGGTAAGGGGTGTAAGGCCAGGTAACAAAGGTTATTGCTCTGAATTGGAATTTAGCAGGCAAACTGTATACTAACAGCATATTACAATCTATGAAATCTGGCAGGCCCCAACACTATTGGTTATCCATCACCTCTTGACCTTCTCTTCCCATGCAACATCCATCCCATTTTTCCCAAGCCAATTCTGCAGCTGCGGGCTTATCTCCCCATTCCCATTGGTGACCATTATACTCCCCTTTCACTGTTGCCGCAGAACACTTGTTAACCAGAATAAAGAAATGAAAACACAGTTAACAGCACAGTTACAAAGAATATTGAAAATGGCACGAGCAAGTCATGCCAGAGACCGATCCTGACATCATGAAACATCTCTTTCCTAACCCTCATTCTCCCCACTAAAGTCCCTTGTACTTCCTGGAAAAT
Organism: Gambelia wislizenii; assembly: GCA_030847615.1. Lineage (NCBI taxonomy): Eukaryota > Metazoa > Chordata > Lepidosauria > Squamata > Crotaphytidae > Gambelia > Gambelia wislizenii. Next base: position 99,506,614 of record JAUMIR010000003.1, on the reverse strand, counting down.
CAGAGAATCCTTATGGAACCTGTTGTGACATAAATTTCATTTCAAAGGTTGTAGGTGCTACAACTTGAGACTTCTGTTTCATTCAAATCATAAGCAAAATCATCACTATCAACCTGGTAGTATAAATATTATATTGCTAATACAGTATAAATTGACCAACTTAAAGCTGCAATCCTATACACACTTACCTAAGAATAAGCCCCACTGGACAGAGTAAGTCTATGATACATGTGGGTTGTTATATGAAGTAAAGCAGACCTGTAATTTTGGAGAAGGAAGGAAGGACAATGATCATGAAAGGGCATGTCTACACATGGGGCCAAATTCCAAATGGAGTTCTACCCCTTGTGCCCCCGAATTCAGCCTGAAGCCTCTGCACAGAATTTATTCTCAGCAGGGATGTTGGGTAGTTTTCTTCATTACTTGACTGTCCCTTCGGAGCTTCATCTACCACACCACCCCTGCCACTCACCACTTGCCACTCACTGCTCACCACCACTGTCACCACAAGTGGTGAGATCCTGGCAGGTGCAACCATTTTAAAGCTCAGGAGGCAAGATCCCAGCCAAAGGGAGAGGTTTTCTCTCTTCTCCTGGCTTGGCAGCACTACCTCTACCCGCTCTCCCACTCTCCCATTGCAGGAAGAGGCAGTTGAAGCAAGCAACGGGCAAGGGGAGAGTGGGCGGAGGCAGTGCTGCTGAGCCAGGGGAAGGGAGAAAAGCTCTCCTTTCAGCCAGGAACTTGTCCCCTCAGCTTTAAAATGGTTGCCATGGTGGCAGACAAAAATCCAGAGAAAATCTCAAATCCTAAAAACCTCAGATCAAGGTAAAATATTCTGAAATGCCTCAAATCTGGGCCATGCATCAAGTTGCCTGATTGCTCCACATTCAGGGGAATTCAGAGGGGGGTTCAGGGTTTTTAATAGTGCAAACAAGCCTTTAGTCAGTCCTATGGTTCATCATCCACTATTACTAAAACTCTGGAGACTGAGCGGGGGGTATTTTTATGATTTTGGCCTAAATTTAATTGCCAGTCCCGAATAGAGCAGATTCACTGAATCAATATAATATTAGTGGTGACTTAACAAGTTGCATAGATTCAATGAGTCTACTCTAGTTGGAATGAACAACTGGACTTAGTTTTTCATCTCCACCTATAGTTTACAAAGAAAACTGGGACCACATAAACAAATTCAATTTGAAGTGTACTTCAGAATATTTGTCTTTGGGAAAGACATTTTTTAAAAAACCATAAGTTGGGATAAATGAAACGTATAATAAATGGAACTGCAATTTGCTTTAGGTTATGAAGCAGTGTAGGAAACATGCATGCAATGAATATTGTTGTCAACATTTAGATGTGGAAAAGGCACAGTTGGGAACTATAGCTGAAGAATTAACTTCCAGATATGTATTTGAACATGTAAATAATTTGACCAATTAATTAATTACTCTGGAATCAAAAAATGTTTTTTAAAAAGGAAGTTGTTTTGAGCCATCAAAGAGGAGAAATATTTAGATCTATTATATCTTAGACTGCATTGTTAGGATTAAATTCAATGTTGGCCCAGCTTAGAAAAGATTCATTGAAATCTATGAGACTTATATTTGGTGTGATTAACAAGTCTCATTCATTTCATTGAGTCTGTTCTAGATAGAACTGGCAGGACTTACTTGTTTCATTTTTTTTATTATTTAGTCAAGTACCAATTAACTACAAAATCGCTTTTGTAGGGATTCCAGCCATTCCCAAGTGTCCTGCTGTTAAGGTTGCCAGATTTCAGAAATTGCCCTGAGACTGCAGTTTTCATGGGTCATCTTCAGGTAAGAGACAAGGGTGCAAATTCTCCAGTTTTGGTCGGCTCAGCTCCAGGAAAGAGGAAAGGGTTGTGTACAATTCTCCATCTCAGCTAGTAAAGCAGCAGCTTGCTTTGATTTGCTTCAATTTGCTTCGAAGTTTTGATTGATTTGTTGGTGCAACTTGCAAAGACTATCCAAGGGTCTATGTATTTACTTATTGTATAGTATTTAGCTCCTCCTTGGCTCCCATTTGTGGAGCAGGGCTAAACTGCACTCTGTTGTGGACCCACCTTCTGGCTAGAAGAAAGTAGGCTAGATTAAACTTTCCTTATCCTGTGTCCCTAAATAAGTGAGGAAGAATAATCCCCTTTGGCTAACGTCTCAATTTCTAATCAGAGGAAAAAACACTGTGAAATTCATGGGGTCGCCATAAGTCGACGGCTAAATCGAAGGTACACATACACATGCACAAATATGTTCTGAGCCAGTGTCATGTAGTGGTTTGAGTGTTGAACTATGACTCAGGAGACCAGGGTTTGAATCCCTGCTTAGTCAAGGAAACCAAGTGGATGATCTTGGACACTCTCTCAGCCTCAGAGGAAGGCAAAGGCAACCCTCCGCCTTCCCTCAAACAAATCTTGCCAAAAAAACCTCTGTGATAGGTTCACCTTAAGGTTGCCATAAGTCAGCAACAACTTGAAGGCACACAACAACAACAACAACAAAATATTTTCTGTGTATGCATGTATGTTTGAATGACAAGCTGTGAGCAACTGTGATTGGTGCTTAATGCATAACACTTAATCATATTACAGGAGCCATCACTTGGTCTCAGGTTTCAGCCTGAAAATCTCAGAGCCTGGGGCAATCCTGAACTGGCAACCCTACCTGTTGCTCATATCAGTGATTCATTTCATTACTATTTCTGCTTTCATACAGAAATCCCTTTGCTAGTCCCAGCTAGGGAACAATGGTAAACATTGAATAAAAACATTGAACAATGGTAAACATTGAATAAAAGATTCAGTCTAACCCTAAATCCAGCTCTAAAGCCTAAATCTATATATACAGTGGGCCCTCCAGATACATGGGAGTTCTATTCTGTGGGGCCAATGGATGGCAAAAAATGCAGATGGTCACACCCCATATTATTATGGCACGGCCGGTGCACATCATCACCATTTCAGCTATGGGACACAATGATCTGCGTGTGGTTGAAACCGCACACTGGAAGTCTGTGGATTGGGAAGGCCCACTGTACATTCAAAACCAAGATCCAATTGCCTAAATGTATGTTTTGACTTATCTGGTTCCTATTAATGCAATGGGTTTACTTAAGGGCACATCCAGACTGATTAAAAAGACCAGAAATTCCCAGATGTCCTTCCTGTTCTTTATGATTTTATTTTGGAGGTCCCTATACATTTTGTTAATCCCAGAATATTTTCTGTCATCTCTCAGTAGAATCAGAAACTTTTAATACTAGCTCTCTAGGAGATTATCAGATGTGGGGGAACACGTCAAAAATCATGTTCCCAGCCATGTCAGAAGATTGCTACAAGAACAGAAAGGGCGACCTTACTGGATGCCCGCATCCTTCTTCCATTCTGGTGACCGCTGCAGATGAGGCTTCCCTTTTGCATTGATGGGGACAAGCTGCTAATAAAAAGGTGATGCCCACACTATGCCCCTGGAACGCTGGAGGATGACATCATCTGCTAAGGTCACCCCTTCTTGTTCTTGTCACAATCTTTTGACACGGTTTTTTGCCACATCTGATAATCTCCTAGATCAGTTAATTTTAACCCAATATAAAATCAGAAAGAACAGGGACAAAATCTGGGACTTTTCAATCAGTCTGGATGCACCCTAGGCCAGTGCTATTGGATTTTGGCTTAAGGCTGCAGTCTTATGCATACTTCTTTGGGAGGGGCACAGCAAGAGTACTGTAGGGACAAAGTGATGCACTGCCCAGTGCTTCCCAAATCTGAATTGCTCATGCTTGTCAGGGGCAAAGAAGAGGGGTGGCTCAACCAAGCTTTTTGACTTGGTGGATTTTCAAAGGGGGGAATCTATCCTACCCATTGACACAACTGCAAGGGAGAAATTGACTATGCCAGTTCCAGGAGCCTTCTCTTAGGGCTTCTTGGAGGAACTAAGTCACATCAGCAGGCCTACCACTTGGGGGTTGCTGCTGGTGAGAACACTGCAGGGCAGACATCCCCTCTGCTCCACTCTAGTTATGCCTCTTTAAACAAGTTAGGATTGTACTGTAAGTCCCACTGAAATCAGCAGAAGGAAGGAAGGAAGGAAGGAAGGAAGGAAGGAAGGAAGGAATACTTCCAAGAAAAAAAGGCAGGATCAGACTGGAGATCTCCACAAACCAAGTGTATTTATACCTTCTTCCTCCTCTTTCCCCCCACCTCTTGATATATAAAATTTTGTGGTGGTGGTGGTAGTAATGATGGTTACAAAGAGCAGTTGTGAAACCTTGCTTTAAAACAGAATATTTTCCAGAAGAGGAAGATGCACTGGTAGGTATTTCTATTGTAAAAATACAGAAATCCACTCCCTGGCTACAGTGTTAATTGCAGTACCTTCTCCCAATGAAGAATGAAGGCTTAACTCTCTATATTTCTGGTTTTGCTTGGGGGAAGTCAGATCCTTGAAGTTATTTCAACCTGTGGATGGCCAAGCTCCATTTAATACAGTGTAGAATGGGTCCTTCCCCGTTATCTCTATGTTCAGTGAATATCCAGAATGTAATTGCAGAATGGGACAGGGGGGGTGGGGAGAGAAAGAAAAGAAAAGGGAGCTCCCTGTTTGCTGCTTGATCCAGTTATGATTAAAGGTAGAAGTTTTTCAGACATTACCAGCAGAAAAGAGTATAGTTAAAGCTGCTTTAAAAAAAGAGAGAGGCTTTATAAAGGGCCAGTACTCAAACTACTATTAAAAGCATCATGCTTGTTAAAACCTGTAAAAAGGCAGGAAATCAGTGAGTGAAATGCAGCTACTTCACCAATTACTGAGAGGAGTGTACACCTTAAAGCACTCTTTGAATTGTGTCATACCAGCCTCTCTTTTCTGCTCTCGCTCTCTCTCCAGCTTCTGATAGTCTTTACCTCTCTCTCGCTTGCTCACTTCGTCTTGTGCCAGCCATTCATTGGGTACATTAATGTGGAGGAGGGGAGGGGAGGGCAGTTTACAATGCTACACCAAGTTCACTTCTCGCTTGTTGTTAGCAACCCATTTACAGCTGAATGACTGTGAGCAAGAGACAGCTCAAAATGACTTTCTCTGCCTCTTCAGGAGCCCACTTGGTGGTGGTTTTTGTTGTTGTTTTTTTGTCATTTCTTTCTTTAAAAAAAACAACAAAGGAAATAATTGATCAGCTGAACATCCTTCACCTTCAAGGCAAATGTGTATCATCCACCTGGTTAATATTCTTCATCTTTCTTCTTATTTGCCATTTCCTTATGGCCGGTGTTGTTTTGGGGAGGGGGGGCAGACAAAGTATTCATTCTTTCCTCCCTTCCTTCCCTTCTTCCTTCTAGAGCTGTTTAAACAATACTTCATCAAATGTAGCCTAAAGCCAAAAAAAAAAAAAAAAAAAAAAAGCACAGCACAGTAGGTAAATAAAAAGTAAAAGGGGGAAAAAAAGAAAATATCATAGGCTCGAGGGTAAGTACTTTTATTCCTGTACTTTCATTGCCTAGGGAATTATTATTCCATTGCTGGTTTCACAAGAGTCAGAAAGGTGGGGGGAAAGGGAAAGGAAAGCTGCCGAGTTATTCACTGAATGGATTGTTCCTCTCATTGCTTTCACTCCTTGGGCTTCTCAAGAGTCCACTGATTACAACAAAGTGTGGCCATCTATTCCGTCTTATTGACAAAGGTCGTTAATTACTGCTGCAGCAGTAATACCTGCTATTAAATTCTGCTAAACAGAGATGGCAAATTAGCCAGGGATCTCTTGGTAACCTTTTTGGGGGGTAATTGCAGGACTGACGTGGAGGCTGTAGAACTGACCCCAGCCACAGCAATGGGGAACCTTTGTTTGTCACCCAAAGTGTAGGCCAAAATGTGAAATGAAAAGCTTTCCATCAGCAGAAGGCCTTTAGATGCAGAAGGCCTAGGAAAGCAACTTGCATTAAAAGCAAACCCCACTCTATATTGAAAACCATCTTATTCACCACTGTTTAAATGTACAGCTCATTAACCTAGACAGATATTCTGACATGCAAAGCCTGGGGCGGGGGTTAACATGGCAAAAAGCAGGTTGCCTTTTGGGGGCATTCCATAAATTATAACAGGCTTTAACCTGAATTTAAGAGCTGCTTAAGGCAATGGCTAGTGACAAAGAGATTCCAATATCTTTAAAGAAGAAGAAAAAAAATAGTGTTTCCTTTTGACAATGTTCCCCCATGTAGTCACCCCGTGTGACTTGTTCCAAACTCCAGATAACTATCTGCATGTTGAGACACAAGTAGTGCATAGAGTCAAGACAACAGCTTGGAATATTACTTTTTTAAAACGAAAATAGTTACAGCTACAGCAGTTGGCCACCATCCCAGTAGTTATTTACCATTAAAACTGCTCTTTACTTCCCTTCTTATCAAAAGTACCTAAGTTTTAGTTGAGGAAGGGACTAAATACTACAAGCTGTTAGCCTGTCGTACAAAACACACTCTTCTCCACCACAACACTGACAATGGAGCACAAGTCAGAACTTGAACAATTAGATACCTCACCTAAAGCTGGTGGAGGAATAACATCCCCACAACTATAAAAGTAAGTTTTCTGTCATAGTTACACTGTAAAAGAAGTGTATTATCACTGTTTAAGTTACAAGCATAATGTACTACCAAGTAGGCAAATGCCTTTTATTACAGTCAATGAGATGCTACAAAAATGGTGCAAACCCAGCATAAACATTTAAGTTCTGCCAGAACTCTTCTTAGTACTTTATCAGATGATCCCCTTTAAACGTTCTTTTGCCGGCATGAAAATATTCATTTTTTATGCCGGCAATCCCCCCCCCCTGCACTCACCTCTAATCCTGGCAGAAGGCTTCCTCAGCAATGAAGGAGGAAGTGAATGAAGCCCCATTCACTTCCTCCTTTGAAATCCCATGAGACTTCATCGTGCAGGAAAACATAAAATAAAACATTAAAAGTTACACCAAGCACCTAAACACACTTTAAAAGTCCCAAGTAACCCAGGGAGTATCATAAAAAGAGCAAATCTTACCTGGATGTCACCATCTCACCCGGAAGTGTTCACGTTGGACCAGCCATTGATTCTGCATTCACATGAGTTAAATGGCCCAAGATTTCATACGCCAGCAATGTCAGCACTAAAGCACCACAGGGGATCTATTGACAGTTTCAGCCATCAAAAAAAGGTACAGGATTTTGACAGGTCATAAATGCAAAAGGGCGACGTCATCTGATCTGCGTTTATGTGGCATCGTTATAACACTGTACTTAGTGCGTCTGATCAAGTCCTTAGATATGATGGCATGAAAATGAATAGATTTAGACACTTTGTCCAACCTTGGAAGCCATTACATAGAACTGCATTCTGCAACATAGAAATCTGCTTTGAGTTTTACTCTTGGACAGACATGGATAAAAAATTACATCTGTCTCTCCACTTTGCTTTGGTCTTGCTTCATGCTTTTAGTCCCACCGCAGGCTCTAATGCATTCCCTGAGACCATTCCTAGGGCTTGCCTTGATGAGCAATATAATATGGATTGCTGCACATTGCCTCTCCATTGACGCCCCCTTGTCGTGGGAGAGAGGCTTGCGTACCCTAATGATGTTTTGAGCTATGCTGGCAGTGGCATAATAGCCACTGGTAGGGTCTCCCATGCCAGACAGGTCAAAACCGAAGGGTCTGACAAAGAGCATCAAAGGGCAGGATGGGCTCTCTAGCCTTATGGCAACCATCCTAGGAGAAGGAAAACTCCAATCCCAAACCCGGGCAGATGGTGCTCGTCCAACCCTGTAAGGTCAACCATCTAAGAGAAGGAAACTCTAATCAAACCTACGGCCCGAGGACCTCGCTGCCACGTCCATGCTTGCAAGGCCACGGCAGATGAATCTCTGGTTTAAAGGGTGAGGCCAGTTCTGTGCACGCTGCGCTCCACCAGAAAAATCCATTGCACAGGCTCAAAGCTGCACATTAATGCAAATTCAGAGCAGCATTCATTTGTTTCCATGGTCCTTTGGCAAAATCACTCGTATGCGAAGCTATCCATGTTTGAAGTTCACACATAGCCATGCCTGCGAATCAAGAAGTTGGCTGTGAGTGAATTACTTGCATTATTATCCTCCATGAGTTGCCACCACTGCACAGGGGATTTTTTAACTGTAAATTAAAGGTGTGCAAGTGTGACCTTCTGGTTAAAAAAGCATTTGGTCACCTCCATGAAGCAAAGATGTGTCCAATCAATACCACAGAACTCCAAAATGGCACTTCTGGCCACTTCCTTGCCAGCAAACCCACCCCCTGTGCAATCAGATTTCCATTTCTGTCTTTGCCAAGAATGCGCTGTAATTCGAATTGGGTATCTTCACAAGCGGTAATGCACATTTCTGTGCATTTAAAAAAAAAACTTCAGGAAAATCCATGAAAGTTTTTCCCCTGAGATATATAGAGTCCCCCCACTTCTGAATAATGTGAATCACCATGGGATCTCATTGGGACAAAAGGTATTCTCCTCAAATTCTATGGAAAGTATTTTCACCATTTAGAGAACCCCCTAGATTGCAATCTGAGTTATCTTCTACCTCTGTGATTCTATCAGCTGGATGAGTAAAAAATATGCCAATCCCAGTTCCAGTAAAAATAAAATTATGCTGAATTTCTTTTGTCAGCAATGGACCAGAGAAATTGCTCTTTGGGTACTTGGCAAGCAAGCAAGTTCATGGGATTTGGGGACTATAACTCCCATCTGCCCCAGCCAGCCATTCACTGTTGATCAGGGAAGTTACTTTTAAGATTTAAAAAAGCCAATGCAATTCTAGGCTGCAGCAATAGGAGTATAGTGTCTAGACTGAGGAAGTAATAGTACCACTCTAATCTGCTTTGGTCAGATCTCACCTGGTATACTGTGTTCAATTGTGGCACCACAGTACAAAAAGGATATTGACAAGCTGGAACATATCCTGAGGAGGGTGACACAAATGGTAAAAGTTCTGGAAACCATGTGCTATGAGGAGCAGCTTAAGGAGCTGGGTATGTTTAGCCTGGAGAAGAAAAAGTTGAGAGGTAACATTATATTCATGTTTTAATATTTGACAGGATGCCATATTGAAGATGGAGCAAGCTTGTTTCCTGCTGCTTCAGAGACTAGTGTCTCATCTACACCAGCCAGGATATGCTGGCTCCCTGCCGGCATATCCTTGCCACAGATCAGGCCTGTGTCTCCCCCATTACCTTGATGAAACAGTCTGGAGTCCAGATAAGAATGCCAGCCTGATGCTGCAGATGCCATTTTCCTTGCCTTCCTGGCATCAAGGAAGCTGACCACAAAATGTAGCCTGAGGCTCCTTACATGTGACCAGCTTTGGTCACATGCTGCAGGAACCCTTCCTGGCAACCAGGGTGGTGGCAACCAGCAGCTGGAGCGATGGGCCAGAATGCCAGACATATGGAGACCCATCCATTGTTTGCCTGTGGCATTGGAGTAAACTGGGTATTTTTTAAAATCGTTCTATTGGGCCCTACCCCACCTTTCCCCCATCTCAGCCCTGTATCTGCCCCAAGGGTAGTGAGGACTGCCTGGGGGCAGAATGGGGCAAATACCCTGTGTCATATGGATTGCAGGGCTGAGATGGGGCAAGATGGGGCATTTTGCCTGTTTAGACAAGCCCTAGGGCACAGAGCAATGGATTCAAACTACAGGAAAACAGATTCCACCTAAACATTAGGAAGAACTGTTCAACAGTAGAATACTCTGCCTTGGAGCATAGCGGGTTCTCCTTCTTCAGAGGTTTTTGAACAGAGGCTGGATGGCCATTTGTTTGGAATGCTTTGATTGTGTATTCCTGCGTGGCTGGGGTTAGAGTGGATGGCCCTTGTGGTATATTTCACCTCTGTGAGTCTATGATTCTAACATGAATGAATATAACGATTTGCCTTATACCAAGGACTTTATCAGATGGGGGGAAATGTGGCAAAAAAACCCAAATCCAAAATCATGTCATAAGGATTGAACGATAGCCCAATGGGCAAAATTATCAGATACCCATGTCCTCATGCTGCATGGCACGGGTGTGAATAAGGCATCCCTTTTTATTGATGGGGAAAGCTGCCAATAAAAAGTGACGCTTTATTCATGCTCATGCCATGCAGTTAGAATGGGTGAGTAACAATGTCATCTGATCATTCTAGCCCTTTAGGCTATCATCCCATCCTTATGACGCATTTTTGATGTGTCTGATAAAGTCCCTAGTCACACTATTGATCCATCAAGCTTGATACTGTCTACACAAGTCTTCCCATCTACTTTCCCTCCAGGTGGTTTAGGTTAGAACTTGTATTATCCCAGAGTGTGGACAGGTACTTTTAATGAAGAATGAATATAATGACATGCTCAAGTCATCCATAACTGAGTGATGGTAGGAACCATACTTTGGGAAACATTATCTCAAAATCCTTCTCATCTTGTCTATTTTATTATTGTTGAGCCTCTATTCATAATCATTACATCTTTGCCCCCCAGGGATTCATCCTGTGCTGGATGGTGGTGCACCAGGTGACCTGAGTTCATTCCTAGATTCAGTCCAGAACCTGAATGCCCAGTCCTCTAAAGTGGCCAGGAATACATTTACATGTTAGAGTTCATGCACCAACTGAACCCACTCCTGATTATGTCTGTTCTGGCCATGGTAAAACATGCCTTAATTTACATGTACATCCCATCTGTATTCCTGTAGTGTCCTCTATGTGGGACTGATTTTGAAAAGTCTTCAGAAACTTCAGATGAACTGAAGAGCTGAAGCCAGACTGTTGACGGGGTGGTTTCAAGGAGCACACAATTCCCTTGTTACAATAAGTCTAACAGCTATCATTCTGTTTCCAGCAACACCCATAAAGCCCTACACAGTTGGGGTCCATCTAGAGTTGCCAGAGTAAAAAACAGAGAGGGATCCTATATGATTGTGTAAAAGAGGGAATTTCAGCAGGTGTTGCATATCACACAACCAGGTCACAAGCAACACCTGCTGAACTTCCCTCTTCTCCACAATCATTACAGCTTTTGGAGCACTCCAGTTTTCTGTCTGGCAACCTAGGTCCAAAATGCATGGAGAACAGTATTCTAAGTGAGCTTGCCTCAGTTTTGAGGGCTCTGGCAGAGTTCTTTCTCTTGGTCTTGCCATGTTCACAGGCACATCTGCTGAAGACAGAGAGGACCTTCTTGGTGGCTGCTCCTAGACTCTGGAATTCCTTTCCTAGAAAGGTTAGACTGGCACCTTCCTTGTTTTCCTTCGCTTATCACGTAAAAACTTGTTTATTCTGACAAGCTTTCATGAACTTCTCTTTTTAAGAAAGGGCTTTTAATAGTGTGCTAGATTTTCACAAGGGAATTTGCATTAATAAACATGATCTTTACCAAATGGCATTCACAGACAAACTGACTGTAACTGTTTAATAAACCACAAAATAAAATATCATCTTCGACTGGGAAAGAGAGACTACTTATGTAAATCTGCTTTAATATCACAGTTTCCTATTTTTCAACAGAGTGTAAGGGAGGATGTATTAAATTTCCACAATGGATCTACAAATCCTGTGTGCAACATAACAAAAACCTTAAACAAAAATGATTTCTTTCTCTTCTAATAAGTTGGGGGGGGAAATGCTCTATATCCCAAAGGCAGAATAAGTACCATGATGTTAGGAAGTTGCTATAGTAACACTCACTCATGTAATTTGCTGGTGACTATGTTAAGTCTACACAAGGTAGCATTAATTTAAATATACTATACAATGTTCAACACCAATAAAAAGGAGGGGGGTTATGCAGACATATGTTTTGGCTTCTGGAATTATTGAAGTATCCATGCCCTTCCTATCTTCAGTTGCTTTGGAAAATATGTCATGAGGGAACTTCTGGGTCAGATTAGAAAGTATATGAGCTTTGAGAAGTCATTTGGGGCAACTACAACTCCCAGAATCCCTGGATATGCTGGCTGGAGATTCTGGGTAGTGTAGCTCATTTAAGTAATTTTATGAACTATACATGGGCAGCCAAGGAAGCACAGAGAGTCAAGGAAATGGCAGCATGTTAAATAGATGTGTAATGGAAAGAGAACCACCTTGTAATGATAAGTTAACCAATAGCAACACAAGAAGACGTGCCCACACACAGCAAAAAATCTAAAGCACCCTAAAAATTAGGCAGAAGCATGAAAGACTCTTTTAAGAAAGAAAACAATTGAGAAACCAGAGGGCAGATTTTGGCACAGCATAAAGGATAAGTGTTCCATCATAACATCAACACAGGATCTTAATTTCTGAATTAGTATATTATCTAATGACAGAGATGATTCCTGGAATAGCAAAGGCTTCGTATTGCCTGCTCCCAAACTAGTCCTGCTACATTTGCCATATCAACATTACCCCAGAGTGTGGGAACTTTTTCTGGTCTACAATCCACAGCTGAGCTAGCATAAGAATTGTGGAAGATCCAGTCCAAAAACATCTAGTTCAGCTTCCTTATTCCTTATTTATTCTCAGTAGAAAAAACCAGAAAAAATAGTATGTACAATTTCTGCATAGTTTGGGTTTTTTTCTGAGTGGCTATAATCAGTGTCATCAAGGTAGAATAGAATAAGGGGCTTATTGCAAAAGGGAAGGGAAGCGGAAATGAAGCCCAAGAATAGCATGTCCTGCCTTGCCTTATCACATGACATAGGCATGTTTCAGCTATTCTCCTGTTCCAGTACTATTGGAGACAGCGGTAAAGGTGGGTCTTTTTGCTAATGGGTTTTTCCAGGGGGGTTGTTGCATGTATAAGCTCCTCTGTTATTTCTCCATGAAAATATAGTTTTTATGTCAAGGTGTCCAATGTCCATCTGTTTTTCAGCAAGCAGCTTATGGCTGTTTCCACCCTCTCCCATGAGCAATCTCTTGTGCAGCAAGCAGAAACAAGGTCTCTATCGCAATCCCCCCTCACAGTGGAGATCATTTGTGCAGGGTGGGTGGGAACATCAGCCAGCTGCTTCCTGAATGACAGGAACAAAGCCCTATCAATTGCAATAGCTGTTACCCGGTAAGGAGATTATCACACGGGTCAAATATCCCAGGAAAGGGACAACCGGAGATCGCTAAAAGGCTTACCTTTCAGCTGATGTCATCCCTGTCCTGGTATGCTCCCATTCTGCCCCCTTCCCTCCCCCACTTCCTCTTATTGATGGGAAAAGTCATTAATAAGAAGCCCATTCCGTTATAGAAACGGAATCACGTGCCATCACTGGGAGGTCACTGGGAGGTCTGTGCCAAACACTTGCGGGTTCGATCGGGACATCCTGGTAAGTGACACTCTTTTTTTCCCCTCCATGGGTTACTTGTTAAGTTAAAAGTGTGTTTGGGGACTTGGATGTTTTTGGGTTGTTTTTTTTATTTTTGGTTAGGTTTTTATTTTTAAATTTCCCAAGTGATCATTCTCTCACGAGAATGGGCAAGATTTCCTTTACATGTCATGAATGCAGCTTTGTGACAGCTGCATTCACTCCAAGCCAGCCAAGGGGAGGGGGAGCAGTTTCTATCTCGCCATAAGATAAGTGGGGGGAAAAATTAAGAGTTACAGGGACAGGAGTGGGGCAGATGGGGGTGGTTGGACAGGGACGCTGTTGGAGGGCCCATGTGATAATCTCCTAGGTGGTGGTTGGGGAACTTTCAAGGCTCCTAAGTAGCCCCCAGACTAGCGATTATGGATACATAATAGTCACAAGTGTTTATCTCTAGGGTTACACATTTTTAACTGCCATAAAAGATTCTGTCCATCCTTTTAAGTAATTGTGCACTTTCCTCCTTTGAAACTCATATGGAATACCATGCTGTAGTCCAGAAATACAAATTTTCTGAGCTCTGATTAGGAGACTGCCTTCAGCTATCTAGGAAACTATGCCTTTTTCTTATGGAAACCTCATTTGGGCAAGATTGGTCCAAAGGAGGTGAACAAAGGTTATAAACCTTGCTCTTTTTGCAGGAACAGAGAAAGCTTGATTATACTGAGTCAGACCACTAGTCTCCGTGGATTTTATCAGACCACCCCGCTAAACCCCATTCTTTTGCCGGCATAACTTTTCCGTTTTTATGCTGGCAAAAGAACTCCCGATGCCACACTTACCTCCTAGCCCAGCAAAAGGCTTCCCCAGCAATGAAAGAGGAGTGAACGGAGTTCCATTCACTTCCTCATTTGAAATTCTATGATTCTATGATTCTATGAATCCTGAATATTCTCACTAGAATACATAGTGCAGGAAATTCAAAAATAACAAAGTTAAAGTTACACAAAGCACCTAAACACACTAAAAAGGTCCCAAGTAAACTGGGGAGGGTCATAAAAAGTACATCACCTATCTGGATGTCGCAATCTCACCTGGAAGTGTTCTCGACGGACCAGCCATTGACGCTGCATTCACGTGAGTACAATGGCGCGAAGTTTCAAACATTGGCAATGCCAGCACAAATGCACCACAGGGATCAATTGACAGCTTGGACCGTAAATAAAAAAGTATGTTTTTTTTTTAACAGGTTATGATCGTGAAAGGGCGATGTGTGGTACACACACCCTTTCACAATCATTAGGCATCCTTATGATGCCTTATTTGGATGGTGTGATAACATCCTATGCCTCTTTCTTATAGAAGCTCCATTCAAGCAAGATGGGTCCAGAGGAGGTGAAAGAAAGTTATGAACCTTGCTCTTTTTGCAGGAATAGAGAAAGCTTGGTTATACTGAGTCAGACTGCTGGTCTCTGTAACTCAGTATTGTCCACAATGACGTGTAGTGGAGGCTCTCTGGAGCTTTACAGAGGTACATATACTCTTCAGGCAGCCACTTCGGAGCTATAGCAGGACTATAACGTAGCATAGCAACTACTCTAGTAATTTTGTGAATGTACTCATTTTATTTTATTTTTTTTAATCTAAAATCCAATGATGCTTTCTATAGTAATATTCATTTCCAAATGTATGGACTAGATTCCCCATTTGAAGTGTGAAGTAGTAACCTGGCAAATAGGTGCTAGTCTTTGCTTTAAATAGAAATATTTCATCGAATTAGCCTTTGAGGATTTTTAAAGTATGATTACTTCAAGAAAAGGAAAAAAAGAAAAGAAAAAAGGAAGGGGAAGTACTCAGGATATGAACATGAGCTAGCCGCATTCATTAATACAAGCCCACCCCGTTTCAAGAAAATACGTTTTCTTGAAGCTGTAATCTGTAAAATATACACTCATGCATAGCTAAAGCAGTAAAATCTTCTGAACACTAAACAATAGATTGTGAGTGTGTACTTTTGCAACCATGGAACAGAAGTCTTTTTGCAAAAGTAAACTAGAATTACCTTTTGTTTTCCACAGATCTTTCTTTTATTTACTCAGTATTTAAAAGACCGTTGAACTGATGATCCCATCCATTGAAGGCCTTACATTTTCCACAAAACTTTCCACAACATCAACAAGCCAAACTTATATAATACCAAAGGATTTACTGAAGAGAAGCTAGTAATAAGCATATACATAATCATGAATATTCACACTCCAGTGGTTTGTAAAAGTGTTACTATTTGCCTATACATCTGTCAATTGTGCATCTTGTTCTATCACATATATGACATCTGTAGTCCAAACCAGCTCATACCAAACCAGATCATGGTAAGATTTTACTATTCCTCATTTTTTTAAAAAATAATTCATTTTGACCAAAAGAACTCCACTAACATCAGCATTTGGAGCAAATTGCCAACATTTGTTAACACTTTCAGATGCATTTTGTAATCCTTGATTGCCCCAGGTGGTAGACGTTATTCTGCTGAACTAGAAAAACTGCAAACTGAAGATATTGTACGTTCAGCAAACATTTATGGCATACACTCTAAGAATATTCAACATACATTTCCAGCAAGGCTTTCTTTTTTTTGGCTCCTGTTGGTGTGGAAAGCACTGAGGTCCCAATAGGCCCTGTGAAAATATGCAGCACTCTACAGCTCAAAGGGCAACATGAGCATTTTCTAAATTGCTTGCCTATCAAAATCATATTTGGAACTGTGTATCCTAAGTAGAGGTGGAAATTTACATTACAAAAAAAAAAAAAAAAGAAAAGAAGCAGGACATAAAGAAAAGAGTTACTATAACTGTTGTGAAACAGCTCATTGTGGCAAAGAGGCCTCTAAGGACAGTTTTCAGTGCCCTGAGATTTCTGTGCCTGAAATGCCATTGGTATGAAGGCAGAAAGCCTCTAATTAAATATTTAAATCACCATAATGATATATATCTAGAGAGAGAAATGAACTTCCAGGGACTTCCTTGGCAATTCAGTTCTTTCTTGCAGCATGAGACACTTTATATACTGTATTTTAAAAGGGGAGTCAAAATTTCATACCATCCTGAGTCCAATAAGTGCTGGGCACAAATAGCAATAGCGTGCTAAAATATGAAAACACAACACTTTTTCCGATTACATCAGGGTTTTCTATTTGCCCGTTTAATCCTTCTGAATTCAGCTGTTGCCCATTCATCCCTTTTACATCATCTTCCGTTAATCTGTCAACCATTTTCGACAGCTGAACCAATTTTCCATTTGCTCGAGACTTCGCCACAAGCCGCGTCTGCTGCTAATAAGATTTTCATTTGGAATGATGCCATGTCGGCCATGTTTCCTATTGTATATGAGTGCTGAGGTTTAATGGCTTCAGGTTTTGTTTAATGTTTGTATTAACAAACTTGGGGTGGGACAAAGGGGAGAGGAATTCCCCCCCAAAAAGAGGTTCTTAAAAACCCCAAGCCCCATAGTGAAATGTGGTAGCGTGGCAGCTATTTGCAAGGTTAATGTTGTGGAAAACAACATCCATCTTTGGAGCAGTTTAATTAGCCCCATCTAGCTGACCTCGCCACATAGTGTTGTCAAATGTGACGTGCATGAGATTATTGGGAATATGGAGATCAATAAATATGCAACACCAGCGCTTAGAACGCTCCTGGCATCATAGCCGTACAAATGCCATCAAACATTCCAAAGAGTAGCTGTCATCTGTCAAATGTACTAGCAAATAGACAGGCTTAAGGGGGAACCTATCAGTAAAAATAAAATATATGGGTAAGAATGAATGAGACGTGGAGAGCAAAGTAAAGGTCCTGGTGCATTAAGGTTGCAGAGGAGGGGGGAAAGTACTGTGAAATAATGACTGGTTTGCCATTGTTTTGTGAAACTGGAGTATAAATCCCAATCAAGGAATATTTTCATTAATCTGTCTTATTTCCACCAATTCTCCTCTTTGCACCTGTAACCTTTTTTTTTTAAAGGATCAGGGAGGAACATGACTCCTTTTCCAGCCCACACAGAAGCCAATTTCAATGTTGGAGGGACTACACAGAGATCCTTCTCAGCAATAGTTCTCCAGAGGGTGGGCCATAAAAGCTCCATATGATGGCTCGCACCATATGTTACCTGTAAATGTCTGTAACAAAGTTCTGTTTCCCTGTATCCAACCCCACCCTAAGAAATTTAGGTTATAGGGTGGCATCCCAGTGTCATGAATGTGTAGATAAACCCCATATCATCTTTATAGAAAGTTGAGTGGGAGGGGGAATTTTCCAGAAAAAAGGAGTAGCCTGGAGGGACTTAACCCTTTCTGTGGCTATTGCTTTTCCACCACACGTCACCTGCCCTAAATGATTTCCCCTAAATGGCTTTTCCTGCTTAACTTTCCCTAAGTGACTTTCACACATGGAGCTGGGATATCAGATACACACCTGGAACCTCCTAAGAGACAAAACAGGTTGGGTTTGGGAGCTGAAGGTGAAAAACAGCATTTAGAGAAAAGGATAAAGTCACCCTGCCCTGGGTCACTTCTCCATTCACATCATTCATATTCATGCTGTATCCCACTTTTCTCCAGTATGGAACCCAATGCACATTACCACATATGGTATAATAAAATATGGTTAAAATAATTTATAGAAAGCCAGCATGATGTAGTGGTTTGAGCATTGGACGATGACTCTCAAGACAAGGATTTGAATCCTCACTCAGCCATGGAAACCCACTTGGTGACTTTGGGCAAGTCACATTCTCTAAGCCTGAGAGGAAGACAGTGGTGAATCTCCTCTGAATAAATCTTGCCAAGCAAACCCTTTGAGTGATCTTGAATGAGACCTTTCAGGTTACACCTTAATGGGATTTCTGGGAACAGAAAAGACAATAAAACAAAGGGAATAAACATTCATTCTCCATTTTAAAAATACAAGCCCCACACACTCCTTTGAAAATACAAAACTACTCATGTCTAGGGCAAAGCTAGTAGGACTCTTTGAATGTAGACAGCAGACGTTCTGCCAGCCTGCCCTATAGAACATTCCCTTAAAAAAAAAAAAAGGAATGTGATGATATATGTGTATAACATCCATGTATCGCCTTAGCTGTATGCAATTGTTTCTTGCCATTGTTGCATATCATTGGTAGCAATGGCATAGATTGCTGTGCCAATATTTTCCCTGCATTTTTCACTGTTCTGTAATTTCATTTGATAGTAAAGATTTAAAAAAAAAAAACATTCTAGGGACAGGAATAGTTTACTGGCACTTTCATGTTTCCAGTGTGGAGTGATACTGGCACAACTGTACTTATCTGGTTAAAAGGGCATGTGGTGTGTGGCATACAGTGGCATGTTTGTCACTCCAGTGGTCTGCAGGCTTCCAGGTTTCCCATACTTCATTCTCTCTCCAGTGGGCTTTTTCCAGTCAGAAAGTACAGGCAACCAGGGATGCTGCAGAGCAATAGAATGGTGTATAATGTAGAGAGAAAAAACACACATAGCATCTCTGATAAGGTAAATGCAAAATGTACTGCTAGAAGAAACTGTAATGCAGCCTGGGAATGAGAGAGAAAAACTTCCTTTCACAAAGGAAGAAAACTTGGAGGAAACTGGGGGATGGATTTTGGAAGAACACTAGGGGAAGCACACAAAGTAAGTATGCCTACAAGGCCACTGTGAGGAAGTGGTTCCTTTATTGGCATCCCTGTGGCAACTGTCAATCAATAGTGCCTGGTGATTCCAGAGTCAGCAGGGCAGTGAATCCACTTTGGGTTTTAGTCCAACCATCAAAGGACCTCTCCTCTCCAAATCAGTTCAGCACCTTGAATAGCCCCTTTAGAATCCAGACCAAAACCCAGGGAGAAGATTTATCACACCACTAAGAACTACCCTGAGCATCATTTTCATATAGAGGCCACTGGAACAACCATCCCTCAAAGTGGACCTCCATGTGGGCATGGAAGTTAAGCTCTTACTATGGCTGGATACTTGTTAGTGACATGTGTGTGCATAAGTGCTGATTACATGTATGCATGTCTCTTTTTGGATCAAGTGCACTCTGTAATCCTTTGCACAATGTCAAACACCCACCCTACTCCCAGCTGTCATGCTCCAGGAGAGGCGGGGATGGTTGTCACTTACCAGTGGTAAGGGGAGGAAGGGGAAAGGCACTTCAGACAATGTAGCTCTGAGGGAAAGGAATAGGAGGGTGCATGCCATCTGTGAGTGTGTTCCCACTTTCTTCCCCATCTCAGCCAAGATGAGCCAGTTTTTTATTCTCTAATTTGCCTCCCAACTCCCTCCTTTCATGCTTGATGCCTGCTTTACCAGTGCTCTTCCAAAATCTATCTCCCAGATATACAACTTGCACTTGATTCAGGTTTGGGATTATGCCACCTCAGAATACTCATGACAGCTCCTGTGATATGAGTGTCAGACATGTTCTTTTTGTCAACTTGCAGGGAGAAATGCACATATGCCTCTTAGCTGTCTTCCTCAAACGCAAGAGTTCGTTATAGGGTGGGTGTTCAATGATGAGGAGATTCAGACATGTAATCCTAACTCTTCAGTGGTGCAGACTAAGCTGTTAAAAATATACTTTTTCTCAACATGTTGATTGTCCCACATTGTCTTCTATGTCCCACATCATAGATCTTGGGCTGGGTTTCTGCTCATAGAATACAACTGTCCTGCCTCCCCCTTCTTGCTGGAATCCTTCCAGCCCCATAAATGTTACTTCTGAGGCTTGGGGAATGCTCTGGGTTGTGCAATGAGGTAGATTGCTTGGGGGTGGAGAAAAGATCCACAAAAATCAGGATATTCATCTCCCCAAGCAAGAATTATTTTTTCTAGGTCAAAGTCATGGGACTTTATCAGACAAACCTCCATAAACATTTCTTTCCCACAATATTTTGCAGTGGGAAAGCAAAAGGGCCAGCAAAAGAACCCTTTCTATCAGACCTACCTTCAGCAGTACTAAAAGGCAGCCCCAACATTAATAGAGCACGGATGGAGCTCTGTTTACTTCCATGTTCATGATCTCAGCAATTCTCACGAGAAGACATGAGTGTGGTAAAAATAAAAAAAATACATCAAAATAAAGACACAAAACATACACACAAGCACAGAAACACACTTTAAAACTTAAAAGTAAACGGGGCGGGTCATAAAAAGAGCTTCCTCTACCTGGCTTTTGTGTTCTCACCAGGAAGTGTTCTGGTGGGACCGCCCATTGATGATGTAATCACGAGAAGACAATGGCGCACGTTTTCAAATGTTGGCAATACTGGCAAAAGAAGTGCCACAGGAGATCTATTGACGGCTTGGCCCATCAGTAAAAAAGAACGCCTTATTTTCAAGACATTTTCACAAAAGAACAATGTCATCTGGTATGCGCATCATTTCATGTTCATTATGATGCCTTATTTGCCATGTCTGATAAAGTCCATGGTCTATGAAAATGCAGCTTCTAGAATGGAGAATCAGGAGACTTAAAGAATGATAATTCTTCTTATCTCTGAGGCTTAGTCTACCCATCTATAAAATGAGGATACTGGAGTAAGGAACAAGAAGAAAAATATCATCATGCACTTTAAAAATTAAAGGTGTTTGATAGAAGGAAAAGTAGATAAGTAGGTGTAATGGACAGCTATATGAGTGAATGAGAGTAGTGTGGTTCAGAAGCCAAACCTCTGGGAGGAAGCAGAAAAGGGAGGAACTTCTGGATGTTTTAAGTCTGAATGAAAGGAGGAGAATGACACTTGAGAAGGGAGTCAACAGTTGAGAGATGTGATGTGTTAAGGAGAGGCTGAAAAAGGTGTATGGCTTTGAGGGAAGCTGGAAAGAATTAATGTGCAGGGAGAATAAGTGATAAAAATGATAGAGGCAGATTGAAAATAAAATTCAAAGCAGTTATGTTATTTTTGTTTAACAATAAATCACTCTTTATGTTTGTTTATTATATTCAGTCTATACATGAGTTGTTTTCTCTTACTGACATATAATTAGCCTACAAACCCTATAAACACCCACACCCAAGTACAAGTAGTATTCATCTAATTGGGGAACTGCAGGTTATTCATTCTGTGGCAGCAGTGGGAGGTGAAATCCCCTGTGTCACAACCTGGTGGCAGCGAAAGTGACAAGGCGGCCAAGCTGAGTTGTGATGATAATTTCGGCAGGCGCACCAGGACATCACAGTAGGTACTTAAGAAAAATGTACTTATAGAACTTCTACATCTTTGTTTACAAAAGGCAATTGTGGTAGAGTCCCGGTTCATTTAACTCTTCTCCTCTACAGTGCTATTTTCCTGCTCAAACCCCATCCTTTAAAATACTATTTGTCCAGAATTTTTTAACTGTCTGGGTCTTCTGGCTAGAAAGCAGCTTATTGTTCCAATGTGCACGTCCCAAAGTAAGATGTGCAAGAAAGTAAGGGCTTATCTAGATGAGAAGATATAATGCAGATTGATGTGCATGCTCACAAATTCACAGCAGCACTCATTAGTCTCCATGATCTTTTGTCCAAATCTATTGTATGTGAAGCTACCTGCATTTGAAGTGTACACACAGCCACGGCCGTAAATCAAGATAGTGGCCAAGAGTATAGCCTGTTATTATTCTCCACGTAAGTTTTAGTCACTGCACAGTATTCTTTTTTTATACTTGTAAATCAAAAGTGTGCAAGTGTGACATTCCACTTATTAAAAGCTCTTTGGTTGCCTCATTGCAGCAAAAAGGTACACACTCGATAATGTGAAAATTGAAAATGGCACTTCCAGCTGCTTTGCAAGTCTGCTCCATGCATGTCCTACCAATCCACTCTTCACTTCCACCCTCACTGAGAATGTGCAGCATCCCGAATTGGATGTCCAGATGTGTGATAATGCACAAGTCTGTGTATTATCTGAAAAACCTCGGGGAAAACCGTAAAGGCTTTTCCTGCAACATCAGATGGAGTTTTTGGCCCCCTCCTTCCAAATACTGTGACTCTCGTTCACAGTGTGTTAGGACAAAAGGTATTCTCTTCAAATTCTATGAGGAATATTTTCATCATCTAGACAACCGCTATGGCAACCCTGGAGTTCGTCCACTATAAATCCTTCCCTTCAGTAGTGTATTAATTAGTGTCACTAGGAGGAGAGGAAATTAAAAGGTCAAACAGAAAATCCACCCTGTGATCTAATAGGGTTCAGGAATAATGATTTTTTTCCCATCACAGAATATTCCCACTACTTGAGTAGTCCATACAACTGCTCAGTCCATACAAATTATTATAGTCTCAATCTTACTGCAACAATTATTTCAAGAGGAGAAGAAATGCTGGTGGCTAATCCATCAGGTTCCTGTAGAGGCACAGCATTGTCCCATGAGAATAGCTCTCCATTCATGTATATGTGCACATCTCCACCAGGATCTAGAGATCAATGGCAGGAAATGTCCTCGTGCAAACCTATATCTGCCAAGAGAAGGCAGGAAGGATACAGTGGACAACCAGATGGTGTCCTCCATATTTTTGTAGGGCTGGGAGAAGCTTGGGAGTTCAAGCTAGGATTCTTTGTGTCAATGTGCAGCTGCTCCTTGTGGTGACTCCCTGAACTGCATGCTGAAACTTCTGCATAGGTGACATGGCATCATTAAATTCTGAACTAACCCCATCTACCCTAGATAGTCAGACTTCAGGATAGGGTGGAGCATTGCAGGCATTCTTCCCAGTTAAGCCTTAATCAAGCAAAAAAGTCTTCCCGAATGCTGGTATGTTTCTGTCACCTTTGGTCCTGACATGTGGCTTGCTCTTCAGTCCTGACTTGCTCCTTGGTCCTATTTTCTAGCTTGTCCTTCAAAGCTCTCTCCTGGCTTGTTCTTCAGTTGTGATTGTCTCTGTGGTCTTGATTACTGGTGTCATTCTATGACTCCTAGTCCCCTGCTCCTGGCTCATTTCAGGTGGCTGCCCATTGGCCAGTCCTTTTAGCCTCATACCAATTTTGATTTAATGGGGTGGAGAACCTACTCTCAAGAACCATTTCTCTTCATTATTCTCCATGGATATTGCAAGTAGAATATTTTGCCCTCTTCTTCATAGGCTTACACTGCCCACATTATCACCTGATAAAGTGCAGGACTTTCTCAAATATTGGTCCGCAGCTTTTGAGAACCTTATGTTACTGTTTCTATTCTGAAGGAATTTCCCAGCTAAGTGTCTGACCTTTATTGTTTTTCACATGGAAACACTGAAAACGTGCCACAAATGACTTGAAACAGGCATTGTTCAATGCCTTACAAGCATGTTTTAATTCCTGTATATCTGTATATCTTTAACAAAGAAGTGTGCTTTTTGTGGTGGTTGTTGTTGTGTATCTACCTATGGAAAATAGATTCCTTATGTCTTTTCTTTTCTTTCTTTTTTTTTAAGTTGTTCATTTTGCAGGACAGAGGGAATGAGCACAGTAGAAGCACAGTAGTATTTTTGAAGTATACAGTTATAAGGTACTTGGCTGGTAATTTGCAACCTTGGTACACAACATACCTTTTAGCAAGGCTATTTATTTCTCAGGGAGAATGCTATGGTACTTATGATAAAGGCCGCTGTTGGACCTCTTCATCAATAGCAAACCTTTAAGCACAGCACATCTCATAAATAGGACTTCCACTAACACAGACTTCAAAAGGATAGAACCTGATAATTCAAAAATAGAGCTATATTAAGTGTTCCAGCGGTCCATCCATAAAAGCAGCCTTATATTCCAAACGCCTCCTCTGTGCAGTCTGACAGCCTATTAGAATAATAGCAGGGAAAGCATAATTACAAGTAATCATAGACAGGAAAAGAGCTAGTTGTTTTTGTAGAGTAAAATGCCTTCCTGAACCTGTCAGAAAATGCTACACTGGTTCTAATAGAGAGGGCAGGTAACCATAGAAAATAATCATCACACAAATCCCAGACCATTTCCTCCTATTTATTTTATTTAAAATAACCTTTTGTGTCTTAATCTATTTCCTATGAAATAACTTAATTTATCCCCCTCATCTGCACTTAGATTGGATGAATTTGCTATCAGTATTTTATTAATAATGATCACAGTATTAATTTATTCTCCACTAACCCCATAGCCTCAGGACAGCTTACTGTCTGTGAAAATACAGGCATTCTGTACTGATAAGCAAAGACCCAGAAGGTACTGGAGAGATTAAGGAGGTGCATATCACTCCCAAGAAGTGGACATTCACACTGGCGGTTCAATGGGAGAGACTTATGGGGTGGTCTTGTTTTTTTCCAAGCCCCTTCACTTCTCTTTGACTAGTCAGAAATATGTACAAAACAAAAATAAATTTCATCTGGAATGGTGACAACATAGCCATCCATCTTCCCTGCCCCTCTACAAGCTTTTTAGTCAGTCTATACAGAAAAGATTCATTGATTCATCCCCAATCTCTAAAACATTCCACTTTTTTTTACCATTTGCAAATTCTATTGATTTTCAAAATGGCAATACAATAAGACAACAATTATAAACCCTTAAAAACTCAGGTCTAATGTACCCTATTTTCATTGATCATCAATGCCTCTCTGGCCTCCTCTAACCTGATTCCTTGTTATTAATTCTTCATAAAACTGAAGAAAAAAGAAATAAAAAATATTATAAACAAAAGGTATAGGAAGTAAAGAAACGGTAGAAAAGTGGCTAAATGTATATATCGTTCATGATTAAAACACAATTGTTTTAAATGTCTTATTTCAAAAATCCATCTTAGGTCACATTGACTTTATGTGATCTCCCAAAAATATTCTGACTAAATAATGATCAACATAAAACAAACAAACAAAATATTCAACCTTCAACAAAACAATAAAAATAAAAACCATACCTATTTCTGTTTCTCTCTCTCTCTCTCTCTCTCACACACACACACACACACACACTGCTTTTATTTCCAATAGTACAGTACAATCCTCTAATGTTAGAAGTAAGTCCCATTGAGCTATGTGTGATTAACTATACTGTGGGCCCTTGGTATCCACTGGGGTTTGGTTGTGGGACCATCCCCACTACCACCCATGGATACTAAAATCCATGAATGCTCAAGTCCCATTATATACAATGGCATACTAAAATGATGTCCCTTATATAAAATGGCAAAATCAAGTTTTGTGTTTTTTTGGATTTTTAAAAAATATTTTCAAGCTGTGGACAGTTGAATCTATGGGTGCCAAATCTCTGGGTATGGAGGCCAACTGTACATTTACAATGAGGGTGTGCAGATCTGCAGCCTTCATCCAAACTGTCCTCTTTCTGATATGTAATATACTTAAGAACTTTCCAGTATTGAAAAATGACATACTTTTGCCAAGAAAATGGTTTCATTTCAAAACAGATTTTAAGAGAACATCATTGCAGGCTTATAGACTAAAATCAATCAGCTGAAGAAAAGAAAAATGTAGGTAGGTTGACCAAACCTGTTAAGGTGGGTTGACCAAATCATGTTAATCTGCCTTCTATATTATTATTATTACATTTTATTTCTTATCTGCCTCTTGCTGTTACCTGCCCTGATACCCCCCACTCTTTCAATAATTCATTAATTGGCTATATTTCATATATTGGCTTATTATAGGCACTCCACATGATTGGTAGTAGACCAGGGACTCCTGAGTACAAGGAATCAAGGTTTGCTCAGAAAACCTAAGGAAGTAGCCAGCCCAAATTCATAAAAGACACATTTGGGTAGTAACTAAGTGAACCCCACATGGAACTGATGAGTTAGGGAGGAAATGGTTAGGGAGGAGCCCTGGTGGCACAGTGGTTAAATGCCAGTACTGCAAATCAGCACGTTGCAAGTTCGATTCCAGCGGGCTCCAAGGTTCACTCAGCCTTCCATCCTTTCGTAGGTCAGTAAAATGAGTGCCCAGCTTGTGGGGGCAATTAGCTAACACACATTGGAAACTGCTTAATTCAGTGTAGATGTGTAAATTGCTATTGCTTAAAACAGTTTGTAAGCCACTCTGATAGGCTTGTGGCTGAAGAGCGGGGTATAAATAAATAAATAAATAAATAAAATGGCCTAATTCTCCTGGACATAAATGGAACTGAGTCATTCACTAATGCAATCAAGGTAGCTGTATACTCATTGACTTACAAAACTGTTTTTTCCTCTCACCTTTCCTAAAACAACAGAAGTTTGCCTGAGACCCATCAGTGCTGATGTTTCAGCCATTAGTTATCATTAACACATCCAGAAAATCCATTGCTTAATCCTGAGAAACTCCGGCAGACAGTGTATTCCACTCATAACACCCCTTTAGGGGGAATATCAACTATAAATATCAGCTTAAAATGCAGCCAAAGTGTGCTCAGTTTCCCAGAAGCCATTGCTTTTTTGGTTTGCTGTGTCACCCAGGGCTTCCAGCCACTCTTCTCTGCACAAATCTCTGTTCTTTGGACAGGTATAGTATAGCCCATCATCCCCAACTCTATTCCTCTATCCCAATACTTCCTACTTTCTTTGATAGCCTTGTGTGAGTGCTTGAGGCCTAAATGTATGTATGTGTATGTTCCTCTGTTTCTTTTTCAATAAAAAACATTTTTATTTTACTCCCTTGCTTGGAGTCTCATCACTGAGTACTGGTATATATGGGTCAAAAGATCCCACCATTACCTGGCCTCTTGCAGCTTTTATTTGAGCTAATTAAAATTCCTCATAGAAATATTTGTTTTTGGTAGATACATGTGGAGTTTCCATGGACCTCAGTAATTGGGGTAACATCCCCAAGGCTCAAGGAAGGGTACAACATAAATTAAAATACAATTAATATACAATGTACTTGGTGGGACTAACCACTGTATAGCCTTCATACCACCTATGAAAGTTAACATCATATTTGAAGATATACAATATTTACATTTAAATGCTTCTGTGTAGTACAGGCTTCTATAATCCACTGATACCCCCTTTCATCACCACAGGATAGTTCCTGAGATTTCTAATCAGTGCAAGGTCTTGAGGAAGATACCAGGATCACTTTGCTTAAGACCATGTCTGTATCTTGGATAAAAAGATAGCCCTCCCAGTCTTCATTTAGTAGAACTGCTAAAGGTACCCTTCAGTGCTAGTGTTCAACACCACAGTGTTGAGGTGATGGTGGTGATGATGATCTTTATTTATACCCCACTTTTCCCCTAAAACTGGGACTCAAGGCAGCTTACAAATTAAAATGAGTACAATATAATCTGAAGCATACATACTAGACCTGTCTAGGGAAGGGTTACTACAAACCCCAAGATTCCATAGGATGCATCCATGGCAGTTGAGGTGAAATCACAGCTCTATAATGGTGTAGTGTGAAAGAGCCCTTCACATGAAGAGTGGCGAGTCTGAATGGGAAGGCATCTGGTACGTGTGGATGCTCTCCGTGCAACTGGGAAACCTAAAAAAAATTGTGTGGCATGCCTCCATGGGTAGCAGAAACTCGCTTGGGGCCCATTCACAATACATGATTATAGCACTATGGCTTCACTTTAACTGTCATGGCAACCATCCTATGGAATCCTGGAGCTTATTGTTTGGTGAGGCACTAGAGCTCTCTGGCTAAGAATACTAAATACCCCTCCCTAAACTCTAGATCTCAGGATTCCACTGAACTGTGGCAGTTAAAGCGGAATCATAGAGCTAGCTATAATCATGTAGTGTGAATGGGCCCCAGGTCAGATGCATCAATCCCAACCTAAGGAGAGCAACAGAACTGGTGACAAAGGTGGTGGGAATCAATGCTCTCTGCTCTTTGCATGTTGATGAAACACACTTTCTTCACAACTGAATGGGGTTAAAGCTGAAAGAAGGGGTAAAATTGACTGTACTGCTTCAAGATACAGCTGGGAAAGATCCCATGCAAGAATGTTCCTCTTAAAATTTACTATCCAATAGAAAAGCTTTCTAATTGATGTGTTTGTTTTACAGAGAGTTTATTATGCAGAGAAGCATTTCTCTGTAGCTTGTATTCTCACACCTATAATCTGGAGCAGTATAATTCATTCTATTTTGGGCTGGTTTTAGAGAAGGCTTTGCAGGCACTTGCTCTGGACACCAATGGGGATGTTACGTTGAACTTGGTAATTTGGTGTTTGTTGAGTATTCTGTCTTCAGTAAGCTAGGTTAAAAAAAAATAACTAGGAGGCATCATTAACAGTGTTGTTGTTGTTGTTGTTGTTGTTGTTAAAGCTTTACAAATTGTTAGGGTACTTGGCAACAAAGCAAATTAGCTTTCCAATGTGTTTCTTTTTCCGTTTCAAATTCAATGTTATTCATTCTAGATTTTTTTAAAAAAATAACGAATCAACATTGCTTTACTTTGAGGCAATATTCCCAACTAATATAAGCACTATAACTAATTTCTAAAAAGAAATCTACAAAATGATGCATGGAATTAAAGTGCTCCATTTCCAAGGCACTATTTATCCATTCTCTACCTATAGATTTTCTCACTTTCATTCTGGGGAATGTAAATAAAACAGGCCTTTACTCACTACCAGGGTTTGGCCAAGCATCCCTGTTGGCTAAGGTGACAAAAGAAGCATACACAACTCATAACTGGCACTACCATCAGGGCCATACCACAGACAACTTCTCACAGTGTCGAGCCCATCTGAGGATCCCTTTGGACAAGGCATTTAAGGTCTGGCTGGATTTAACAGTTGCATGCCAGCTATTACTACAGCAGGAAAATGTTTTGTATGGTCTTCAAAAGTCCACCAACATCCTCACTCTGAGAGTCAAGGCAGCCACTGCAGCCAGAGTGCAGCGAATGAAGCTTTCTGGACAATTAGTGTAGTCTCTTGTATTATTGCTATCGTTATTGTTATCCTTATTGGCTGGAATCCTGTGTTGTAATTACAGGTTCATAACAAAGTTATGGATCTGTAACTGCTTCACATTCAGTAATACTATGTAGTCATGATCATGGCACTATTGCCATAATATAAATGCCTCCACAAACCTGCCTTAACAGCCAGCAGCCACTCTGAGTGATGATGGTCTGTTTCTTGGCAGTTGGAGCACACAGCAAGATGACATTTTCAGTCATCTCTCTCCAGCAAGTGAGGCTGCAACAGTCAGAAGCAGGACCCCTGTGGCAATTCTTTATCACATCAGAGATTGCTAGTGGAAGGGGGCTGGAAACATCATCCTGCTGCATCCTGATCACCAGCAGAAAAGACTTCCAACACATGGAGTGGCTGCTGGCTGTTAAGGTACTTTAGGATGGGTGGACCAAAGGCAATACTTGGGTAAGCATTCATAATTAAATCACAGATATAGGATCTTGACTGCTATTATGATAACGATGGTCATCATCATCGTTGTCATTTGTATCTCCCCTTCCCAAAGTAACTCTAACAGAAGTATATATCATTTGCCACCTTTTGTCCTCCACTGTGGGCTAGACAAGTTAACTCTTAAACGGATTTGTACTTGGCTGACCGGCCGAACCCAAAGGGTGCTCAGCAGTGGCTCCTCTTCCTCTTGGAAAGATGTGACCAGTGGGGTGCCACAGGTTTCTGTCCTGGGCCCAGTGCTATTCAACATCTTTATCAATGACTTGGATGAGGGAATTAGGGGCATGTTTATCAAATTTGCAGATGACACCAAATTAGGAGGAGTAGCTAATAGACTAGAGGACAGGATCAAAATTCAAAATGACCTGGATAGACTG
Organism: Gambelia wislizenii; assembly: GCA_030847615.1. Lineage (NCBI taxonomy): Eukaryota > Metazoa > Chordata > Lepidosauria > Squamata > Crotaphytidae > Gambelia > Gambelia wislizenii. Next base: position 99,476,558 of record JAUMIR010000003.1, on the reverse strand, counting down.
GAGAGCTGGGCCAAAGCTAACAAAATGAAATTCAATACAGAGAAATGTAAGGTACTGCTCTTAGGGCAGAAAAACCAAATGTATAGATACAGGATGGGGGAGACCTGGCTGAATGAGACTACATGCAAAAGGGGTCAAGGAGTCCTAGTAGGAGGACTCCTTGGGAGGGTTAGGATGGGGAGGGTTAGGATGGGGAGGGATTGTTTTAACTTGATGTTTTAATCTTGTTGTACGCCGCCCCGGTTGCTGAGCAGAGGGGCAGGTTAAAAATAAAAATGTATTATTATTATTAGTAGTAGTAGTAGACCACAAGTTGAACATGAGTCAACAGTGTGATTCGGCAGTTAATAAGGCCAATGCGATTTTGGGCATTGAGGAAAATGTTCCAGAGTTTTATGTATGTGAAGACAGGAAAAGGAGAATGTAGACTGGAATAAATATTAAGTAGAACAGTCATTGTGGTGTAGTAGTTTGAGCACTGGACTATAATGATTTTGGGCTGCATCAATAGAAGCATAGTGTCTAGATCAAGGGAAGTAGTAGTGCCACTCTATTCTGCCTTGGTCATGCCTCACCTAGAATACTGTTTCCAGTTCTGGGCACCACAATTCAAAAAGGATATTGACAAATTGGAGCGTGTCCAGAGGAGGGTGACTAAAATGGTGAAAGGTCTGGAAACCATGCCTTATGAAGAAAGACTTAGGGAGCTGGGTATGTTTAGCCTGGAAAAAAGATGGTTAAGGGGCGACATGATAGCCCTGTTTAAGTATTTGAAGGGGTATCACATTGAGGATGGAGCAAGCTTGTTTTCTGCTGCTCCAGAGACTAGAACACGGAACAAGGGATGCAAGCTCCAGGAACAGAGATTCCACCTCAACATTAGGAGGAACTTTCTGACAGGAAGAGCTGTTCGGCAGTGGAACACACTCCCTCGGAGCGTGGTGGGGTCTCCTTCCTTGGAGGTCTTTAAACAGAGGCTGGATGGCCATCTGTCAAGGATGCTTTTATCATGATTCCTGCATGACAGAATGAGGTTGGACTGGATGGCCCTTGTGGACTCTTCCAACTCTACAATTCTATGATTCTATGCTACAGGTGGGCATTTCACTGTGTTATTGGGAGGACCAACCCAGCTCACAACTGATAACTAGGTGACTGACTATAGTTATAAACCTGAATTAATCAGTAAGAAAAGTGCCATTACTAAAGCCAGGAAATCCTTTGATATGGGACCCACATCCTTAGCTCCAAATGTGGAGCCAGGACATCTCCTTACTCAGAAGATAGGGAACTCTGCATATGCTGTTTTCTCTCCAAATGATATAAATCTTTCACTTTTTACTGACTAGGAAAATGTACTCCTTGCGTGTTCAGCTTCTTCTTTGGCACTGAAAGGGGTCTTCATGACAGAGCTCTGCTGAGCTATGAGTTAAAAAGCCTTGTATGAATTCTCATGGTGCTGTTTACACTATGAAAATGTAGTGGGAAGAATTCGTGTTGAACCCTAGTTGTTTACATGTACATTGTGAGGATCCCACAATGCTTGGGATGGGGGGGCACCTTTTATCCCTCAACTAGCGGGACTTTCCGTCCCACAGTTTGTAACGATTTTTTTTTTAAGTCATGGGAGGATTCAGAAAATCGAACATGTAAACAGTCAGGGATAAGATATCTTAGTACGAGGTGATGACCGGAAATGGTGACTGGGAGTGGGCTCAGAGAAGGAGGGCTCAGCCACCCATTCAATAGATTCAGCCTCACCAGCTGGAAACAAAGGCTTCCCTTCCAGCTGCACGAAAGTTTGTGTGTGTGTGTGTCTATCTGTTCACTAAGTCAGCCTGTTCAATGGATTTTTACACTGCAAAGCCTTCAGCTTCCACCTGTCCCTCCCCTGCATGGAGTGTTTAAATTTTAAAGGCACAGTCAAAATGCAAGCCTGTGTGCTCCTGATCACCTCCTTCAATCCCTCCCCATCTCAGATTTATCCCCTTCACTCAGGGCTTGTGTGTGTGTGTTTAAATTTTAAAGGCACAGTCACAATGAAAGCCTGTGTGCTCCTGATCGCCTCATTCAATCCCTCCCTGCTCCATCCCCTACGCTCAGCTTCCCAGCCGAGAGCATACTCGGCTTGGGGCTTGTGTGTGTGCGGGCGCCGGGGCTCCACTCAGCTCTGCTTTTGACTTCTCTCACCGTCCCCAGCACCAACCGAGGTTTATCTTTTAAAATGGCTTGTGTGCCTGTACTGGCATTCTCCTTTTACATAGAGTTTAACATTTTGGGGGCAGGGTTTTTTTTTTTTAATCAAATTGTGCAGAGGAGGGTTGTCTTCACCTTCCTTCTCTTACAAATGCAGAAGCTTGAACAAACATTTGTGCCAGCCAATAGCATCTTTTGTGGCGGGAAACTCTAAAGGAAGTACGTCACCGAGGTTGTGAAAAACGAGTAATGCTATCCTTGATTGACAGCAAAAAAAAAAAAAAATCCCGGGACCATAAACGCATGTAAACAAAAAAAAAATGGGATAGTATATAGTGGGAGAAGAGGCATAACACGGGACGTGATACCATGTAAACAATGATCCCGGGATATCCCAAAAAGAGACAAAAATCATGTAAACAGTGAGGGACGAATACGGGATCAAGAAGTCCCGGGACGCCCTGCGACAATAACTAGCATCTAACTGGCACCTTGCAGTGGAACTTGGAAGAAACCACAGAACTAAGTTGTGTCAGTGAACATACCTTATAAGAAAGGTGGGGAGCAACATCTTGCATATTATCCATGACATGGTTTTATAAGTGTTGGCATTATCTACAGCCCCATGTTTATGTATGCACAGCTGCAGCACTCTTTTCAGCTCCTGAAATGTACTTCAGAGCAAAATTCATATTCTGCTTCTACATTTTCAGCAAAATAAGGTCAAACATAAACTCTGATGTGACCCACCAACATAGATTTTTCTCCTGTATCTATATTTTAGTGTCCATGTGAGACAGTCAATAAATGAGGCTGTGACACACCCTGGGGGCCAGCATCCCAGGCAGTTGCTGGATAAGTCAATTTAAATGGGTTTGGGGTTACTTCAGCATCACCACTGGGACCCAAAGCCCCATCTTACCAGCCTTAAGTTATGGATGGGGTCAGCGTGTCACTATATACATTCTTATATTCATTATACTCTTTCCAAGCTTTGTCTAAAAGATCCCATCAAATTAGTAGCTTCCACCATCTACTGAATTAAGAAACATTTGAATCTCTTAAATATCTTGGGGAATGAGATCTGATTGGAGTATCAGTCATCATTTTGACAGTTCTCAATCTGTGAACACTCAATTCCCCTAAAGAGCATATGTGTTCAGTGGCTTGGCTGAAAAATCCACAACCTTCCCCCCACACACACACACACACAAGTTGCTTTTGCAGTTCCCAAACCAAACTTGGGGGGGGGAGTAAATTGTCACTTCTTGAAGCCTCCAGAAGTGTGTATCCATATCTTAAATAGGTTGGGGGAGGGGCTTGCTGTTTAACATGCAAAGTAACATTTTTATTTTTTTTAAAAAAGAAATGTACACAATGAAGTTATCCACCCCTGATCTAAGTGTTAATTTATTTTTCCAGTTCCGCATTAGTAAACTTACATGTTAGCATTTGGAGTGCAGAGCTACCAAGGCTTGGTACAAACATGGAATGGTGTTACCCAGCCAGGTAAGTGGAGCCTAGAAGTTTCTGTCTTTCTGGAGTTCCTGTGTCTAAACGTTAAGAGTGCTATGTAGCCATCTGTGTGTTTTCTGTGTGTCTTCGTGGCTAAGTAAAGTCTCTCTGTTTATGCCAAGCCTTCAGTTTGACTACTCGGTCATTCAGAAGCTCTTTGTAGCACAATATAGATGAGATGGACTTTTCATCAGAACCACCCAGCTTATAGCAGTTCAGAACTATTCAATTGTGTTTCAGTTGCAACAAACACCCAGAACCCCAAATCTATCCCAGTTGCCTCCACAGTCATTGGTACTCCTAGATAAGGAGCCATGCTAGAGGTTTTTGACCCAGGACTCAAGCTCAAGAAAGCATACTTTTTAAGAAAAAAAATATGAATGGATATTATTAGGAAGGCTTGGTGCTTGGTAGAACATGTGTTTTTCATGTAGAATATCTCAGGTTTGGTTCCCAGCATTTCCAGTTAAAAGGTTCATACTGAAGATGATGAGAAAGTCCTCTCTGACTGGGACCTTGGAGGGCTACTACAAAACCAAAGTAGGCAACATTGAGCTAGATCACCCTTTCCCAGCCTGGTGCCCTTTCAACCTTTTGGAGTCCAGCTCTCATAGCATTTCATCATTGGCCACATTAGCTGTTGTTAGAATCCAAAACATATGGAAAACACTACATCAAGGAAAGCTGGACTGCATGGACAAATGATTTTGGCTGTAAAGTAACTTCCTATGTTCCTAAGAGTTGCTGGCTTCATTTTTGCCATCTGCAGCACCACTGCAGAGGGCCAGAGCAATATCGCAGCTACTGGTTCACCAGGGATCAGGTGATAAAAGGGGCCTGCTGTATTCTATGTATCTCCATAAATCTTCTGAGCTTGACCTGGGCTTTTCATCAGAACAATTCATCCCTCAGGTAAATTCCACCCACTCACTTACAGCATTGATCACTGATTGGTTCCATGCATGGTCCACCTCTAGATCACCTGCTATAACACTGAACCACAAATACCGGTAGCTTCAAGCTATCAGTATATTTAATCAAGATCCAAATACTGACTTTGCACAGACAGTATGGGGAGGGGGGAACATATCTTCCACTCTTTTAGGCCTGAAACTAGCATATTAAGAGTTGAAATTCTCCTGAACTCTATAGGAAATTTCTGCATAAAATGATCCAGAATCAATTTCCAGTATTGTATGTTCAAACCATCAACAAGGACCTACTCATTCTTTGCTGTTTAAAAAATAGTCCTTTTTTGGTCCAATACCCAAAGCATTTAAGTGGAGATAAAAGCATACATAAACAGAAGAATAAGGCAGAATCAATTACAATTACAAATCCATTAGCATATTATTTTCTTATTATCATTCTGTTTTAGTGAGAGGAAGCACTCTGCCAACTACTTTTGTATCAACACATCTAAATTACTGTCATATACTCAGCCTTATTTCCTTGCTCCTGTCATAATGCTTTTGTACAACTTTTATTTATAAAGACATTCTGATTCTAGAATGACACACATAGTCATAGCTGGATTTAGCCCTCCAAAAAGGCAAGGTTTGGTACATTGGTTACCCTTAAAATTGAATGCAAACCCATTTCAATCAATGCATCATAAAAATATTAAACATCTACACCACTAATATACAGGTAGCCTAATTAAAGTGCCAACATTTGCCACACTTACATACCTTAATTTTCCCAACAAAATCCTTATTGAACGACTATTTAAAAAAATAATTGCATTTGCAATTAGAAACACTGAAGTTACATTATCGATTTTCTGCTAAAAACCCTTTTAAGTAAACAAGCACAAACTACATTCATTAAATGTAACTGCTTGGAGCTATGGTGTGAAATTCAATTCAGCCATTATCATGAATTACACTGATTATTGCTGTAATTATTTTCTCTTGGATACAACTGCATTTCTGTTCTTTACTAGGTCTGTTGGACATATAACTAGATAGTGCATTTTATAACTAATAATACTCAACTGTAGTTTTGGCAATTACAATCACTTACACAAATCATTATGCTGAGATACATTGGGAGCCAGTGCAAATTTTAAAAGTAAAACATCTCCTTTTTTAACCCTTGAAATAACTAATCTCATTAATGAATGGAGGGAGCTGGAATAAAAATACATTTGGAGATGTCATCACTGCTATTTACAGCCCCAGGTATTTTGGACATTTATATAGCATTTTTTTAAAACAAGAAGAGGAAATTTCTCAAAATCATATAGATTATCATAGGGCTCAAGATAACAGTACATTAAAGATAATACTAAGTAACAAACACAGTGTAAAATTGTGTAAAATACACAAAGCTAAAATGACTTTCTTCAACATTAGCATGATTTCATCCTGCCATGTGTAAGTTACTCATAATTGATCAATAGCTGATGCTATTTCAGATGAAGCTGCAGCCTTCTATTATCCTGATTACAGTTGTCCCTCCGTATCCACGGATTTGGTATCCACAGATTTAAATATTCAAGGCTTGAAAATATTCTTTAAAAAATAATAATCCCAAAAGCAAACCTTGATTTTGCCATCTTATATAAGGGACACCATTTTGCTATGCCATTGCATATAATGGGACTTGAGTATTCACAGATTTTGGTATCCATGGGGGGACCTGGAACCAACCCTAGTGAATATGAAGGACAACTGTACTTGTATCCGTTCTCTGTTTCACTCTCCCCACCCCACCCCACAGCCACATATATTTTGGAAATTAACCCTCCAGTGCAGGTAGGTGAGAAGAGGAATCATACATGCATGGATGTTGCAGTCAAACCAATCTACTTATAGGTGACCATGTGTGGATAATTTCATTATATAGTTTGGTCAGTAGGTGGTGCTGGACTTCAGTTCTATTCAGACCTCATTTCTCCCAACATCCTCAACACATTGGGGAGGGAAGGCCTGCAGGGGAATGTGAAGTATGCTCAACTGAACACACTTAGAATATTTCCCACAATAAAGAATGCTGAAAGTGCAGACTCCCTGGTTAAAAGGATGGATCCTGAGTGTGTTGAACCAAACATGGGGGAAAATACCCTTCAGACCTTTCCTGCTTAAGATGGAGGGGGTGTAGAGATAGTTTGCACAGAGTCATGGGGGGAGATTTAGACCGTGTGGCTGCCCTCCTCCTTCTGTGGGCTCAGACAATAAAATATGAGTAGGGCTTTAGTCAGGACTAAACTGGGTGTTTCTGGATGCACTGGATGATTTATCTCCTTGTTCTGCTCTTGTTTAAAAGAAACAACAAAGTTCTTGTCTAGCTTCTTAACTGGTGTGTCCTGTAAACCTTTCATGATATGCTTGCATAGCCTCAGGAATTGACTAAATAATTGTGCAAAGTGAGGGGGTGCATTTCCTTTCATTGCTAAAACATGGGTCTGCACTAGTGTTTTTATTGTTTTTATTCTTGTAACTTTTATATGTTTTATGAATAATTTTAAATTATCAGGATTTTAATTGTTTTTAATTGTTTATCATTTTTAATTGTTGTATTTTAATGTGATTTTTTAATGTGTTGTGACCCACCTTGAGTCCCATTCTGGGAGAAAGGCAGCATATAAATCAAATAAATAAATAGTGGCTCCTGTGTCAGTAGGGTGGTGTATCCACTTCAAATTTTAATCCAGATTTTAAAGGAATTCTCTCAAGTGCCAAACCCCATTCCTATATAGGTTCAGTACCTCAGAGAGCTCCTTTAGAGTTAGCTAAAACGTGGAGTGGAATTGCCAACTCACTGACATGGGAGCCACCACTGGTGGGCACTCTGCAGTCTCTAATGATGGTGTTCTTCGTCTCCACACATGCAGAGTTGGAATACAGCCTAGTAGTCATAACTGACTGCTTCACAAACATGTCAGTGGGGACATTATTAGTCTGGTAAACATCTGCTTTCCCCATTTTATAATATAAAGCAAGGATCATACAGAAGGAAAAATAGCCTATCAAATGTGAACCTCTCTTCTTTTTCAGAGGAAATATTCCATTTTCAAAATACTATTCTACTCTATTTTCCCTTACTTGTCCATCAAATATTAAACTGATTTCCTCTCCCACCACCACCACCACCACCTCAAGCTGGTACTAAATTAAGATGAGGAAAGATTTAACAAGCACAGCTGGCAGAATTCAACACACAATAAGGTAATAGATAGCCAAAAATACCTTCTTCACAAGGAAACATTTCCCTAGGCCATGCTTAAAAAACAAGGTAACATAACCTCCAGTGGGGAGGGGGGACAAGTGTGGTAAAGCTTGCTGCATTAGTCCTGCTTAGTGAACCATAAATATTAATTGCACAAAGAATGAACTCACCCCCCACCCCAAATACTTGAGGGCAGGAAGACACAAAAGATTCATACGACTACTACAAATAATGAAGCATGGTACTGATAAAATGAGTGTAAAACAATCTTATTGAAAGTTAATAGGCTAAAGCCTTTAATGTCAAGCTTTTTAAAGAATATCTTGAATAAGAATAAAATATGGACATGTAAAATGTAGAGAGTCATCTAGAATGATAATTTGAATTCACCAATAGGTTTTATGGAAAATGATTCTTGATTGTATTCTCCTTGTAGACTTGATTGTGTAAATGGGCCAGATTAGTTTCTCTTCTTTGATGCACTATCTGTTGTTTTCCATTCGAATGATATCCCTTCACTAGCCAGTCTTCTGAAAAATAAAAAATGGTGATAATCTATATGATTGGCCTGGGAGCTAAGTATTAGCTTTGTTTGTTCCAATCTAAACCTTCCTATTCCACCTACTTATATACAGGGCACAAACTTGCTGAAATACACTAAAAATGCATGGGGTACCATCTTCCCAAGAATATCCTACTACCAAAGGCAAGAGTGAACTCACAAGACAGACAGACATACAAACACATGCATACACATTCCCGTCAATGCTTATTGAAGAATACTGGGAGTTATACACCAAAGACATAATATTCCATAATGGGTCTGACATAGAGCTAAATTAGATTGGACCTAACCATCTCCTGATGGTTGGACCTAACCATCCCATTTCCATGTAAAGGGAATTTTTGTTCTAGTATACATTGCAACACATCACACATACAGTTCCAAGGTACATGAATATTCTAACATGATTGTTGGATTATTCAGGACAGCATATTGGGGATTCTATCAGCTACAGTGATTATTGGCTCCATTGTTTCATCTTCTCAGTTTGTGTCACAAATTGAGATCCCGCCTCTCCAGTTTTTGGCATATTTCTGACAGATAGTAGGGGAAAAAAAACTTGAATTCTTGTTAGTTTGTTTATTCATTAGTTTAAATGAATCTCATGGGAGCAGCAAATGACATTGAGTACTTACTTCTGGGTTTGAATCCCTGACTACTCAGTCCTGTTCGTGGTATCAAATGAGGTCCTCCCATCATTTTCTTTCCCAACAAGCAACTTATATTTAATTGCTACATGGCAGTTAGGTATAACATTCTCTTTACAAAGAGACCTTTGCCTGGTGCAGAGAGTTGATAATTTTGTTTGCTTCATTTCTTGTTCATGTTGAATATGAAAGAAAGCAAAATTGACAGGTTCATTCATCATTTGCTTTAAGCTGTTAAAGGAAGGGTGGGCAAACCATGAACCCCACTTTTGTGACTTCTGAAGCCCCAAAATTGCAAAAGTTTTTAGTGTGATTTTCAGGCAGGGTTTGCTCTCAAACCATGGACAAAGCCTCTCAATGTGTGAAAACTTGCAAAAAAAAAAAACCAACCCACTCCTTAAAGCACCTCAGAATCCCATATGCCACCAAACAGGTATGTATGTATGTATGTATGTATTGGCTGTAGTCCCTCTCAAAATGATGACTGGAAGTGAAACAATGTCACTTTCTGTTGCCATTTTGACAAGGACTACAAAGGAAAATGGAAGTACTGTCCAGTATTTGGGCTTGCTGTGGAGGGGTGTGCAGCTTTCAGGGGAGGGTCTGGAGGGAATTGGCCTTTTGCTTCCCCACATTTGACCACCCTGTGTTAAAGTATTTGTGACCTTCCATCATCCCTTACTATTAACTAAATTGGCTAGAGATGAATGGATGGCAATCTTAACACAATCTAGAAGTTCACAGTTCCTCCACCCCCATGTAAAGCATTCAAAGAGGTACATACCTATCTTGACTAAATATTGCCCAGGTGTGCTCTTCTTGCCACTTCAGGCATTTGTATGCAACTGAACCAAAAGAGTTTGAAGCAATCTACACACCACACACATTTCTTCCAGAGGGCACCATCCAGATTGTGCAGAATAATTCAGCCATGCAGAACAGTTAGCCCTGTTGTCTCTCATTTCACCACACCAAAGACAGACCTCCTTGCTGGCAAGTAGTAGCACATAAAAAGACTAAGGGGTTGTCTAAATGATGAAAATACTCCCCACTGAATGTGAGAATATGAGCTGTCTTAATGACTTCCTGCATTGTATTACCATATTTGGAAGGAGGGGGGCTCAATATGCAATATACTCTGCAGGAAAAGCCTTCACGGCTTTTCTCAGTTTTTAAAAAACAATGAGGGAATGTGCAATCCTGCTCATTTGAACAAGCTATTTGATTAGATTCATTTTCCCATACAAGCAGAAGCTGAAAGCTGATTGGCTGGATGAGCGTGAGGGCAAGGCTTGCTAACAAGGCAAGCACCCAGAACCACCATTTTATTTTATTTTTGCCTTAGCCAGCGATTGGTAATGCGATAAAATGGGGTTTTATTGGGAGGGCTTTGCTTTTCTGTTAAGGTGAAATATCACTCTATCGCACCTTGGGAATAGTTTTTTTTTTTTTTAAATACTTTCTGCAGTGGCAAATTGGTAAGTAAAACCTCGAGTAATTCACTCATGGCCACCATTTTGATTCACAAGCATGGCCATTTGCACAGCAAATGCAGATAGCTTCATATGCCTGTGATCTACATAAAAATACCAAAAAAACATTAAAACAAATTGCAGCTGCTGTGAGTTGCCTTAACTGCAGAGCAATCCAACAGGCCCTAAGTGAAAGGGATCAATTGGCAAAGAGCCCTACTTATTACTATCATGTGAGCAACCTGCCTCTATAAAACAGAGCTTGGAAAAGCTACATTTTGGACTACAGCTCCCAAAATCCCCCAACCACTGCAGCCAATACCCCCAAAAGAGTAGTCACTTTTAAGACTTTGAGGAGTAAAACAATATTCTTCCCATATCTTCCCCATCTTCTATTCTGGCATGGCTGCATTTGGTTAACGGGTTTGCTATAGTGTTGGAACACAGAATCTTTGTCTCTTTCTCTCTTCCTCTCTTGTTTTTCCCTTTTTTTACTCCCTCAGTTTTCTCCTACTTCTCTGCCCCCAACAAGAAAAGAAAAATCTCCCATTTTAGAGCTGCTTAGAGTTTTAGAAGCACAGTGGCTATTAAAGTCTGTGGGAGTCACCCAGCCAAATCCCAGAAAGATCTCTGAAACCTTGAAATGCTCCATCAAAACGGTGTTGTTTCGATGTAAAATTATATGATAATATGGGCAGCTGTGCCTTTGGCTGATGCACAGATGGTGAACAGAATGGAAAGTTGGACATTTTTCAAGAGAGTCCTGGTTTCAGAATAAGTTCTCTTGCTTGCGTCCTGAATTCCTCCTCATTCTGGTATTTACAGACCCACATATCTACCATAAAGAGCCTTTGATTGTTAATTAATACATCTTTTGCAGTATTGCCCAGGAGGTGAGCTAGGCCCCTTACTGTGTGCTGGCAGCATCCAGCAACATAACGAGATCAGGAAACACAGATTTAGACACAAAGTGCTCACCTTCTACAGCACACACTTACACATTACATGTTCTTACTGCATTTTTTTTTAATGTGATAGCCATCTTGGGTCTCCCCCTTTCTCACAGCACTAAGGGGCTTGTTTCAAAAGTTGTTACATGGACTGCAGGATGTTTTCCCCATACCAGGCATTTTACTGTGAGTTGCCAAACCAGGAGTGTGCTATATAGTACAGCGGCCCTCTGTATCCACTGAGGTTTGGTTCCAGGACCCACCGTGGATACCAAAACCGTGGATGCTCAAGCCTCTTTACATACAATGGCATAGTAAAATGGCATTCCTTATACAAAATGGTAAACAGCAAGATTTGCTTTTTAGAATATTATATATATATATATATATATATATATAATTTTCAAGCTGTGGTTGGTTGAATCCATGGATAAAGAATCTGTGGATACAGAGGGGTGACTATATAACCATGATGGAGAGAGTTTGGCCCTCCCAATGTTTTGGACATCTGTTCCTAGAAGACACAGCCAGTGAGGCTGTTGCAACAAGGTGGCTGAACACTCCCTCTGGCTACTCACTCTTGCCCTCTTTCTGCCAACTAAAGTTGCTGAACATTTTCAAAGACAACCCCATGTAGAGCACATTATAGTAATGCAAAAGGGGTGTAATTAAGGCATGCATACGTACATATTCACATACCCTTTGTCAATGAACATGTGAGCATATCCTTAGAATTTCCTGTGGCTGATAATAAGGAATTAGGAGGAAGTTTTCTCTTTTCACAGAAGTGAAGCCAGAAAAAGTACATCATCATATTCTCCAGCTATCCTAATTTGGCAGGGACAGTCCTCATATTCCCACTTTTCAGCTGCTTTTAACATGTCCCAGTTTTTCTTTTCTCTTCCCACTTTGCCCTCAGCTTACGTTAATTGTTGTAAACTGAGATCAAAGTGCAACAATAGTGTGCACCCAACTAAGCAGTGGGGAGAGGAGAGGGGTAGAATTTTGCCCTTCCCAGTTGGCTCAGGTGAAAGCAAACTACTGCAGCCACTCCTAGTTTGTATGTTCCTCCTCATTAATAACTTTTGCCATTGTTAAGGTCTATCTGGGTAATCATAAGAAAATCTCAAAGCCAAGGTTCGATTGTATTCAGATGACTTTTATTCTTTGCTAGCAAAGTGACACAGGGCATAAACCGCCATGCTGTGTTCCCCAAAACAAGGCACACATATCTTTTTATATTACAGAGAAACAAAACTTAAAAATCTAAGGCACTGCACATGTGTATTATAGTGGCTACCAGGCAGAAACAGAAATCATTTTTCAGCTCTCTGTGTCTAGCTACTATTTTTGATACCTCAAGGCAGCTGAACTGGGCAATGCGCCCAGAAAGGAGATAACACTTTCTAGGCTGAATGAATAGTCCATTGTTTCTGATTCTAATAAACAAGACAAACCATACTATGTCTGTTTCTGGGCTTTTGGTCAAGCTGGAGCAAATACAGTTATATCTCTCAGCTTTCTCTGACACAGACATATTTTGGCAGACTAGGTCTTTTGCTCTACAGACTCAATATAACAAACTTTTGGGAAATCAATACAGACAGACCCTCTCACCATCATGACCACACACTAATGTTGCTTGGCTCCACAAGTCCCAGTTTAATCTGTGAAATGTTGGAGGCTATGTACATGTCCACTGAGCAAAGGTATTTAATTAAGCTTAAACATATTAGCTTGGAACCAGAGTGTTACCCAAAGAAGTGGGGTGCTTTAGAGCTGTAAAACTATATTAATATTGGGGGGAATTATTATTAGCTCAAATGGAATGCTGCAATAGGCAGGTAACTTCCGGATCTTTTCACCTATGTATACCAGTACTAACTGCAGAGAATTCCAGGTTAAAGTGAAATAAATCTTTTTTTTTAAATTGGAAATAGTACAAAAAGCATTCATGCACACACACAAGAATCACACAAGGTGATCAAAAAGTTAAGGCAGAACGGTTGAATAGAGCAATAGATTTGGGAAATAGAGTGATAGTTACCAGTCTTGAAGAGTAGCACAGTACTCAGACCAAAGTCTGAGGGTGGCACTGGAAGTTCCACTCCCGGGGTGCACAGACAAGGAAAGTAGCCATGTCTCATCCACAGTGGCACACCTTGCTATTTTGGGGGGGGGGCTAATTTTTATACCCTGCTTTGTATCTTGAAGGGGGTACTTTGGCTAGAAGAAAGCTTATATGGGTTTCCCACCATTTAAACAAAAGAAACCCAAACTTAGCTGATTGCTCTGTATGGCTAGGAGATAGAAATTGATTGGTTTATGACAACATTGCATTGTAGGACAGGAAGGGGTTCTGAGGGATATTTCCTGGGGATTTGGGTTGTGAAGGCCACTTGATTGTTTAGGATGTGTGACTCACCACCAAGGGGCCTAAGAAGGAATTACCACATCCCTCCTTAATGGTTTTGTTTACTAAGAAGCTTCCACTTAATCCTAGCTTGGGTGTGCTTGCTAAAATATTGCTAAGACACCTTCCCAGGTACTTGTGACCTCCATCTGACTTCACTTTGGATCACCAAAGTGTACGTTTCAAACCATCTCAAAGGCATCAGCTTTGCAACATGGGATATGCAACCTGCTTATTCCAAAGGGATTGAATTATAGATCTTTTCACAGGGAATATCTCCAAGATCATGTTATTTTTTTTTAATCCATCAGAGGCATAGCTAGATGGGGACAAAATGAAGATGTTGGACCACATAGATAAGAATTCTGCCCTACCTCATGAAATTGTTCTGCATTTCCCAAACTTCTAGTTCACTGCATTATCTTAATATTTCAGCTGAGCATTTGTACATACAGTTAGGCATCCAAAAAAAATGGGAAGGCAAAGTTACCAAGGGAACAAGAACACAGCAAATATAACAGTTTTAGATATGAATAATTTTCAGTGTCTCACTCTGCAAGGCTAAAAATTTGGGGGCTGAAGGAAGATTTCATAGGGATGTGAGAATTCTTATTTGGATGTGCAGTGTCTTCAATTTGCCTCCCCCCCATAGTTGCACCCCTGTACCTTCAAATCTGAAGACATTTCAATGGAGAAAGTAAAGTGTTTCCATCTGTAAAAATTGTATCTTGTCTTAAGAAATGCTAAAGTCTTTCTTTAAAAAGCCCCACTTTTTTGGGATTGCCACAACTGCCAATACTTAAAGTGACATTTATATGACAGTTTATAATGATTGATCATTCAGTGTGACAGGGTGCAGATAAAAGAAGTAATTAGGTCTTAAATGTTTACTTAATAGAAAGGTCTGTTAGCAGAAAGAAAGAAAGAAAGAAAGAAAGAAAGAAAGAAAGGAAAGAATCAATTTAAACAAGAGAACTAGACTTCTTCTTTTTCACAGAGGCATGAAATAGAACTTCCTCAACTAAAACACAAAAGTCCAAAATGCAATTACATTTTCTAAAAGGACCAAAATGTGTTTAACCTTTTTGGGATAAAAATAATAATAGTGATACAAGTCTTGAGCCTATTGTTGCAACAGGTTTCCCCCACCCCCCTTATACTCCTCTCAGTTATTTTATTTTTTTCATATTAATAATGGTTTCATCTGTTTCACACCCAGCAGCCTCTTCAGACCTTCAAGATATTGAGACACCAGATTCTTCCTGAATGGAAAGGAAATTATAATAATGTAAAAAAAAATAATCTCCATGAACTCCCCCCCCCACTCAATAGGTTTAATAATTACAGATTGTACAAGAGCAGGTGGGGTGGAGTTTGCTAACTGCTAAACAAGGTAAACCAGAGCACAAATGGACAAATCACGTACCCATCTTAGTGGGAAAATGTTGCCTCCAGCTCCCCAGTCTACCACAGTAGGTGGTGCAGGTATGAATTCAACCAAGTAATCCACTGGAGCATCAGAAAGCTAGAAGTTAACTTGGTTCTTCAATTTTACCTTAAAACCATTGTTTTTATCATTACAACTTGCTTTCAGTCTCATCAACATGGAGAATTTGTTTGTTTTTTTTAATGTAATTTTCAGATATGTTTAGGTGAACCTAGGCAGTTATTGTTTAATATCTCATTTGGTGTCAAGTGGAAAATAGATGCAAAATTATTGATTTCTCCATGCATTTGTGGGCAAAGCTATTTTATTCAGCTGTTCTATTATATCTGGTGAGCACTGGCAGCTGGTGACTCCTTGTCAGTGTGAATCCACTATGGCTTGTAGTCCTAAATTTAAAGGATCCATCCAAGGTCCTAAACCTATTTCTGGTCAGTAGAGTTGGAATCTTGACTAGGTCTTTTAAAACCCAAATCAGATTCACCACTCCACTGAAGTTACTGGTGGCCACTGCTGGTGAATGTGGTAAGGGACATGCCACTGCTGAACCTTTGGAATGACTGACATGCCCCATATGTGCTCAGCAAATGCCAAAATGGAAGATACCCCCTGCCATCCTTAGAAACACCACCAAAATAGTCCACTAAGGACAACAGGCCAAGAAAGATGCCCACATGGAGGGATCAAACAAACATTGATAGGTACCTGGCCCAATATATACTCCTACTGAGATCTCCTGATATAGAATGGGATATAAATATTTTACTAAAATGTGTTAAGAAATACATCACAACACTACAGTTCAACTGTAAAAAGTTCCTCAGGAAGAGGGGCATCCTAGACAAATGCTTTTTTTCCCAATAGACACAATCATTTGGAGTTTTCCCTCTTGAGAAAGCACTGTGCACTTGTCTGAAGGATTCTAAATCCCAAAACATTTCAGTCTCAACCATTGTCCTGGTGAACACCAACTAGCAATGGGGAAAATGTTCAAAAATGGTTTTTAAAATCTAGTTTCTTGAGTGTTGAGAAATCCTGACCTGAAGAATCTGGGACTGACGGGAATCTTCACAGTTCAGGACTTATTCTATGCCAAATGTGCACATGGTTGTTTTGTGCAGAAAGCAACATTTTCTGTGCAGAAAACAGCATTTTCTACACAGAAAATAATACTTCTACAGAGAAATAATATTCCTCTTTACCCAATTCCCAGAACCAAGAACTATCAATCCACAGAGCTTCTGTCTTATTGGGATTCAGTATCAGTTTATTGAACCTCGTGCAGCCCATCATAGCATCCAAGCACTGGTCCACCACCTGCACAGCTCCAGTTGACTCTGATGACAAGGGGGCCAGTTACACGGCAGAATAAAGTGTGTAAAATTACGGATTTCCATCCTTTCGCACCAGAGGTTCATAGTTCACACAATTTATTGCTAAATTGGAAGATCCGGTGAGTTTCGCCTTTCCAAGTTTACACAGACAAAGGTGGGGGGGTGGCCTCCAGATCACTATCATTAAAGCCAGGCAGGAGATGGGGAGGAAGCAAAGAGTGGGGCAGTGTGAGGGGGAAAGAGACCGTAAATTCATAGCTTCATCTGTATATAAAACAACAAATAAGGAGGGAGACCATGGAGCAGGAGAGAAATAATGACAAAGGAGGGAAGGAAAGCAACCAAGATCCCTGCCAGCTGAGCAGACTGCTTCTGTGTCTCGCGCGTGTGTGCATGCGTGCACACACACACACACACACACACAGAGAGACACACACAAAAGAAGAACACAGCTGAGCTTCCATTTGCTCTGCAATCCCTGACAGCTGAGCAGACTGCTTTTCTCTCTCTCTCTCCCCTCTCCTTCTCCCTCTGTCATGCCGGTGCGTGAATGATCCAGCGATCACTCCCTCCCTCTCTCTCTCATACACACACACACAGAGAGAGGGGGGGAGAGGAACAGAAGGCAAGCCAGCTGCCTGGATCTTTTCAAGCCTCATCTCTTGCAAGTCTACCCCTCCCTCCTTTTTGGTCAATTCAACCAATCACAGATAAGCTCTGCTGTGCCAATTTCAAAAAGACTGCTGACAGTTCCCACTGCCATAAGCGAAATGGTCATTCACACAGTCGATAGTGCGCTAACTTGCGCTACTTTTCAAAAAAGACAGGGAAAATAGTGAAAGCTGATACTGAGTGACTTATGGGGGTTTTTGCCCCCCTCCTTCTGAATATGGCAACTTTGGTCTGAAAGATGTGGGAACTATTAGGACTCTTTGTGAATTCTTAGAGGATTTATTTTGACATGTAAATGGCCCCAAGAAGAAATAGAACACAGTGTCATCAACATACAGATGTCACCCCACACCAAACCCCCTTATGACCTCTCCTACTGACTTCATGCAGATATTGAACAGCAACGGGGATAAGATGGAACCCTGGGGCAAGCCACTACTTAATTACCATGGGGCTGAACAGGAATCCCCCAGTGCTACTTTCTGGAACTGGCCCTCCGTAGGAGTAAACCCATTATAGAACAGTGCCTCCTTCTCCCATCCCACAAAGTCAGTCCAGTAAGATACCATGATCAGTGCTATTAAAAGGCACTAACAGATCCAGAAAGATCAACAGGGCAACACTCCCCCTGTCTTACACAGAGAAAGAGCTTGAGCCTGAAATAAAATCTGTGCTAGATTTGCTTCAGATTCTACTATGCAAGAGGTGCTGGGATGACATGGAGTGGAGTTCCTAAATATTATGGATGGCAGGCTGTTCAATATTTTTCAGATCATAAACTCTACTTACAGTCTCACAGCTTTTGGGATTTACATTTATGGTCACTGATGACTGAACATGCCGCCCAAACATACCTCTTAAGGCAGGCAATGCCCCAACCAAAGGGTTTCCAAGGTGCTACAGATTGGAACACTGGGCAATGATGAATACAGTGCTCTCCCTTTAGCAGGGTGCATTGAGGGAAGCTGTTATGGCAGGAACCTGCCCATCTCTCCATCTGTGCTCCCATGACCAGAAGAGCACTGCAGTCATCATTTCCCAATGTCCCAATTTGCAGTGCCTTGGAAACCCTTCAGCTGAGCTAATGCCTGAACTAAGAGGTAAATTTGTTGGCGGGGGGCTGGCATTGGCAGAAGTAGCTTTGATGAAGGCGCTCCATCGTTGCAGCTACATCTTATGATACAGGACCATGGCTGAAAATTTTTAAAAGTGTATTTTATATTAGTGCTGCTCAAAGTGACCCTCCATGGACCAGCATCAATCCACAAGTCACCAGCTGCTGCTCCCTGGCAAGTTTCCAAGAAAGAAACAAACAATTATAGCCAATAAGCACAAATGTGATACTACAGTAGGACACTGGGGATTGGTTCTGGAGGGTCCTGTGGATACCAAAAACCATGGATAATAGTGAATGCCACTGAAAATAAATGGACTTCTGGTTTAAAATACCATAGAGTTGCCTTGGAGGACCTAGAAAATGGCTAGAGAGGACACATTTTCTAGGAAGACTCTATGGTTGGTGTGCTGTTTTGTGTCCTGTGGATAATGAATCAGTGGATACGGGGATCCTACTGTAGTCCCTGGGGGTTTACTGGTCCTCTATATCAGGTAGCTTCAGATACAGTGTTTTTACACCTCCAAATTGTGGGCCCTCTGTATCCATGGGGGTATGGTTCTGAACACATACACATACACCCACGGATATCAAAAAATGTGGATGGTTGAATTCTATATAAATGAATGGGCACTGCCATTTTTGTTATGGATGCCACCAATTTAGGTATGCAGCAGTGCCATTTTAGGTATGGACGCTACCATTTTAGATATCCAACAAGATGATCCATGGATACTTGAATCCACAGATACTAAACCTGTGGATATGGAGGGCCCACTGTATTTTCAGTATACTACCTGTAACAAATCCATGTTTCTTCAAACTATTGTAGCACACAAGTGGAGTGTAAGCCCTTGCTATTTTCACAGGAAGGAACAGGCATAAGAAATGTACATAGAGAGATCACCTCTCAGGAAAACCTGTAGAACTACTTAATTAATACAGTAGTTTATCTTTAAAACAGAAATAGTGTTAGATCAAAAGAATTAGAAGAATATCATACCTCTGTGAACTGATAGGTAAATCAGTCACTCCTGGGAATTATGAAACCAATTCAAGATCCAAGATATACAAAATTGTTTACTATGGCCTAAATCCAATTGCTAGTGCCAACTGGAATACGTGTGTAGCCACACGGAAGACTAGAAGTTATATAAGTGTGGCCTGACCATTCAGCAATTGAGCCAATGCATCTACTCTACTTTATTATGTATTGATCATAAAATAAATTATCTACATATATCAGTTAATTTGGATGGTGTCATTGTCATGCAATGATTTCCAGTTTTAGGTCTCCAAATGATATTGGACTACAACTACCACCATTCCCCCTCATTTCCATACTGCCTGGAGGTGATGGGAGCTGTCATCTGGAACCTAAGATTAGGATCCACTATTATAAGGTACTACTAAAGAGTATTTGGATAGGATGAAAAATTTTATATACTCTGTAAAAGTTGGTAGTAGTGATTTGTTCTTTCATCATTCACTCCAGCCCAGCTCCAGATGTCAGTAAAGGATTGTACTTAAACACACATCACCAATTAAATTAAAAGAAAATAAAGTTTTTTTCTTTTCTTTTTTTCATCAGTTCAGTGAAAAACTGGAATTTCAAACTATCACAAGTAAGAAAAAGGCAAGTTTCCATCAGGTGATTACAGATTTATTTGTTTTAAGCACATTGAAAATGCACATTTTTTATGGGTGCTTTGAGATACAGTTGTCCCTCCGTACCCACGGGTTTGGTATCCACGGATTTAAATATTCATGGCTTGAAAATATTTTTTAAAAAATAATAATCCAAAAAGCAAACCTTGTTTTTGCCATCTTATATAAGGGGCATCATTTTGCTATGCCATTGCATTTTATGGGATTTGAGTATTCATGGATTTTGGTATCCATGGGGAGTCCTAGAACCAAACCCAGCAAATATGAAAAAGGGACAACTGTACTTTCTTTCTCTAGCAATATTACTGCTTCTGTCATTGAATCTTGCCAGACCAACATTAGCTTTGACAATCCCCTCTTTGCTGTTAATCTTAATATGGGGACCACAAACACATTGTACAAAAACAATGATGGTAGAGAACCAGTGTGTCTAATATAAGGAACTTCCTACTTTGTTTGGGGATTTGTGGCTACCTTCACTGAAGAAGCAGGTACATGAAAGTGCCCACAGTATACTGTTTTGAGGAGAGAGTTTGGGAAGGATGGGGCTCTTTGCGCTTATGATGTCCTAGCTAAATAGTTTTAAAGTTTTCAGTCCAGTATTTTAGCCTGCTCTTTTCACAATTCTAGAATAATCTCTTATAATGATTTTAATGGATCATATTTTAATGGGCATTAGCATTAGAAATTATTATACTGCTAATTGCACACTGGGGTGTCAAACTCAAATGAGCTGGCGAGCCAAAGCTCTACACCCAGAGATTACCACAGGCCAGACATATAATTTTTCACCACATTTGATGGAGAGAGGAGAGATGACTTACCTTTTTCTCCTCCCCACTGGAATGTGTTAATTCAGTTTTGGAGAACAACATGAGCAAGGTCATTTGTAACTTTGGCAGCCTTTGCTGAAAGTGGCTCTGAAAAGGAGGCAGATGGCTAACTTTATTCTCTGTAAAACAAACAAACAAACAAAACCATAGTATTATGGGTTCTCCTAGACCTCTGACACTTACCAGCAGGATGGCGATCCCTCCAGTTTAGTCTCCCCCCCCCCGTTACCCACAGATCATGCATCTGTGGGTAAAAGGGGGGTGACGGCAGGGTGGCAGGCTGCCGGCGTAGGCCTCCCTGGCCTCAAAAAACTTTGCCTTCAGGATTTTAAACTTCGACCGGCACTGCTGTGCCAATCGATTATACCTGGCCTGGCGCAGGCTGGCGGCCGCTGCAGCAAAGAAGTGGCAGTTCACCCTATTGGAGGAGTGCATTATCCTTCTAGGACACCCCTCCTGCTGGACAAGGTGTTCTAGGAGGAACAATGTCTCCTGGGTCCTCCAATAGGTGATCCGCCGTGCTTCCATCCTGCGGGCGGCCATGCCAGCACTGACAACAAAAGCGTAGTGCCCTTAAAACGCTCTTCCGGCGGTTAGTATAGGCCCGGCGCGGTACCTGTTGGAGAACTTTAAATTTGAAAGTTGCAACTTGGACCCATCGATACAATAGGTTAAATTGAAATGTTTTGGTGTATTGATACTCTTGCCTGGATTAACTGCCGGAAAGGCATTTATGCATGACTACTGTGGAAGTAGTATACAGGCGTCTATGCACCCCATAAAGAAATGAGACCAGATCGCGGTTTTCTTTTTAAAAGTAACACGTTTTTATTTCCATTGTGGCCAAAGCAATAAACTTCAAGATTGATACTATGTGAAGGAAACCAGACAGCGACCTTGTTTAAACTGATCATGCTTATGAAACATGCACAAATTGGACCTTCCCTTTGCATCAACTACCTGCATCTTCTCTCCCAGAAATAATTTGCCAGCGCGTTGCACACAGCTTCCCTCTCCTCTTTTTTAACCTGCTCTAAATTTAAAAGGAGTGCACCAAGGGTGTTCAGAACGTACCGGTTAGACCTGTACCGTTCTGGGTTTAAAATCTCTCCTTTTGTTTCACAGAAATTGTTTCACAGAAATTGTGCAAAATAATGCATGCAGCAATGACTGAACATATGTTTTGTTCTGATACTTCTAGGGGTACTTTTAACGCCCTCCATCTGGCCTTGAGATGCCCAAAACTCCGTTCTATGGTATTCTGAAACTTATTATGGGTTTTATTGTACAGTCGCCCCTCCACATTCGCGAACTTGACATTCGCGGTTTCGACTATTCGCGGTTTTGCGAGGGCCCCCCCGGCCCCCCCCAAAACCGCGACACGGGGCCTCCAGAGGCCCCGTGAAAGCCCTGGGAGGGAGCGGGGAGGGCAGGGGAGACCTCCACGGGGCCTTCGGAGACCCTCCGGAGGCCCCGCGAAGGCCTTGGAAGGGAGGGGGAGGGCTGGGGAGGCCTCCGCGGGGCCTTCGGAGACCCTCCGGAGGCCCCGCGAAGGCCTGGGGGAGGGAGGGGGAGGCCTCCATGGGGCCTCCGGAGACGCTCCGGAGGCCCCACGAAGGCCGGGGGAGGGAGGGGGCAGGGCCGGGAGAGGCCTCCATGGGCCTGGGGGAGGGCTGGGGAGGGCTCCATGGGGCCTCCGGAGACGCTCTGGAGGCCCCACGAAGGCCCGGGGAGGGAGGGGGGAAGGGCCGGGAGAGGCCTCCATGGGGCCTCCGGAGATGCTCCGGAGGCCCCAGGGAGGGCTGGGGAGGGCTCCATGGGGCCTCCGGAGACGCTCCGGAGGCCCCACGAAGGCCTGGGGAGGGAGGGGGAGGGCCGGGAGAGGCCTCCATGGGGCCTCTGGAGACGCTCCGGAGGCCCCATGAAGGCCTGGGGGAGGGCTGGGGAGGCCTCCATGGGGCCTCCGGAGATACTCCGGAGGCACCATGAAGGCCTGGGGAGGGGGTGGGGAGGGCCGAGGAGGCCTCCATGGGGCCTCCGGAGATGCTCCGGAGGCCCCATGAAGGCCCGGAGGGAGGGGGAGGCCCGGGAGCGGCCTCCGTGGGGCCTTGCTAGGCCCCACGAAGGCCCGGGGAAGGGAGGGGGGAGGCTGGGAGAGGCCTCCGCGGGGCCTTGCTAGGCCCCACGAAGGCCCGGGGAAGGGAGGGGGGAGGCTGGGAGAGGCCTCCGCGGGGCCTTGCTAGGCCCCACGAAGGCCCGGGGAGGGAGGGGGGAGGCTGGGAGAGGCCTCCATAGGGCCTCCAGAGACGCTCCGGAGGCCCCACGAAGGACCGGTGAGGGAGTGGGGAAGGCCTGGAGAAGCCTCCGCGGGGCCTAGCTAGGCCCCACGAAGGCCCGGGGAGGGAGGGAGGAGGCTGGGAGAGGCCTCCACGGGGCCTTGCTAGGCCCCACGAAGGCCCGGGTAGGGAGGGGGAGGCTGGGAGAGGCCTCCATGGGGCCTCCAGAGATGCTCCAGAGGCCCCAGGAAGGACCGGTGAGGGAGGGGGGAGGGCCTGGAGAAGCCTCTGCGGGGCTTAGCTAGGCCCCACGAAGGCCCGGGGAGGGAGGAGGCTGGGAGAGGCCTCCACGGGGCCTTGCTAGGCCCCACGAAGGCCCGGCGAGGGGGGAGGCCGGGAGAGGCCTCCGCAGGGCCTTGCTAGGCCTCACGAAGTCCCGGGCAGGGAGGGGGAGGCTGGGAGAGGCCTCCATGGGGCCTCCGGAGATGCTCCGGAGGCCCCACGAAGGACCGGTGAGGGAGGTGGGAGGGCCTGGAGAAGCCTCTGCGGGGCCTAGCTAGGCCCCACGAAGGCCCGGGGAGAGAGGGAGGAGGCTGGGAGAGGCCTCCGCGGGGCCTTGCTAGGCCCCACGAAGGCCCTGGGAGGGAGGGGGGAGGGCCCGGGGAGGGAGGGGGGAGGCCGGGAGAGGCCTCCATGGGGCCTCCGGAGATGCTCCAGAGGCCCCATGAAGGACCGGTGAGGGAGGGGGGAGGGCCTGGAGAAGCCTCCGTGGGGCCTAGCTAGGCCCCACGAAGGCCCGGGGAGGGAGGGAGGAGGCTGGGAGAGGCCTCCACGGGGCCTTGCTAGGCCCCACGAAGGCCCGGGTAGGGAGGGGGAGGCTGGGAGAGGCCTCCATGGGGCCTCCAGAGATGCTCCAGAGGCCCCAGGAAGGACCGGTGAGGGAGGGGGGAGGGCCTGGAGAAGCCTCTGCGGGGCTTAGCTAGGCCCCACGAAGGCCCGGGGAGGGAGGAGGCTGGGAGAGGCCTCCACGGGGCCTTGCTAGGCCCCACGAAGGCCTGGCGAGGGGGGGAGGCCGGGAGAGGCCTCCGCAGGGCCTTGCTAGGCCTCACGAAGGCCCGGGCAGGGAGGGGGAGGCTGGGAGAGGCCTCCATGGGGCCTCCGGAGATGCTCCGGAGGCCCCACGAAGGACCGGTGAGGGAGGTGGGAGGGCCTGGAGAAGCCTCTGCGGGGCCTAGCTAGGCCCCACGAAGGCCCGGGGAGAGAGGGAGGAGGCTGGGAGAGGCCTCCGCGGGGCCTTGCTAGGCCCCACGAAGGCCCTGGGAGGGAGGGGGGAGGGCCCGGGGAGGGAGGGGGGAGGCCGGGAGAGGCCTCCATGGGGCCTCCGGAGATGCTCCAGAGGCCCCATGAAGGACCGGTGAGGGAGGTGGGAGGGCCTGGAGAAGCCTCTGCGGGGCCTAGCTAGGCCCCACGAAGGCCCGGGGAGAGAGGGAGGAGGCTGGGAGAGGCCTCCGCGGGGCCTTGCTAGGCCCCACGAAGGCCCTGGGAGGGAGGGGGGAGGGCCCGGGGAGGGAGGGGGGAGGCCGGGAGAGGCCTCCATGGGGCCTCCGGAGATGCTCCAGAGGCCCCATGAAGGACCGGTGAGGGAGGGGGGAGGGCCTGGAGAAGCCTCCGTGGGGCCTAGCTAGGCCCCACGAAGGCCCGGGGAGGGAGGGAGGAGGCTGGGAGAGGCCTCCACGGGGCCTTGCTAGGCCCCACGAAGGCCCGGGTAGGGAGGGGGAGGCTGGGAGAGGCCTCCATGGGGCCTCCAGAGATGCTCCAGAGGCCCCAGGAAGGACCGGTGAGGGAGGGGGGAGGGCCTGGAGAAGCCTCTGCGGGGCTTAGCTAGGCCCCACGAAGGCCCGGGGAGGGAGGAGGCTGGGAGAGGCCTCCACGGGGCCTTGCTAGGCCCCACGAAGGCCCGGCGAGGGGGGAGGCCGGGAGAGGCCTCCGCAGGGCCTTGCTAGGCCTCACGAAGGCCCGGGCAGGGAGGGGGAGGCTGGGAGAGGCCTCCATGGGGCCTCCGGAGATGCTCCGGAGGCCCCACGAAGGACCGGTGAGGGAGGTGGGAGGGCCTGGAGAAGCCTCTGCGGGGCCTAGCTAGGCCCCACGAAGGCCCGGGGAGAGAGGGAGGAGGCTGGGAGAGGCCTCCGCGGGGCCTTGCTAGGCCCCACGAAGGCCCTGGGAGGGAGGGGGGAGGGCCCGGGGAGGGAGGGGGGAGGCCGGGAGAGGCCTCCATGGGGCCTCCGGAGATGCTCCAGAGGCCCCATGAAGGACCGGTGAGGGAGGGGGGAGGGCCTGGAGAAGCCTCCGTGGGGCCTAGCTAGGCCCCACGAAGGCCCCGGGAGGGAGGGAGGAGGCTGGGAGAGGCCTCCACGAAGGCCCTGGGAGGGAGGGGGGAGGGTCCGGAGAGGCCTCCGTGGGGCCTTGCTAGGCCCCACAAAGGCCCTGGGAGGGAGGGGGAGGCCGGGAGAGGCCTCCATGGGGCCTCCGGAGACGCTCCGGAGGCCCCATGAAGGCTTGGGGGAGGGCTGGGGAGGCCTCCATGGGGCCTCCGGAGACGCTCTGGAGGCCCCACGAAGGCCCGGGGAGGGAGGGGGGAGGCTGGGAGAGGCCTCCATGGGGCCTCCGGGGACGCTCCGGAGGCCCCATGAAGGCCCGGGGAGGGGGTGGGGAGGGCCGGGGAAGCCTCCATGGGGCCTCTGGAGACGCTCCGGAGGCACCACGAAGGCCTGGGAGGGAGGGAGCAGGCTGGGAGAGGCCTCCGCGGGTCCTTGCTAGGCCCCACGAAGGCCTGGGGAGGGAGCGGGGATGGCCGGGAGAGGCCTCCGTGGGGCCTAGCTAGGCCCCACGAAGGCCCGGGGAGGGAGGGAGGAGGCTGGGAGAGGCCTCCGCGGGGCCTTGCTAGGCCCCACGAAGGCCCGGGGAGGGAGGGAGGAGGCTGGGAGAGGCCTCCGCAGGGCCTTGCTAGGCCCCACGAAAGCCCGGGGAGGGAGGGGGGAGGGCCCGGAGAGGCCTCCGTGGGGCCTTGCTAGGCCCCACGAAGGCCCGGGGAGGGAGGGGGGAGGCTGGGAGAGGCCTCCATGGGGCCTCCGGAGACGCTCCGGAGGCCCCATGAAGGCCTGGGAGGGAGCGGGGAGGGCCGTGAGAGGCCTCCACGGGGTCTCCAGAGACTCTCCGGAGGTCCCGTTGAGGACTTGGGTGGGAGGGGGGAGGGCTGGGGAGGCATCCACGGGGCCTCAGGAAGGTCTCCAGAGGCCCCGGGAAGGCCTAGGAAGGGAGTGGGGAGGCTGGAGGAAGCGACTATGGGGCCTCCAGAGGCCCCCATGGTCGCTATGGTGGGGGAGGGTCAGGGCAGCCGTTATTCGCGGATATTTCACATTCGCAGGGGTCCGTGGAACGGAACCCCCGCGAATGTGAAGGGACGACTGTATAGCGCTTGTTTTGGGTTTAAACGGCCCTGCCTATACGGAGTCATTAACCACTTCCTGATGGGGTATGCTCCATCTGCAAGAACCAGTGGAGGAATAAGCACACTGTTTACTGTAATGCTAGGGTTGTTAGGGACATATATTCCGGACTCCATAGCCTCAAAAAAAAAAAAAAGAGTTACGCAACATGCATGCGTCGTGCACCTTGCCGCTCCAACCGATCTCCGTGTCCACAAACAACCCTCTGTGATCACAATCACCTTGAAGCAACACAGAGCAGCTATTTTTTCTATTGATGTAGTCGTTCCCCTGCCTGATTGGTGGGACAATCATTATGTGGCATCCATCGATGGCTGCTATAACATTTGGGAAGCCCATCCATTTAAATCCAGCCATTACCTGAAACGTGAAACAAGAAATAAATTACCAGTAGAAAAGCGTACATTTCCCACCCTATATCGTGCTAACAGTAGAGAAATAAATGATTTTGATTTCTTTTGGAACTTAAATTATGACTGCAATACCACACAGGAGGAATCCCTCCATGTTTCAAGTACGGACCATTTCTAGAACATCACATTTAGAATGCCAAGGTTTTAAAAATAATAAGCACTCTGTGGGCTTTTGAGGAAGTCAACGGTGGGAATTCGGACAAAGCCAGCAGTGGATTAAAAAACATAACTGGAAAAACTAGGTCCGGGGGGGAAGCGCAAATTTGATTTTGCTCAGACACGCATATAAAAAACTGTTATCATAGCAATAATCAGAACATAACTGTAACATAATTTGAGTTATAGTTGTGGTACCTCAGTTGGATGCCCAGGATACAAGGCTTTAGATTGTAAAACATGCACCATTGTTAAAACAGGGAAAAGTAGGGAATAAGTGGATAAACAAGGTTTGGGGGGAAAGCGCAAATTTGATTTTTCTCAGGCACGCATAACAAAACTTGTTATCATAGCAATAAAAGTAACAGAACCATAATATCAGGTAGGGTAAAATTGTGTTACCTCATCCGGATCACCAGGATACACCGCTTTAGACAGGAAAATATGTTCCATTGTTAATACGACCTCCTCAAGAATTTTGGAAACTGTTGCTTTCCCCACTCCAAAGAGATGACTTGCGGTAAGAAAGGAGCATCGATGTCCGAGGACCCAAATAGCAATTGCCACACGCTTCTCAGGAGGTAAAGATTTTCTCATATTAGTGTCTGATTTCTGAATATGTGGTCGGAGCATCTCGACAAGTTTGATAAACAACGACCTGTCCATTCTAAAATTAGAAAACCAGCGCTGATCAGACCAGACCGACATCACGAACTTCTCCCACCACTCTCTGGATCTCGGATACTACCAATATAATCTTCCCTTTTGTGAGCGATGTAACATTTCAGGCTGCATTGATGGGACAACCTGGGAGGTAGCTAGCATGTCAGTACCTGAAGACGTACGAACTTTTCTTCTTTTGTACCCATCACGACTGCCGTGACTCAATCACAGAGCCCTGCTAGTTCTATTAGATTTCCTACGAAGGTAGACACGCAGGTTCTCATCAATTGCACTCAATGTTGAGCATATGGTGGATAACAAATAAAAACCACATGCAACTATCGCCAACGACTCCATCTCATCCTCATCCACCATTGCTCATCCAGATGTGCAGACAAAGGAAATATGCCCAGACCAATGAGAACACAACATTACCCATTTTTGTTTAGCCAATAGGAATGAAGGTGGCGGGAAACCCAAACGGAAATACGTGTAGAATCGAGGTCATGTGAGCTTGATTGACAGGACAACCTGAGCGCATCTTTGACAGTGGGAACTGGATTAGGAGTGGAATAATAAATCGCGATTCATTTTGGATGATGGAATAAATTCCGTGTAAACAAGTATCGCGCTATATATTGACACAGCAAAAAAACCCCGTGTAAACTATGCGGTACAATATCGAAATTTCACAATTTCACAAATTTGCGTAATAAATCCTTCTGTGTAAACTGCCCCTATGACTCGCCAGTGACCTTGTTTCTAAGGAAACTGAATCCTGGGTAAGAGTTGACCTCCTAAAACTACAGTTCAGAGGTAGGAACACTGTTGTAACAAGATCTGTAAGCTGCCTTTAAGGGTAAGCCATCTCAAATTTTAAACAAAACTTAAAAACAAACAAGGATAAAATTAGAGTGATGGAGCAGAGAAGGCATAGATCTCAGAGTGAATATGATCAAAGCTCACTGAAGACTTTTTGTTGTGCCTATCATGCAGAACTAAGGTTGGTAAAAAGATCTTTCCTAGTCTATATCATCTCTTCCTCAACCTGCTACCCAGTAGAATTACATATACCAAGTGGTGAGAGGCCTGTTGGGATCAGGAAACTGGTCCCTGGAGCACTGGAGTCTTTAGTCACCCACTACCTCAAAGCATTCATATGCACTTCAAACTTGATGCCACCATTATTTGCAAAGTCTGGGGAAGTGCCCAGTATGCCCTCGGGTCAGTTTTCTTGGTAATAGCTGGTGTGGCCAGATGATGTGGACAAGAAGCTTGAATCAGTCCTTCCCACTGAGCTGGACCCTTGTCCATCTTTGCTGAGGTAGATTGACTGGGTGGGACCAGGGGTTGGTAAATATTTCACTTTGTCAGGGGAGGTACCTGCTGCCTCGAAGGAGGATGTAGTAACCCTTTCTTAATAGGACCTCCCTGGACTCAGAGGTATGTGAGAATGTGGGAAGGTAATGAGTCTAAAAAATAAAATTGTATTAAAAATTCCAGGATCTAGTCCTTTTAAAAACAACAAGAATTATTTCCTTTAAAAAAGAGTTAAAATCATTCATTCACTTTTGACTTCATGTTCATGCTTCATGTAGAATGCGCTTAGGAAATGCTGACTTAAGCTCAATTATCATTTAAAAGTGTATTCAGAGGTCTGGGATTCCCCCAGTTAAATTAGACTCATTACAAAACAAAGGAGTCAGTTTAAAATGCAAATCAAAGTTTACTGAAGGTATATCAATCTCAATCTACATACTAAAACAAACTTTAAAAAGAGGTCCCTAACTGACTAATGAATATTTAGGGTAAAAAAAAACTCACCAGCCTACAACTGTAGAAGGCTGCATGGTGAAACATCATAGCATTGTTACAGATGGCTTAAGATGGCAAATATAGCTTAAGATGGCTAAGATGGCTCCAGCCTCATGGAGACTCAAACTTAAAAGAAAGCTTACACAAAAGCAATAAAATTTAAATTAGGTCATGTGTTGAATGACCCAGCACTCCAGTTGGCTGGAACTGCCCAGTGAAAATAAGAGAAAGGGAACTTGGGATAAACAAAGGCATGCAGGGAAAAACCCTAGACTTATCTTAGGATGTGAATGAGGTACACAAGATTGCTTTTACATTACAATGATTATTTCCCCACATACTACAGAGAACTACCAGCCATCCCTCATATCTCTTTTCTTTTCTTTCTTTTTTGTCAAAGTGCATAGGCGTGTTATGGCTGGGCAGTTTCAGGCATTCTTGGAGGAAATAGATTATCTGGACCCATTTCATTCTGGTTCCAGGTAAGGTCATGGTACTGAAAAGCTTGAGTTGCTCTGATTGACAGCATATTCCAAGTGAAAGATGGGAGGGAGTGGTACTCTGTTGATTCTTTTGGCTTTTTTGGAGTCTTTTGATACAAGTAGGCATTGTGTCTTGCTAGATAGGCTCTGCAGGATGAGAGTAGGAAGCACTTCACTGGTTCTGTTCCTATCTACAGGACTGGCTGCAGAAAGAAGCACTGGGGATTCCTGCTCATCCCCATCGCTATTAAGCTGTGGGGTGTCTCAGGGCTCCATCTTATCCTCTCTGCTGTTTAATATCTACTATATAAGAAGCCACTGGATGTGGTTGAGCAACTACTGGACCAGTGCTGGATGCTGTAATGAGCTGGATAAGGGCCAATAAACTGAAGTAATTTGTATATTGTATTGTACTTTATGTTGCTTTTAATTTTCCACTAGTTTAATTTAGTTTTAATGGGTGGGAGGGTTAGGATTGGGAAGGGTTGTTTTAACTTGCTGTTGCTTTAATCCTGTTGTACGCTGCCCCAGTTGCCGAGCAGAGGGGTGGGTTAAAAATAAATTATTATTATTACTATTACTATTATTATTATTATTATTATTAGCTTAATCCCAATAAGATGGAAACTCTGTGTCTTGGCCGTTCCTAGATCAGGAATTTGGTAGCCATTCTGTCTTGAATGGGTCTACACTTCCCCTGAAGGAGCAGATGGGTGGCTTGGGAGTTTTCCTAAATCCATTCCTGTCACTGGAGGCCGAGGTGGACTCCATGGGTCATATTGCCCGGGACCATCTTCACATTGTCTGACAAATTTGGCCTTTCCTGGACAGAAATAACCTGACCACACTAGTCAGGGCTGGTTTAAGCATACCGCCAAATCAGCATCTGCGGGGGGGGGGGTTCACAGCCAGGAGGCCCCACCCCCCATCCTAACCCTCCTCCTGCAAAAACCTCCTGCTGGCTTTTTTAAAAAACAGTGTCTCCCAAACTAGAAAGAGAAAGAAGGAGCTGCCCTCAGTGTGGCTGAAGCTGTGGGAAGCTGGCTGCTCCCTCTCCCCCTGCTCCCAGGGAATTATCAAAATGCAAGCCAGCCAGGCGTGTGTGGTGAGTGTGTGTGGGGGGGGAGAAGTGTGAGGGTCATCTCTTTCCCTCTCTTTCTCCCCTGCTCTCTCTTCAGAAAGGGCTTCTTTCTTCCTTCCTTTCTTTCTTTCTTCCCTTTCCTTCCTTCCAGACCTTGAGAAGAGTGCTGGCAAGGGGGATTCTAGGAGGTGTAATCCAAAAGTAACTTTCCCAGGCTCTGAATGCAGCCTAGAATCATAGAATCATAGGTCTGGAAGGGATCCCAACATCCATCCCATCTAATCGGCTTCTGCCCTGCAGGAACACACAATCAAAGCCCTCATGACAGATGGCCATCCAGCCTCTGCTTAAAAACCTCCAAAGAAGGAAACTCCACCACACTCCCAGGCACCTGGGATTCCACTTCCAAACAGCTCTTACTATCAGGAAGTTCTTCCTAATATTTAGGTGGAATCTCTTTTTCTATAGTTTGAACCCATTGCTCCATGTCCTAGGACTTTTTCGGACGGGGTTTTGCAACATGAGCAGCCTCATCCCCGTTGCAAGGCTACTTAGCTGAAGGGCGTCCCTTTCGGATGACTCTGTGCCCGCTCCGATACTGTTGCGGAAGTGCTGGGAGGCTGCAGCGCTATATTTGGCGATTTTCTAATCACGATCAACTTTCGTGATTAGAAAATCGCCAAATATGGCACTGCAGCCTCCCAGCACTTCCACAACAGTATCGGCAGGGGAGAGCGTCATCCGAAAGGGACCCCCTGCCGCACAGCAGCCTCACAACAGGGATAAGGCTGCTCGCATTACAAAACCCCGTCCAAAACAGTCCCTAGTTTCTGGAGCAACAGAAAACAAGCTTGCCCCATCCTCAGTATTGATAGGGTCTGTAAGAATAATAGAGTCTGTAAAAGTATGTGAAATACATGAGCAGAGAGAGACATGAGCGAAAGCTGTTATCTTGGTTCACTGGCTCACTGCCCAGCTTGTCCAGCTCTTGAGCTAGTTTGTTAAATAAAATGTAACATGTATGGTAGAATAGTAGAAAAAAGAGAGTCACTGATGATTTAGTAGAAATTGTGTGATTTCTGGGGAAATGAAACTATGAAGAATACTGATGTGATTGACATGTGCAAAGCCATACGTTAGAAATGTGATAAAAGCTGATGTGCCCTTTTGTCTATGCACAGTTTGGCTGAAACATCCCCCTGTGCCTTTTGCTAACAAAATAAAAAAGCTATCTGAGAACTGAACCTGGGCCTCAAGACTCCTTTGTTATCCCAAATAGACCTTAACAGTATGACATCCCTTCAAATATTTAAGCATGACTATCATGTCCCCTCTCCACCTTCTCTTCCCCAGGCTAACATGTCCAGCTCCCTAAGCCGCTCCTCATAGGGCATAATGGCTTCCAGACCCCCACCCATCCAGGTCTCCCCCCTCTGGACACATTACAGTTTGTCCATATCCTTCTTGAATTGTGGTGCCCAGAACTGGACACAGTATTCCAGGTGAGGTCAGACCAAAGCAGAATACAGTGGCACTATTACTTCCCTTGATCTAGACACTATCATGTCCCCTCTCCTCCTATTAATGCAGCCTAGAAACGCATTGTCTTTTTTTTTTTTTTGCTGCTGCTGCTGCATCACACTGCTAACTCATTTTCAACTTGTAGTCCACTCTTTCTTTTCTTTGAGGAAATCTACACCATTATGTTAATTGCTAATAAACAAAAAATATGTTAGTGCCCATAATATAGTTTTTAACTAGATTATTGGTGGCAAATTATGCAATACAGTAGGCCCTCCTTATCCACTGGGGATTTGTTCTGGTGGGCGTGGATACTGAAAACCATGGATAATAGTGAACGCCATTGAAAATAATGGGACTTCTGGTTTAAAATACCATAGAGTTGCCTTGGAGGACCTAGAAAATGGCTAGAGAGGACACATTTTCTAGGAAAACTCTATGTAGGTGTGCTGTTTTGTGTCCTGTGGATAATGAATCCATGGATACGGGGGTCCTTCTGTAATCTGAACATCCAGTACTGTGAATAGGTTAGGTTACATTGACCTGAGATAAACATATGGGGCCTCCAAAATAAAACATTGCAAGGGGCCCCAAAATTCCTTAAACTGGCCCTGACACTAGTTCAAGTGCTAGTAACTCCCACCCTCACCCCATTAGACTATTACAATGCACTTTGTGTTGTCAAGGGATGATGGAACAATCAATCCCCAGGTGAAGCCAAAAACTGCCTCAGCAGACTTGGTAGCAACCCTTTCCCAAGGATACTCACACACAGAGTGTTTGGCGTCTAGAAAACAGGAGGTGCTTTTAATCTTCAGTAGTTTCAGTATATACAAGCAAAGTGCTATGCCTGGCATCTCAGAATGACAGGAAGAGAATGATCTCTGTTCTGTCTTGCTTTTATACACACCAGTACAGCATTGGCTCAGCCAAGCACATGGCCACATTACATTAGATTTCTACCTTCATGGCTTTGTACTGTAGTAACCCTCATCTGATGCAACCCTTCTCAAGCAGCTGTAGCATGATTAGCATGACTGGCAGTTCATGGAGTCAGTCATCATGACTCAGCATGATTGCTGCAGTTGTTTGGCCATTTTAAAACTTAGGGTTCAGTATCCAATTCCTGACATGTGTGGGGCTAGCCTTGAAGACAACCTGAAAGCTGCTGCTGGTGGGAAATGAAGCAGCTAAACTGATGAGTGGGACAGCTTATAGCAACCACATAACACCAGTTTTCAAAGCACTGGCTGTCAATTGGACTTTATCACACTACACTGTTATAATGCTATTATTCCACTTTAACTGCTCTGGCTGCCTCCTGTGGAATTCTGGGGTTTGAAGTTTAGTGAAGCCTAAGAGCTCTCTGGCTGAGAGTTCTAAATGCCCCTCCCAAAACTGCAAATCCCAGCCAGAGCAGTTAAAGTGGAATAGAGGCAACCAGAGCAGTTAAAGTGGACTAATAGTGCTATAACAGTGTGGTGTGATAATATCCTTAATATATTTTTGGTCTGAATTCAGTGCATTGGTACAGACATTTAAAGCCCTAAACAGTTCAGGACTTTGGCATTTGAAGGAGCACTTCTCCCTAATATAAGCCTGCCTGAGACTTGAGGTCTGCTGGAAGGACCTTCCTCTATGCCCCACCAGTAGGAGCAATACTATATACTGTGTGAACACATGGGAGAGATCTGTTCAACTGCAGTACTCCTGGTGTGGAATGCTTTCCCCTTGGAGGCCTGTTTGGCACAGATATTGGCTCCATTTGATAAAACTCTTTGGGGCCTAATGACTTCATCCAAATCTGCACATATTTATGGTTTCATCATTTTCTTAATTACTCAGTTGTTTAACATCTTTTTACAATGTTCAAATTATTTATATGATTTTAAACTGTTTTGTTCTGATTTAAAGATATTTAAATTGATTTTATTGTCAGTCACCCAGAGATCTTATAATATAGTACAGGATATGCATATTTTAAATAAAAAATAAATATAATTATTATTCTTATTTATAAAATTATTTATACATACATAAAAGTTTTTAAATTATTTCTTCATAAATAAATACATTTTTAAATAAGTAGATAAAACCAAACAGCAGCATGTAGACCAGAGCATTTTGGTCATAACTTGGTTATAGACTAGAGCTTGCAAGTAACAGAGTTCAAGTAATGATGTAAACTGTAATATGCTATAATGGAGTGTAATGAGGACGTAAAATATGAATGAAATAAGACAGAGAATTTACAGCAAAGGTGAAGTTAGTTTCACACATTATTTCAAAGGGGTGTTGTGGGGGTACACACCACAGTGTAAGAACATACACAGTGTGTGCTGAGAGAGTGGCAAGCAAAAGGCTGTTTTTTTCCCCAACCATATGGTGCTACATGACATGTTTAAAACTAGGTACTTCACATATGTATCTCTCTAGCCCTGATTAGGCATTTTCCTAGAAACATGAGGGCTAAAGCTAACCAGAGGAACACAATTGCTGATCCTGCCCACAATGTCCCTATGAGTTCCAGGCTCCACTCCCTCTGTTTCTGTTTGCTACATTAGGCAGTAAGGTCTGGAGATAAAAGATGGTCATGCTTGCTTGAACCCAAGCAGAACTTTCCATCTGATCACAGACCCAAGTTCCTCCCAACTGTGGGAGTGCTACTTTTATTCAAAGAAACATGAAGAGAACATTAAGAGACTGAGAACTGAGGAGTTGGCGTATGCAGAGACATGGGGACAGCCCTGTGCGTGCTCTACTGTCTATTGGGAATTGACCCAGACTAAGGACTTTATCAGACAATCCTCTACAAATGTTCTTGGTTAGGATATTTTGAACTGTTTTTATGCTGGCAAAAGAACCCTTCCTATGAGACCTTACTTTGAGTCATGTCAAAATGTGAGGGTGACAGACACAAACATCTCCCCCCCTTCCTTGTCTTTCAAAGTTGTATGACATTCAGAGGACTGTTCTTAGAATTTACTTCCTCTTCCTTTACAAAGCTGTTGTTATTTATTGTTGTCCTTTGTTCTAGAATGAACAGTGACAGCACTAGGGGGGTGCAGAGAGGCCAAACCGCACCAGGTGACACCATCGGGGGGAGGGGTGATACCAGCCTTAGTGACACCACAAAGAAAGAGGTAAGAATACATTGGTTTCCATCTTCATAATGGCTCTGAGCACACCTGCATACATAGAAACCACCTCTTCTTATGGTGGAATGTGCCTTACCTCCCAATCTTGGGAGAAAAATAGGATGTAAATCAAATCAGTCAATAGAACTTTGTATAACTAAGTTAGGATTCTTCTAGTGCTATACCCCTAAACGGATTTCCACAGACAATAAAGTGTACTATTTTTATTTTTATTTTCTGATTACCATTTCTGAAAGTACTTACTGCTTTCCACAGTCACAAGCTCAATATCAAACTCCTGCACTCTGGTGCTTTAAATACCTAAATTCCTCTAATTTGTGCTTGCGTACCTCACTCAGGTATCCTATTCAGCCTGGACAGGGTTATAGTTGGGGACAATACACAGGAGGGAAGGTAAAGTCCCAGATACATTCCAAAGATGAATTTTTTGTATTCCAAGAAGGTATTACTTTTGCAGAGCTGCCCCCTCACACTGAAACATCTTTTTAGATGCATTCTTTAAGTTGAAATTAACTTGTAGCGGATGTCACTGAGACCTACAGTAAGGTGCTAGACAACCTCAGGCTGCCTAGTACTTTCTGACATGATATGATTCAGCATAAATTGTACTTAAAAGAGACTACTTTACCTACCTTCCCTCCATGGGAATTTTAGCATATGTAGTTACTGATGCAAAAGCCAAAAACAGCCTTCATCTCAAAACATGACACCAAACTAATGGTTACAAATGTGTTTTCAAGGAGAGAGGGGGGAAATCTTTAACAAATGTACCATTCTACTAAATGTTCAGAGTCTTCGTGTTGGAAGCTGTTTTTGTTTAAATTACCCATAAAGATTTTCCTGTTAAATATGATTATATGTCCATGTTACAGTTAATAGGGCTTCTAAGGCTCTGCCAAAATAGACCACAGGATTTTGTAATGGGCAGCTACCTCAGAAAATACATGCAAACTCTTTAAAAGGCAATTTAACACATAGTTAGTTTTAGTATTACAATTCTCAGAGATGGATTTTGGTCTGTTGCTTTCTCAGCTTGCTGTTTGCTTGGGATTTCTCCCTCTCCTGCTTCCCTGGCATTCCCATCTCATATTAATCCATGAAGCTACATTAAATTTAGAAGTCTCAGCATCATTATGATGTGCAATCCCTATCTTCAAGCATCCTGATCAAGTGAAAGTGAACTATACAAATACGTAGAAATAAATGCCGATGAAAATTGTGCTGGAACTTCAGGAATGGAACCCTGTTGTCTTTCTGTAGAAGGTGGCTGCTTAGAATCAGTTCCAAAGACCACCTTAAGTGAAGAGAAAGTATTTATTAAGGAACTTGCGTGTATGGTAAAGGGACAAGGGGCTTGTCTACACTGGCAGGAAACCCCAAACCCACCTCATAGCTGCATTCATGTTTTGGATCTGCAGCAATCTGTCACCTCTTAACCTTCTCGTCCCCAGGCTAGACATACCCAGCTACCTAAGCCACTCCTCATAGGGCATAGCTTCCAGACCTTCCCCCATTTTGGTTGCCCTCCTCTGGACATGTTCCAGCTTGTCAACATCCTCCTTGAATTGTGGTGCCCAGAACTGGATACAGTATTCAAGTTGAGGTCTGACCGAAGCATAATAGAGTGGCACTGTTACTTCCCTCGATCTAGACACTATACTCCTATTGATGCAGCCTAGAATCGCATTGGCTTTTCTGGCTGCCGCATCACACTGATGACTCATGCTCAGCTTCTGGTCCTCTAAGACTCCTAGATCCATTTTGCATGTACTGCTATCAAGTCAGGTGTCACCCATCCTATATCTGTACATTTCAGTTTTTCTTCCTAAGTGCTCAAGTCCGCTCAGCAGTTCAACTACCTGGGAAGCATCATCTCCTCAGATGCCAAGATTGACAAAGAGATCGATCACAGATTAGCAAAGGCATATAGCGCATTTGGAAGACTTCACAAAAGAGTCTGGAACAATAAATACCTGAGGCAAAGCACAAAAATCAGTGTGTATAGAGCCATCGTACTGTCTATCCTCCTTTATGGATCTGAAACATGGGTCACCTATCGCCACCACCTACGACTCCTCGAGCGCTTTCATCAGCGCTGTCTATGCACAATCCTAAATATACACTGGACTGACTATGTGACGAATCTTGCTGTCCTTGAGCAAGCAGGGATCACCAGTATTGAGGCCACGATATTGAGAACGAAGCTGCGCTGGGCAGGGCACGTTTCTAGGATGGAGGACCATCGCCTCCCAAAAATACTACTCTATGGTGAACTCGCCGTGGGTCAGCGTAAGAGAGGCACTCCAAAAAAGCGATACAAAGACTCCCTGAAACAACAGGCTCGGCCAAATTGATCACCAACAGTGGTCCGCCCTGGCCTCACATCGGGAGGCATGGAGATGCACTATCCACAATGCTGCAGCCTTATTTGAGAACTCACGCCGAACAAGTCTTGAAAAGAAACGACAACACATAAAGAATCACAACCCAAAAACATCACCCAAGGAGACCTTCTGCTGTGCTTTTTGCAACCGGACTTGTTTATCTCGGATTGGCCTTTTTAGTCATCAGCACGCTTGCAGAAAGCACGGGATGTGTCCTTCCTGAATCTTCGTTTGCAAAGAAAAGCCAGAGAGAGAGAGTAATACTCTACATTTTTCCCTGTTGAAATTCATTTTGTTAGTTTTGGCCCAGCTTTCTAATCTGTTCAGGTCATTTTGAATTCTGTACCTGTCCTCTGAAGTATTAGCTACCCCTCCTAATTTGGTGTCATCTGCAAATTTAACAAGCATGTCCTTTATTCCCTCATCCAAGTCATTGATAAAGATGTTGAATAGCACTGGGCCCAGGACAGGACCATATGTCACCCTGCTAGTCACCTCTCTCCAGGATGAAGAGGAGCCATTTGTGACTACCCTTTGGGTTTGGTCGGTCAACCAATTCAAATACATCTAACAGTTGCATTGTCTAGCCCACATTTTACTAGCTTGTTTGCAAGAATATCATGGGGGACCTTTCCCAAGGCCTTACTGAAATCTGCAGCAATTCCTTTGTCTAACAAGTTTGTGACTCTATAAAAAATAAAAGAGGTAAAATTAGTTTGGCGTGACTCGTCTTTGGGAAAGCCATGTTGACTTTTAGTGATCACGGCATCCCTTTCTAAGTACTTACAGACTGTCTGTTTAACTATCTGCGCTAGAATCTTTCCTGGTATTGATGTCAAGCTGACTGGGAGGTAATTATTTGGGTCTTCTTTTTCCCCCTTTTTAAAGATGGGGACAATGTTTAAATTCTCAAAGATTACTTCTGCCAGTTCTTTTAATATCCTTGGATGTAGCTCATCTGGCCCTGCAGACTGCAGTTCAATTCATAGTGCTGTTTGTAACCTATGAAGCCCTATGTAAGCTGGGCCCAGACTATCTAAAGCATCTTATGTCCTAGGAGGCACATTTAGATGTTCTCAGTAGGTGCTCCTAGGCTCTGAAATTCCTTGCTAAGGTGGGCTAGGCTGGTTCCCTGTCTATAGTTCTTCTACCAGCAGGGAAAGCCATTTTTATTCAGATAGAAGTTTGGCATTTACACTAGGTGCTGCTGAAAGGGTTTTAACTGGCACATTTATTTCTTTTCATTGATGTGTTTTTAACTCTATTTTGTTTACATTTGAATTTACTGCTAGCTGCCTTGGCAGAACAGCAGAAATGAAAGTTAATAAATATTGGTACAGACAGCTGGGAACCATAAAGGCTAAAACCGACTCAAGGTCTATTCAAAACTCTAACCAAATGCCTGCTTAACCAGTCAAGTTTTAAATGTCATTTATGGTTATTATCTGTTGCACAGATCTAAAATGTACTCATATTAGTGTGATTAAATTTTAAGCTGCTTGATGGGGCTGATTTGCATGGAAAAGTGGGGCACACATTGGGAAATAAATAAACTGGCTACCAGCCCAACCCATCTGCAGAACCAGCCCAAGATATTACGCTGTCTGAGGTAAAAGACAACATAGCACTAATGGGATCAGCTATTGAAATTCACTACATGTGATGTAGTACACTGGTTTAGAGAACTCAAATTATAGATGGAACATCTGGAATGTTCATGAGGAACAGTTCATGAAACAGTTAACAGGTTTTCCTTGGGTTTTTTTCCAGGCTGTGAGGCTGTGTTCTAGAATAGTTTCTTTCTGATGTTTCCC
Organism: Gambelia wislizenii; assembly: GCA_030847615.1. NCBI lineage: Eukaryota > Metazoa > Chordata > Lepidosauria > Squamata > Crotaphytidae > Gambelia > Gambelia wislizenii. The sequence goes on along the minus strand of JAUMIR010000003.1, from coordinate 99,436,293 downwards.
CTGCATCTGTGGCTGGCATCTTCAGATAATGGTTGGGTAGAAGTGTGTGTGGAGTTTATGTATTATGAACCCCTGTTGGGGAGTATATGTAAACTTGTGTAATTGAATGGTTAGTTTCTGGGTATAGAAATACAAGGCTCATTAGTGTCTGTTTGGCTGATGGTTGGTTGATGGTCCATTATCTGCTGGAACTCCCCCTGTCCCTGGGTGGAATTCCTTTGTAAGTGTTGAGTTTTAATTCTATTGTATTTCAAAACTGGGAGCCAGATTTTGTTTACTTTTAAGGTTTATTCTTTCCTGTTGAAGTTGTCCAGATGTCTGTGGATTTCAATAGCTTCTATGTGCATTCTGACATGATAGTTGTTGGCCTGGTCCAGAATTTCAGTGTTTTTAAATAGCATTTCATGTCCAGGTTGGTTTATAACATGTTCTGCTACTGCTGATTTTTCTGGCTGGCCCAGTCTGCAGTGTCTCTCATGTTCCTTGATTCATGTTTGCACACTGCGTTTAGTGGTCCCTATGTAAACTTGTCCACAGCTGCATGGTATGCGGTAAAGTCCTGCAGCTGTGAGAGGGTCGCTTTTGTCCTTCACTGAGTGTAGCATTTCTTGGATTTTTTTGGTTGGTCTGTAGATTGTTTGGAGGTTGTGTTTCCTCATCAGTTTCCCTATTCTGTCTGTGACTCTTCTGATGTATGGTAAAAATACCATACCTTTGGGTGGCTGTTTTTCTTCTTCATTCCTGTGGTTTTTTCTGAGTCTGACTGCTCTTGTGATGTCTGATCTGGAGTAACCATTAACCTGTAGGGCCCAGTTTAGGTGCCTCAGTTCATCCTCCAGGAAGTGGGGTTCACAGATCCTTTTTGCACGGTCTACCAATGTTTTTATTGTGCTTCTTTTTTGTCCTAGGTGATGATTGGAGTTCTTGTGTAGTTAACAGGTTGCTGAGGGCAAGGCTTGTTTCCAACTGGAGTGCTAAACTTATGTGACATATTTTAAAACCGCATTTCTTTTAAATTATGATTTAAATGTAATTCTTTAATTTAATTCTCATAGTTGTTCTATGTTTTAATGGTATCCTTTCATTTAATATTTCATATTAGTTTCATTGAGTCCCATTTTGAGGGAAGGACAGACTATAAATTTAATAACTAAATAAAATAAATAGCAGCCAAGTTGGGTAAATCCAAGTTGGGTATTACAGGGGAGGGGGTATTAGGGTATTGCCCTAAAAATTCTGCCTCCACACACACACAAATGAAAATTTCCTTCAGGCCCCACATTTCTAATATTGTAGTAATTTAAAACTTCAGTTGAACATTTAGAAATACAGTTTAGGCATCCAAAGAAAAGGAACAGGCAAAGCTACCGAGGGAAATGTGAACAGTAAACACAAGTGTTCTTGTTGTGAACTATTTTCCATGTCTCACTCTCTGCAGTGCTAGCACTGCAGAGAGTGAGACACAGAGTTCACAACAAGAATGCTTATGGTTGTTGTGTTTGGGGACAGATGTCTTATTTGGGGGCAATGCCTCCATTTTGCCCACCCCTTGAGATGGACACCTCACTCTGAATAATGGTAAAGCCAATATAGGATAGTGTACATGAGGCTCTCCACTATCTTTATCAGCTTATGTTTGGTGATTTCAACATCATGACAAGGTCACATTTCTATCATGTCAGCATATTAAGTATCACTGCTACATTCAAGCGGACACCTGCACACATTACAGTGATTCAATCAGTCAATCTGCAGTCTCCATTTTGGTACTAAGTTTAATTGCAAACTTCATGACCACAACATCTAGCCTAATGGTTGAACTTTTCTGCTTCTTCCCCCATGCCCTCCTTTTCTTTTTTTAATCACCTAGATTGAAAGCTGTCTGGAGATCTTGAAAGCTTGTCCACTTTTGTGGTATTTTGATTGGTCCTAATAAAAATATTGCCTAACCATGGGCTTTGTTTTGCTCATAGACCAACATAGTTACCTTTCTTTTATATTTTGTTTTTCTACTGCATTTTAAACAGTTGGATGGAGGTTTGGTGCAATTCAAAGTGTTTTTGAAAGTATTTTTGGCTTGATGGGAAACACCATATATGCATCATTTTAAGATCTTTGTGTATTTCTTCTTGGAGAAAAAAAAATGTTGGCTTCTTGAAAAAGATTTCAAATAGAGGAGGTGTTTTTCTACTTCCATTTCCTACAAGATCAAAACACATAAAAGGAAGGAAAACTGTATCCTAAGCAACCTTAATCTTCTTGTGGCATTTTTACAACAGGACAGAAAGTTATCTTTGTTTTGATTTAAAGCCACTGGTAAACCATCAGGTTGCTGTGAAATTTTAAGAACCAGTCCAGAAGGGATGGCAGTGCAGTGTAAGAAACATATCCCATGAACATTTTTTTAAAAAAATTATAATCAGAAAACTATGGGCAGGGGAATATAGCTGGCACAGATAAGCAAAGATTATCATGAAGAACACCCACCAAGTATGGGAGGAAATGTTCAAATACCCAGGATTTGTGGTATGATTTACAGATATCAGGTGTTAGACATCTGCTTGCTGAACTAACTACACCTTGTTTTTCACCAATCTAATAGTGAATTCAGGTGGTAAATGCTGACAGCTCTGTAGCCAAAAGAGAGCCACTGAGAAACAGGAAAAAGACATCAGTATGTTCTGGAAAACCCCATGGTTACAAAAATACAAAAACAAATCCTAAAAATATTAAAAGCAATACTCTGCTTATCTTCCTTCTAGGTATTAAAGCCCTGTGGCATAAGCCCTAGGTAGCAAAGTCCTATGGCCCTGATAGCTTCCCAGAGTACTCAATGGTAGGCCAGAAAGGACAAGCCAGAGGCAAGGACAGAGAAACATTAAAAAAACTTGAAGTCTGAACAGGCAGGGAGTTCTAAAACTAAGATTAGACAGTCCAACGTGAGCAAGCCAGCAGGTAAGAATGATACCAGATGAGGATAAGCATTGCAGCAATACCAAGTATAGTCATGCATACCAAGGTATTCAGTGGAATTAGAAGTGCAGCTGACTTTCCAAAAATGGATGCAGTGTGAAGTCAAAGGAAAAAACCCACAGACAAACCAATGGATGCAGTGTTCTCAGCCCTAAGCCTTGGTCAATATGCTACCAGATCATGCCTTAGGTCTCCCTGTAAACAGAGGCTTGCTCCTAAGATCATTTGCACCCAATTAGGCACTGTTCACATGGAGACCTTCTTCGGAGCCAAGATCTACTCCTGATGGTCTCATGTTAAGCCCTAGCCTTTCTACTTTGTTCTAGTGGATTGGAAGTGCATCTAGCATCCTTATCAGGATAAGAGACTAGGCATTCTGCCTCAGGAATTGTAATATCTCCTGCTTCAGGGGGTCCAGGGTCCCTGCAATTTATGGACTCTTCCTCATCCCTTGGAACCGGGATCTTGACTTCACCCTTCCAGTGAGGGCATGACACAATAGGCCCTTTCACACTGCACAATTACAGAGTTATGATTCAACTTTAACTACCATGGTTTCATCCTATGGAATCCTGGGATCTGCAGTTTCTGGTGAGGTTTTTAGAATTCTCAGCTCAGGTTCATCACCAAATTACAAACCCCAGGATTCCATTGGATGTCTCCATGGCAGGTAATGTGGACTCATAGTGCTATAATAGGTAGTGTTAAAGGCCCCACCTTCCTCACAGAGAGACACCATTCTATAAAGACTAAGGCTGAGATCTTGCAGCAGATACATAGCCACAATGTCTTGACTATGATCCATCTCCCAATCTAACCCCTGAAACCCTCTATAAAATCCAGCCAGCAGCACCAAGGGATGCAGTTATGTGGCATTGGTGAGGGAGGTATTGAAGGTTGATGCACCCAGCACTTTATTGCCAGCAAGCAGCAATGTGCCAACCAGAAGGCACATTGTTAGAGTCACAGGCCTACATTCTGCAAGGTCCTGCTGGAAATCATCAGTGCACCACCATTTTCTGACAGGAGGGGCCTGGATGTCATCCTTCAGTACTCCACTCACCAGCACCACAGAACTCTGCCCGTCAGTGTAGCTGGCTAGATTTTAAGGTGGGTTTAGAGGGCCTTTACAATTGTGGTAATGGTACCACAAACATGAATAGCAAACAGTTACAAATTGTATGTAACTGACAACTTTGTAACTGACTAATAGGATTCCAGCCTACATCTCAAAAGCCACAAAATGTTGAGCATCAGTTGAAAAAGAAAAATAGAAAACTGGAATGAGGGTGGTATATTATATTCAGGAACAGCCATGTTAGCCATGCAGCAAAATATAACAAAATCCACAAAGCAGCAATTCCTTTATTCAGCCAACTCCAAAGCATAAAATATATTATACAAGCTTCACTGGCTTCTGCATCCAGCAAAGGCAAGACTCTTTCATTGGACTACAATTGGTAAGTTTTACCTATACAGCACCTAAACATTTTTCCAGATGTAATAATACAGAGACTCCTTGAGAAATTCAATGTTCTCTGCTTGAGAAAGAAGCAGTTAGCTTCACACAGGACAGGGACAGCTGGAACTTAAGAGAAGTTACTTTTCTGTTGCTAATGGAGTTGAAATTTTATTACCTATTTTTATTGCCCTTTGACCCTAGTCCTCACATGGTCAGGAAGGGATTGACCTCTACCTGCACTGAAATCCCTCAATACCATCTTAATAGACAACAGTGTAACATCTGAAACAGAATGTAGGGCTGTGACTCTAACATTGTCACCATTTTTCTCCTGTATGATTTTTAACATCTTTACCTGATGAAGCCAGTGAAGCGTCAAGAGCTTGCATAATGTATTTTATGTTTCGGAGGTGGCCAAATAAAGGTGTCGTTACTTTGTAGAGTGAGGGTGGTAGTGTATACTGTAGCTGAGCATACTGTAACTTACTGCCTGACCAGAATCCTGAAAACAGAACTCCTGTTAAAAAGGTAAAGATATACTGTAACATCTTCTTGTGGGTCTTTTCTCACCTAACTTCATCCAGGTATTCCTACTTCTTAAAACTGCATCTCTGTCAAAATTAATCTCTCTTTTAAAAATAATAATAATAATGGTTTGGGATGGAGAATGAAAGAACTTTTTTAAACATCCTGTTTAAAAAAAAACAGTTTCATAAGAATATTATGGTTGATACTTTCTATAGAAAGGGTTTATGTAGAATTAGATTTATGCAGAACTTTCATTAATATGGTAGATCTCAAATTGCTGGATATGTTGCACATATTGTAACATTCCATTTCCCAGATGTCAAAAGTTTAAGAAATTTGGCCTACTTTTACTTACTTCCCTCTTTTGTTCTTTAGCATTTTTAGCATTTCTTAGCAGATTATCAGACGCGGCAAATATGGCATGATAATGACATGATACTGCAAAAGAGCTTCCCTATTGTACAATGCCATCCCCTTATGTTCTCCAAGTGTTCCACTCCTGTGAAAAAGCCATTCTTTTTTATGAATTGGCCAAGCTGTCAATTGATCGCCGATGCCGTGTGTGTGTGTGTGTATTTTGTGGTATTACCAGCATCTGAAACCACGTCCCATTATGATCTCATGAATACAGCGTCAGTGGGCGGTCCCTGCCAGAACACCTCCAGGTGAGAACACAAAAACTAGGTACGGGATGCTCTTTTTATGAACCTCTTCATTTTGTTTGTACATTTTAAGTGTGTTTCAATGCTTGTGTGTTCGTCTTCTTCGTTAATGTTGATGGTTTTAGACTTTTAAGTGCACTCATGTCTTCTTGTGAGAACTGCTGAGATCATGCACCCTGGTGAACATAGAAATAAACAGCGCTGATGATTGTGCTCCAATAATGCTGGGGCTGCTCTTTCTCATTATTACAGTGATGGGTGATAAAAAAAAGGTTATTATGACGGGACACTTACACTTTTAAATACAGTGGGACATTTTTAGATGCTCATCTGATAATCTCCTTAGATGCTGAGGACTAGAAACACTGAGCACAATCCAGTGAAAGCTAAGGCACATTCAAGTTTCATTTATTTCTAAAGCCTTAAATGCACTTAACATTGGCTGCATTGTGTCCTTTAAAAAAAATAAAGCTGATAATCTTAGGATTCTGAATCCATTCATTCAAATTTAACTAAATCATATACTGTACTTCAAAATATTTTCTGTTGAACTACTATTTCTTGCTTAATAAATGTCACACAAAGAAAAGCAAGTATTCTGTGTAAGCCTCTGTTAAGTCACACCAGTTTAGAATTTTGTTAAGACAAAGAGACAAGCCTTTGTTTATTTTTAACTGCATCATCATTATATTTCTCCTAGTTTGGGCTGAACTTCATCTCCATTTTGAAGTACAATTTTTCAGACTGAGCAACATTCTTAGCCTGATAAGACAGACAGACTGTCTGCACTAAAACTATTTAATTTGAGCTGGTTACCCCTTTTGAAAAATGATGTCGACAGAAGATAAGGAGACAGGCACTTCAAATTTGTTCCATCAGAACCAGTTGCTTGTTATGAAGCTTATTTGAGGCAATTCTGAACTGTTCACTTTTAAAAGCCAATTGTCCATCTTGGAGATTGTTTGTAACTGAAGTACTGACCAAAAATGTTTTATAGCAGCATCAGAATTACAGCAGGGATGAATTTTGCTTGGTAACTTTACTATCTGTGCATATTCTTGTATTCCATTTTGTCATCTATGACTTCTAGCTTTTGTCAATAGCACGGGGGGGTGTGTGTGAAGTCCATCAAATCCTGTTCCTAAACAACTTCCTTTTATTTCTCTAACCATAGTATCTAGACTTGTGATCACTATTTTTATATCATACAAATACGTAAAAATAATTTGGTTGATCTAACACTCTGGCTGCCAAGATTATATATCTCTCTCAAAATTTGGACCATGTGACTCCATTCCCTTTTCTCAATAAAAGCCAAGGAATCCTCAGTAAAGAGATTTACTCGAATCAATTTACTAGCTTTCTATACACTCTCAGATACTGCACATGTTTCTGGTGTTCCATGGATTTCTGCCTCTTTATCTCCCAGCATTCATATCCCAGCATGACACATCCTTTCCTGTGACCATGCTTGCACAGGTCCATTAGCTATGCAACAGTCTCCAGCACCATGAAATGATTCATTTTCCCTTATAAGTGGAACCACCTCCCCAAAAGTCTTTGTGTGGATTCTTCCTTTATCTGATCTGGCCACAGTGGTACACAGTGGTACATGCCTTACTTACATCCCATTTGGAATATTGTAATGTGCACTACATGGAGCTCCCTTTGAAAAGTGCTCAGAAACTTCAGTTGGTCCAAAGAGCTGCAACCAGGTTGTTAACTAGGGCTAGCTACAGGGAGCACACAACTCCTTTGTTGCAACACCTCCACTGGCTACCAGTTTGTTTCTGGGCACAATTCAAAGTGCTGGTTTTGACCTATAGAGCCCTATGCCGCTTGTGTCCAGGTTATTTGAAAGACTGTATGAGCCCAGTAGAGATTTAAGTTCATCTGGAGAAGCCGTTCCCTCTGTTCTACCACCTTCTCAGGCTCATTTGGTACCTACTTGGTGGCTGCTCCCAGACTTTGGAACTCCCTCCCCAGAGAGGCCAGGATGACCCCATCCTTGCTGTCCTTCCAGCAGCAGGTGAAATACCACCAGGTTTTTATGAATTGGCATGGGCTGGGTTTGTATGGCTATCCAGTGTGGTTTTAAGATTGTGAATGGGTCTTTTATGTAGTTTTTAATGTATTTTAATATTTTTACTATTTAATCTTTTTAACCTAAGGGCTGTTCAATTTTTTTTTTTTTTGGTAATTATATTTTAATGTAATTTTTAAACGTTTGTATTGTTTTTCACTTGTGTTGTTTTAAAGACGCTGTTGGCTGCCTTGCGTCCCACGTGCAGGAGAAAAGTGGGATGTAAATGAATAAAATATAGTAAATAATATTTCTTTAAAGTTCCTCTTTAGTGGTCACTCATCATCTCCAATAAGCCTTTGGATTATCTCCCTTGTCCTTACACCTCACTGTAATTAAACTAAAGTAGATGCAACTTTGGTAACCATACACACTTTCCCTGCCACCCATGCCTCCTTTTCCCCTTCTTCTACAGTTCCCCTGAATTCAAGTCCTTTTAGGTAGGAGTGTGTCATACCTGTTCTTTATAAACAGCTGTGTGCATAAATGGCTTTAGAAATGAAACTAGCTGTACCCGGCATAACACACACCGGTGGTGCATTAAGGGTGAGTTCCTCTGTTGCCCTGCCGCTGCTGCCACCACTGCCAGTTCACTGCCAGCGTTCCATTGCAGTGGCAGCAGGGGTGGCAGAGTGATGATGTGACCCCCTGAGCGCCCAGGCGATATCAAAACCCATATCAAAGTTGGTCTAGTTCTATAACAGAGTAAATAATGTCTACTATTCCAAAACTCCAATTAATTAGTTGAAATATAGATATAGATATGGTTTGGGTATGTTGTTCCCAGTGTGCTAACTGGCGGCTTAGGAAACATGCCCAACCAATCACCACCCACATGCAAATTCCCTATCCACCTTACAATCCACTCCTGCTACTCAATCTGCATCTACACCCTCAGCCTCACAAGGGCCCCTCCCTCCTCTCACTCCCTCAGCCACTCACCACCCACATGTAAAAAAATGCAATATTTTTTCCCTAAAATAATACCATGTAGCTGAACCGTGTGAAAGGAACACTGCCACTCCAAGCTCCACACTGCTTGAAACCCCAGCAGGGCACATAATGGTATATGTCACACCGGGCACACCAATACTAATACTAATATTAATACAATTACACCAGTGGCTCTTAACCTTTTCTTTACCAGGGACCCCCTTTAAATATCTTTTGTTCCCCTGGGGGTCCTAAAGATTTAACTCAAGATTTAAAACCCTAACAATAACAATAATGCCTGATAACATTTTATCAGTGGCACCTTTAAATATCTTTTGTTGTCATGGACCCCCAAGACTTTAGATTTAAAAACATCATCATCATCATCATCATCCAATTACACCATCCATAAAATCTTCCCTCAGAGGCACTGGAGTGAGAGGGAAGACTTTTCTCCTGCTTCTTCCTGTAAGTTTGTGGCTAGAGTGGATTGAATGGCAATGCACAGGCCAAGCCAGCCCAGTGCCTTGGCTCCTGTCACATGGCCACTCCACTGCAGGCAGGAGGTGGTCTAAGCAGCCTTCAGGCCTTTGCAGGCCCCCTGTGAGGACATTAAACCCCTGGGGGTCCCCAGACCCCAGGGTAAGAACCATTCTTCTAGATACATGGCAAAAGTAGCATGCAAAAGCTCTGCCTCATTGAGAGAAGAGGGTGTCCAGGAACCCTTGTCTACTGCTTGTTAAAATAGAAGAATAGAAAAGGGAGTGAAGGAGTCTCTCCAGCAAGGTGCGGAATGGTCACCTCTAACTTTTCATGAGTCATTGGGCTCACCTTTACCCCACCCACAGATTGCAAAGCCTCAGCTTTCTGCTCCAACATCAACTGCCCTTCGAGGGCAGCATGATGGATTCCCATTGGGGGCCGGCTGGCAGCCAATGAGAGACCGCTTTGCTCCATTCTATTCTCCCTCCCTTGATGGCTTGGGCTCCTCCCACTGGCCAGAGGTTTTTTTTAGCAGGTAGCAGCCCATCTGGTGCAGCATTTGCAAAGAAAGCCTTTCTGCCCATGGGAAGCAAAGCCAGGGGTGGCCAGAGGACACCAAGGGGTTCCCTAAGGAGGAAAAAGAGGGCCTGGGACCCCATGGCAGCCTCCCATCTCCTTCCCATCCCTTTCGAGGGTTTTTTAAATTATTTTTTTGCAGCCTGTAAGTTCCTTGGGGCAAAAGGTGTCCACTCAGTATAGGCTCACTGAGAGGCCCAGGCACAGCCTGAGGACAAACTAACCCAGGAGTAGCCAAAACAGCAGAACTGTACAGCAGAAAGGGCACAAAAACAAAGGCTTCAGCTAGCAGCTGTTCCACAGCTTTGACCCACTTCCACATACAAAAAAACTTAGACAGTGAAGTTCATCCAAAAATATCTGGAGGTAGTTTCAGTATAAACAAACACAGTATATATACAGCAAACCACATTAACAAACTCAACAACAACACTCCTCTTTCTCCTAAACACCAACCTACACACAATGCATCCTGTGCTTTGGCTATATAGGAGTGTTTGCTAGTCATCCCTCTGCCTAGCCACAGCTGTGAACAAACCCACTTCAGCTGTGCTAGTCTGTGGTCTGTTGCTCCAACATTTTTCCTTTTGTACTTAAAGCAATATTACCCTGACAAAAGGAGGGGGGAAAGGGCTCACATTTTTGGGTGCAGAAGGGGTAAAGGGCAGAGGAAAGGGGAAAACCTACCCTGCAAGGTAGGACAGGAGGAAAAAGAAGAAAGAGGGTGGGGGACACATAGAAAGCAACATTATTTTCCCCCATGCATGCATATTAAGACAACAAAGGGGAACTGGCTGAGTATTTAGTTACTGCAGCTCAACAGGCAAAGATGTGGCTGTAGACCAAGGAGGTAGTGCTGAAAAACACGTTCAAGTTGTGATTGGCTGGCCAACCGAGCACTATGATTGGTTGGGTATGTTTCCTAAGTAGCCAATCAGCACACTAGGAATGGCAACGTACCCAAGAGAATTATATATATTAGATACTAACAGACTGCATTACAATACATGACCAGATAAATCTACATTGGAAAAGATTTGTTTTCCAGTACAAAACTCCATGCTTGATCACAGAATCACCAGGCTTGGTGTGTTATCTAGTAGGACCAAAACAAAAACCCCAGTGAAGTTTTGGATCCAATCTATCAACCACTTTGAGTACCTCCCACACCAGCATTTTTGGCATTTTTTATTCTCAGATGCATATTTCTGAATCAGTTTTGACCAAACTCAATATTTATTGCCGTGTACACTTACCTGATATCATGAACATCTTTGTGCAAGCTTGAATCTAAAGTCAAACTTTGTTTTTGTTTTGGAAAATTACTATATTCAATCAATTTGGCATGGAACCAGTGTAAACCAAATTTTAAGGGTGCTAAAAATCAAACTTCTGCTTCATTCATATCATAAGTCAAGCTGTCATCATCAAACTAGATGATGCTTGGTAAATTTCCATGTGCATTAATGTACAACTTGCTTTACACAATTTATTCTCATCATATTCTTTGAACACTGATATCTCACATGGTAATAACTCTAATGGTTCCCAGCCTCAAATCTCATGATACTTTTGGGCTGCAGTACCCATCTGTCCCATTCAACATGATCTGAATGATCTGAACAGTGGGGCTTGTTGTTCAAAAACTTATGAGGACTCAGGTTTGGGAACTGAGGTCTCTACAGTCAAAAGATATGCTGTCAGTTCTATTTGAATGGCATTGTGTCATTGTGGAGCATGTCACAAAAAATTCCTATAGTGCTGCCAAATCTGAGAGGTTGGTGGCCTTGGCATGAAAACAGCCTCCACCAGATGTAGTGTAGCAAGTACATAATCTATATATAATGCAAGGATGTAGTAGCAAGTACATAATCTATATATAATATGGCCATAACAGAATAGTCATCATAGTGATTGTTTCCAACACCATCTGTGCAGTGTATTGGTAATGCATGTTCCCAGTTCATTTGCTGTTGTTGTGTGCCTTCAACTCATTTATAACTTATGGAGACCCTAAGGAACCTACCACAGGATTTTCTTGGCAAGATTTGTTCAGAGGGGGTTTGCCATTGCCTTCCTCTGAGGCTGAGAGAGTGTGACTTGCTCAGGGTCATCCAATGGGTTTCTGAAGAGCATCTTACATTTTGAGTCCCTCCACCCATTGGGAGGGGAGGGGTTCAAAGTCTCACTTAATTAATTTCTCTCAACATGTGAAGACCAGGTAGGTCAAAGGCTACCATTTTCTGCGACCAGGAGGATGTTCCCAAATGAGAAGATGAATCCTATGAAGTTGGTTGCCATAGCAACCTCCAGACCAGATTACAACCCCGAACAGCACCCAGAATGGCCATCAGAGACATTGGCAGCCGTTTATATGGTTAAGGAAAGGGTCTTCATTATTTGTCATATATCCTTGGCCTTTCTTATGACAAAGTCTATCTTTTAAAAAGCAGTATAATTGAAGCCCTGGATAAAAGCCAAATCGATAGACATAAAAGTCCAACCTTGTACTTGCTGATGTCAGTAAGAGGAAATTGAAGAGAGCAACTTTGGTCCATGATCTTTCCGGTTCAGATGCCTGCTATTAATTTGGACAGGCATTATTTGATTCAAAAGAAAGGCAACAGGAGCAAGTTAAACAGACAAAGATATATTAACTTATCCTTAAACTGGGAGACACACCAGAAACTGATAACCTAAATTAGATTGAGGCAGCTCTATCTCTGAGTGAGATCTTTCTTTCAGAACAAGGAGGTGAATTTATGAGAAAGAAATGAATTAAGAAAGGAAACAGTCCAACCATTCATTCAGACCAATAATCGGAATTTTTTTATCAATATTGTGTGGTTTTTTTCTTTAGGGATCTCCTCCTCCTCAGTTTCATAACCATGTTATTCAAGCAAAACTAAAACTATACAGAAGTAAAAAGTATTTCACTTGAAGTACTGAGGATATCTGACTAATTAGCCAAACGACCTTTGCATCATTTCCATCTAGCATCTTCTTACATAAATATTTCATGAATTACATGTAATCATTAGTAACATCAACTTGAGTGAATTAATTACTGCCAATTTCTATTAATAAAATACATCTTGTAATAAATAATGTTGGTTTATTATGGAGTATTAGTCTCAGGGGCATTCACTTATGTCAGTTGCCTTCTACTTGAGGCTAGAAGAAAAGTAATCAAATAAGTGTAATTATTGTACTAAATATATCACCGTTTGTTTAAAATGTCAATGAGGCTGGATAAAGGCATTTATAAATCTCAAGACTGGATATTCCAATGCACATCAGTGTAAGTGCACAACAACAACAAAAAGTGGAAATTAAATTTCAGACTACAAAGACTGATGTCTTTGTTGTATCAGGCATGTCAAGAAACAGATTGAGGATGGCATATGCTTCGTGCAGTGAACTGTACTGACAGGCAGAGCCTCACTGGATTAGAGTTGGGTTTCAACCCTTGAAACCAAACTGGTGGTCTCAAGATCTGAGTCCAGCCCATGAGTGAGCACAGAAGTAGCAGAGCTTGGAAAGTTACCTAGAAAATAATTAGAAAACATTACCATTCCATTGACCAAAAGCAGTTACCATTGTAGTTACATTTCTAAAAAGCAACACTTTACCATTTATTTAAAAATGCTTAGCTATTTTGAAAAAGACAATGCCTGGAATTCACAATTACAGATATGAATGTGTAATCTAGAGTTACACATTCATGACGGGTTTGCATTCACAGTTCCTATGTATTTAATAGAGTAGGAAGTATGTAGGGATCATGAAAGTCACCCAATCCAGACTTAATGAACAGCAGCCACTGTCACTGACAGGGGGGTCTGTTCTCCTTATCAATCAGGATGCAGCAGATGGGTGTGTCCAGCCCTCTCTTGCCAGTGATCTCTGGTGCAAGGAAGAATTGTGAGAGGAATCCAACTTCTGACTTTCGTGCAGGAGATCGCTGGTGGAAGGGGGTGCAAACAGTCATCTGCTGAATCTTGACCAACAAAAGAGATGACCACTCACAGAGGTTGGTGCCCAATAAGTGTGGACTGGGAGGTGGGGGGGGCAGGAAACTCTACTTAGCTACCTAACTAAAATAGTTACATAACTAAGTAACTGATTAAGAATCATGGCCAATATCTTAATGTTATAAGACACTGACCAGTGGTACAAAACACACTCTTCTCCCATCTACGGTACCTCATCATCTCTTTAAAACCCACAACAGAGCATGAGGCATCAGCGTGAACCATGTGTCAATCCTCCACCATTATTTAACTACCTCTGTAAATATTAGAGTAACTAAAAGTTTACAGTTACACTGCTAAAAGAGTAGAGCTATTCCTCACTCAGTTACAGCTGAAATGTAATCTAGCTATATCATTATTGGAAAAAGGAATTCCCAAACTCTGGCAAATAGCCCTCAGTATTAGCATACTGATGTTCGTGCTTCAGTTTAACTTCTGTACCCAGTAGTAATACCATATGAGGCCATGTGTATTGTATCTTCAGGTAACTGAGAGAGGACTATGGGCCACCCCATAGCAAATGAACCAATGCTGGGTTTCCCAACAGTAAATGATCAGGAACAGGTATTATCCTAAAAAGAAGGTAATCAGAACAAAGGCCTAAATCAGGATGGGAATCATGCAGCCCTCCAGATGTTTTTGGACTGAAATGCACAGCAGCCCTGATGAGGAATTCTGAGAGTTACAAATAACATCTGGGGGGTCACATGTTTAGCCTGGTTTTGAAGTGCTATTCTCAACTAGATGAGACCCACTGAATCCATGGCAAGTGAAAACTTACAAAAGTTCCATTGACTCACTTTATCTACCCTACTTCGAATTAACTAATGGATTTAGGCCAAAAGGCTTTCATCTTATCATGTGGCATGTTTGAAACATCTGGGGTTCATTTCACTTAAGTTCTAAAATTACATCTGACATAGCTTGGTCCTTTCTTCTCTCTGCAATGACACTTTAGCTGATGTTAGTGTCCACTTTAACAAATACTAAATTCCCCTGTATGTGTATCCCATGTATGACATCTAGGCTGCATTAATAGGAGTATAGTGTCTAGATCAAAGGAAGTAATAGTGCCACTCTATTCTGCTTTGGTCAGACCTCACCTGGAATACTGTGTCCAGAGGAGGGCGACCAGGATGGTGGGAGGTCTGGAAGCCATGCCTTATGAAGAGCAGCTTAGGCAGCTGGGCCTGTTTAGTCTGGAGAAGAGAAGATTGAAAGGTGATATGATAGCCATGTTACATATTTGAAGGGATGTCATTCTGAGGATGGGGCAAGCTTGTTTTCTGCTGTTCCAGAGACTAGGGACTTTTTCAAATGATTAAAAAAAAAAAAACACAAGGAGGTTGGGAGAAGAACAGGGCTGTGATGCTTACACAGTCCCATTTCAGATGACACAGTCCTCCTCCGTCCTCCTCCTGACCTCCGCCCAACCTTCCCCCATGCTACTGGAGCCTCTTTTTATTGATGGAAAACCTCCCAACCTCCTCGTGGGTTTTTCAACCTTTTGAAAAAGTCCTAGGACACAGAGCAATGGGTTCAAACTATAGGAAAAGAGATTCCACCTAAACATTAGGAGGAACTTCCTGACAGTAAGAGCTGTTCGGAAGTGGAATACACTGCCTCGGAGTGTGGTGGAGTGTCCTTCTTTGGAGGTTTTTTAAGCAGAGGCTGGATGGCTATCTGTCGTGAATGATTTGATTGTGTATTCCTGCATGGCAGGGGGTTGGACTGGATGGCCCTTGTGGTCTCTTCCAACTCTATGATTCTATGATTCTATGACATCTACACTCCACCCATACAGTTCATATACATGTACAAATTATGATCACTGAAAGCTGGACAGTGAAGAAATCTGGCACGAAGTCAACTCATTTGAAATATGATTTGGAGGAGATTACTACAAATACCATGGTATGCCAGAAAGATGAATAAATGGGTCCTAGATGCCCTAAAGGCACCAGATCTCCTCTGATCTTGGAAGCTAAGCAAAGTCAACCCTGGTTATTACTTGGATGGGAAACTGCCAACAAATACCAGGTGCTGTAGGCTATATTTCAGAAAAAGGAACAGACAAAACCACCTCTGAGTCTTCCTTGCCTAAGAAAACCCTATGAAATGCATGGGGTCTCCATAAGTTGACAGGTGACTTGAAGGCACATATACACAGAGAGCAGATCAAGCCTGAACTCTCAGTAGAAGTGAAAATAACTAAACTGAGACTATGAGATAACATGAGATGGCATGACCTATTAAAGAAGATGATACTGCTTGGTAAAATGGAAGGTCGTAAGAAAATAGAAAGAGCACAACACAAGTGGATTGATTCCATCAAGGAAACCATGGTCCTGAGTTTGCAAGACCTTAGCAGGGCTGTTCATAATAGGGTACATTGGAAGTTTCTCATTCATAGGATCAGCATAAGGTGAAGCCAACTTGACAGTAATTATCAACAACAACAAACGATCACTGTTCCCTGACTGTTAAATCTATCCATAATGGACAAGACATCATCTCCTTATCCTGAAATAACATAAAAGCTATGAACTCCTAATATGAAACAGATGCAGGAAAATAAAAAAAGGAAAGAAAGAAAGTCAATGTACCATACAAAATAGCACTGGAAAAATCATACAAGGCTGACCTATGGAAATTGCTTACCTCTGTCCAAAGTCATATCCTTTCTGACCTTAACATGTGCTCTTTCAAAAACAAAATTTAGGGTGGATCAGAATGCTGCGGTTAGTAGGTATTGGATTTGGTATAGCCGCTAAGGAAAGTTTAAGAATAATGTCATCCAAATTTTAGATCCAAAGGGGATGCTGACCAAAGACAACTTATTATTGGCCCATACAGAAAGAAAAATTGGCTAAGTGATGTAGAACTTGAATGTTGCCATAAATCCCATGCCAGCAATGTAAGCAGAACTTAGAAGTAATTAGCTATAAATAACTAGTTACTTCTAATTAGTCCCTTTCCCCAATGTTACATTACAGTTTTAACACAACTAGGGATAGGAGGCTGGCTCACTAAATGGTGTCAAAGGAATATCAGATGGTTCAAGGGATGGCTGATGCTCTGCCTCATAATGCTCACCACACATCCCAGTTTCTTCTCAGTGCTCACCCAAATAAATGCTCTAATGTCAGCAATTTGTCTTAGGATAGGCCCAGGTAGGCCAAGCCTACACAGCCAGGGCCAGTTTAAGGAATTTTGGGGGGGGCGCAATGCTTTATTTTGGAGGGCCCATATGTTTATTTCAGGTCAATGTAACCTAACCTATTCACAGTACAGGATGTTCAGATTATAGTAGGACCGCTGCATCCATGGATTCATTATCCAGGGGACATAAAACAGCATACCTACCATAGAGTCTTCCTAGAAAATGTGTCCTCCCTAGCCATTTTCTAGGCCCTCCAAGGCAACTCTATGGTATTTTAAACCAGAAGTCCCATTATTTTCAATGACGTTCACTATTATCCACAGTTTTCAGAATCCATGCCTGCACAGAACCAATCCCCAGCGGAAAAAGGGGGCCTACCGTATTACATAATTTGCCACCAATAATTTAGTTTAAAAACTATATTATAGGCACTAACATAATATTTTTTGTTAATTAGCAATCAACGTAATGGTGTAGATTTCCTCAAAAAAAAAGAAAGCGTGGACTGCAAGCTAAACATGAGTTAGCAGTGTGATGCAGCAGCAAAAAATATCAATGCGATTTTAGGCTGCATTAATAGGAGTATAGTGCCTAGATCAAGGGAAGTAATACTGCCACTGTATGCTGCTCTGGTCAGACCTCACCTGGAATACTGTTTCCAGTTCTGGGCACAACAATTCAAGAAAGATACTGAGAAGGATGGTGGGAGCTCTGGAAGCCACCCTATGAGGAGTGGCTTAGGGAGCTGCACATTGCCATTCAATCCACTCCAGCCACAAACTTGCAGGAAGAAGCAAGAGTGCCTCTGAGGGAAAGTTTAATGGATGGTGTAATTGTGTTGTTGTTGTTGTTGTCAGCTATTATTATTAGCTATTATTGTTAATATTATTAGGGTTTTAAATCTTGAGTTAAGTCTTGGGGCAACAAAAGATATTTAAAGGGGGTCCCTGGTAAAGAAAAGGTTAAGAACCACTGCTCTACCCAAAGGCTCTCACATAACACTAATGGGATACCGGTGTGTTTAGTGACAACAATAATTACTCCAATTTTTATTTATGTTCTTTATATTCTTTTGTTAAAAGAGCTAGAGTGTTGTAGAATTTCAGAATTGCACTATGACTGTGAAGATCAGGGTTTGAATCCTTACTCAGTCATGAATACCCACCGGGTGACCTTGGGCAAGTCACACTCTCTCAGCCTCAAAGATAGCCAAAGGCACACTCCCTTTAAAAGCCTTTTCTAGAAACCCCATGGCATGTTCGCCTTAGTCAGAAATGACCTGAAGGTGCATAGGCAAACACACACAAATTTCTTTTGCAGGTTGAACTCAGTTGGCAGCAAGGGGAGGAAGGGAGGGGAGAGAAAACAGGCATGTTAAGAGCAGGTGGAAAGATGGATGGAGGGGATCTATGTGGAAGGAAGGGAGGGAGGGAGGGAGAAGAGAGAGAGAGAGAAAGTCAGAAAGAAAGAAGGAAGGAAGGGAGAGACAGGGGGATAAAAAGTGAGAAAGAAGGGAGAGAAAAAGAAAGAAAGAAGCCCTTTCTGAAGAGAGAGGAGAGAGATGCCTTCCCCGTCTCTCTCTCTCACACACACACACTCACCCTCTCCGACACATGCCTGCCTGGCTGGCTGGCTGGCTTGCCTTTTGACAATGATTCTGGCAGGAGGGAGCGATGAGCAGCAAACTCCCTCCAGAATCAGCCACACAAAGCAAGTTCCGTCTTTCTCTTTCTCTTTCTATTTGGGAGATGCTGTTGTTTTTTTTTTAAGCCAGCAGGAGATTTTTTCAGGAGGAGAGTTAGAACGGGTGGGGTGGGTGGGGCCCCCTGGCTGGGTTCCCCCCCCCCTCCCGCAAATGCTGATTTGGTAGACTGATTAAGCCAGCCCTGTACACAGCATTTTTCCAGAAAGAGGCCTGGATTTACCCATCACTTTTGGTAGTTTTTCCTCCCTCCCATGACCTGCTGTCTTCTGGTCTTCTCCCAGGATGTTCCCTCTACAGTGATGAAATTCATGAAATCAGGGGAGATGCCATCTTGAGCTTTGCTTCAGGCAGAAACATGTCCTGACACCTGCTTTGCCACTATATCCATATTTCTGCCCCATGAAGCCAAATAGTAGCCAGGGAAAGCATTTTTGAGAGGAGAACTACCAGAAGGGGAAGAATTAAGAAGCACACAGTACACATGCCTTCTGTTTAACATTGTAAAAAAAAAAAATTGTGAGCAAAAAATTACGAATGAACTACTAAAAACTACTAACCCTAACATCACATAGAGGTTTACCAGGCGCACCGTGGACCAGGGCACTTTCCAAAAACTCTCAGCCACGGAACCAGACTCCTTCCTCTTACTTTTTTGGCCCACTGACTTTCTGGGTCCTCTGACACCCTCTGGAGGTTCAGTCCCCAAATGCACTGTCTCCCAAGCCTGCTGTGCCAAATATAGCCAATCCAGGACCCAGGCCACCTCCTCCCATGTTTCCCAGGCACTCAGGCAGTCCTGGAGAAAATGCCTGATCATCTCCTTCTGTGCCACGCCACTCAAAATCTCAGCCTTTTTACATTTCAGACGAGAACAAGTCTGCTCATCCTCTGTGGTCCGTGGTCTCCTTCCCCTCAGATTAAGAACCTGATGGTAGAGTCTCCACCTCAAGTCCCACAACTTTTGGGTAACCCTTTTGTCCATGAAATACTTAATTTAGTTAGTCTGGTGATTTAGGTACTCTGATGAGTCTAGTTTGGCCTGACATTTTTGCAAACATGGGTTAACGTAAATCTCTTCCACTATTTTTCTGTACAAACCTCTCTTGAAGCTCTTGATGCTCTGACCTGGTCTGTCTTCCCCCTTCAACTTCTCAACATGAATTCTATATTTCTTCATGTAAAAAACAAAGTCTCTCAAATAATCTGGTGCTTTCAATTTTTCAGGCAAAGAAAACCTAAAACTTAATGAGCCTTCCTCCCATCAAGTCTTTCCCCATCTAGTCCCCATCTAGCACTCACAAAACAAAACTAGCCAAGCCTGAGGTTGAATCTGACCCTTTTGCAACAGAGAAATTTTCCCAAAATTTTGGGCAGAAAAGATGGTGATGTACTTAGGTCCCAGGGCTGAGAAGTCCAGGCCTCCTTGTTCTACCTGCCCATAAGCCACTGCCCTTGCCAGGGGGAACGTGGCCATTCCCCAAAGGAACTTGAAGAGAACTTGATCAGCTTCTTTAATCACTGAATCCGGAGGTGGGAAAACAGCTGCCAAGTTGGCTGCCACCAGAACCAGGTAGGTATTTACAAAAGCAGCTCTCTGGTAAATGGTCAGCCTCCATCTCTGCCAGAGGGCCACCTTTTTCCAACCAGCGATACCAATTTTCTTTCCATCTCTCAGCAGCCACTGCAAAATTCAGCCCTAGGATCTTCACCCTATCCATCTTTGCCTCTTGCTCTGCTTGCCACCCTTCCTTTTCTTCAACTACATTCTTTAGAGGAATAGCTGCCATCTTGTCCTCTGCAGCAAAAATTCTGATCAAAAAACTCTTTTCCATGTTAAGTCAAGCACCAGAAACTCGACCGTAGGCCTCAAAAGCATCTTTAATCTTTCTAACTTCCATCCTGTCCTTAACCAAGAGGGACATATCATCAGCATGGGCAACAAATTTAACAGATTCACACCGAACCAACCTCGAACTGTCCAACCGACATGGGATCCGGATCCCCGAGATGCTCTTGTCTAAACTAATCTTACACAAGATAGCATCCAAAGCAATAACATACAAGAGAGGGCTCAGTGGACAACCTTGCCTCACCCCAGAATTTAACTTGATCCTCTTTCCTCTATGACCATTGACTTGCAAAACCACCTCTGCATCCGTATAAAACAATTTAACTAAAGCAATATATCTCTCTGGCACTCCTTTCCACTTAAGGGCTTCCCATAGGAACGTATGATCTACATTGTCAAAAGCTTTCATCTGGTCGACCTGTAGGATTTGACCAGTCCAAGCTCCCCCCTTGTTGAGTCGGAACACTTCCCGAAACAAACAAAGAGAGTCTATCATAGTCCTACCCGGCACAGCACTAGACTGTGTTTCCATCAAAATCTTATCAGCCACCTTAGCCAACCGATTGTTCAGTATTTTTGCCAACATGCAGTAGTCTACGTTGGTCAGAGCTATGGGGCGCCAGTTTTTGGGAGGGTAGGATCTCCCTCCTTTGGGGAAAAAAATCAAGACCCCTTAATAAAACATCTCAGAGAGCTCATTATTATCCCACAAAAAAAATTAAACAAAGTAGTTAAAGGAGGAACAATCCACTTCCTGTAAACTTTATAAAAATTCCAACTGAGGTCATCTGGGCCAGGGGCCGACTTACCCTTCCCCTGAACTATGACCTCATGAACTCCTTGCTCTTCTATAGGAGAGACCAACCTCTTCCTGTCATCCGAACTCAAACCCTTATAGAGGGTGCCCACCTGCTCCTCTGAAAAAGCTTGGAAAAAAACCTTCATCTCTTCTATATCTATGTTCTTCTGAGCATATAACTGCCTGTAATATCTCTCCATGATATCCAGCATCTCACTTGGTCTAAATGCAATAAGGTCTGACTCAGAGGCCCTCAAGCCGTTTAATTCAATAGGAGCCTTTGGACTCCGGGCGCCTGCCCACTCATCCACATCGACCACACCACCTCGAGTCCTGAAATGCTTACTCCACTTTCTGTTTTGTCTTTGCTTTTGGCAAAATCTTGCTATCACTCCCTTCGCCCAGTTAAGCTCTTGTTCTGAGAAAGGAACATCTTGGTTCAATCGATAATGACACTTCAAAAAATGATAAATGGCCAAATTATACTCCTGAATCTGTCTCCCATTAACATTGGTCTTGTAAGCCCAGCTAGTGGCCCGAACCGTGTGTTTCACACGTTCCCACCACCTGCACAAATCATCCTTGTACATGTCAGCAAGAGTTAGGCTGTGGGCTACTGCTGAGGCAATACGCTCTTTACATGCCACATCTTCCAAAAATTTAGGGCGTAACCTCCAGAGAGGTCTCCCTTTGGGGTAAACCTGACTTATACTGAACTCTACAGCCAAGAGCCCATGATCTGACCAAGGAGTGATCATAACACTGCACTTTTCCACCTTCATTTCCTTCACTGTCCTCACACGATCTATTCTGCTGGCTGAGGTTTTGTGATAATGAGTAAATCGAACTCCTTCCATTGGGGGAAAATCTGAACCAAAAGCCTTTCTGCAATAAACAGGAAAAAATTCTAACTCATTCTCCACATCAAGAGCTGCATCCTTAAGACCTTGCTTCTCTAGAAAAGATTCCAACTCTCTTTCCTCTGCTGTTAGGGGTTTGGGCAGGGACAACTTTGTCCGCTCTTTCTGGTCTGCGTAAGCACTCCTGTCCATCATCCTTGCCCTGTTATTGAAATCTCCTATGATAATAAGA
Organism: Gambelia wislizenii; assembly: GCA_030847615.1. NCBI lineage: Eukaryota > Metazoa > Chordata > Lepidosauria > Squamata > Crotaphytidae > Gambelia > Gambelia wislizenii. Next base: position 99,413,951 of record JAUMIR010000003.1, on the reverse strand, counting down.
TGCCGCCGAGTGTTACACTGATCTTTTAAATACCCCAAAAACTTTTTCCATTCAGCATATTTTACAGGAGCATAAAGCCCACACAGTCTGAAAGCCTTCTTTTCTACTCTTCCATCTTTCTGCTTTTCCTCCATACTAAAATCCAACAACAACAACCTCCCCAAAACTACTTCTAACATGAAATCAATGGTCAAATTGTTCCTGGCCCTAAAGAGAACCCCTACTCCCCAACCACCACACTCCCATATGACCATACAGAAGGTCCTTGCGTCCACAACCTCTGACATCGGCTCCGCTGTTGTTCATTACAGATATGAGTTTCCTGCAATACAATGATGTTGTAATGCAGGCCGCCAAGGCAGGGCAAAATCTCATTGTGCCTATCCTCAGTTATAATAATAATAATAATAATAAAATTTATTTATACCCCGCCCCTCTGTTAAAACAATCGGGGCGGCTTACAAAATTTAAAATACAATACAAATAAAATCCCTAAACACCCCAACTCCCACCCTCCCCCATAAAAAAACATTAAACAAATATAAATTAAAAGTTCGCAAGCCAAGGACAATCCACATGGCAATTTTTAATGAACCCATTGTTTTATGTACCCAAATATTTATTAAGGCCTCTGTTATAAATAACCAAAAAACTAACAGAAGTATATTGGCCATACCAATTGAAATAATTATTTTTCTACTAAAAATCTAACTTAAAGTCTAACTTAATTGAAATCTAGCTTACAGTCTAACTTATTAAAGATCTCTTTTTTAACACATTCTTTCTCAACACAGCTCTGGTGACTGTATCTCTTGTTCCTGTTGGAAAATATAGTTTGCAGTCCAATAAGTGGAAATGGTTTTGCCATTGAAGGGTTAACTGAGAAGGCATATGAGATGAGCTGATGTAACTTCCTAAAGTTTTAGTATTGGGCAATCTGAGATGAAGGGGGAGTGTCTGAGGGTTCTTCTTTGTTCCAGATGCCATGTTATCTAACAATCCTCATGGACCTTTGAACTGAGAGGACCCCGAAAGGGGCGTCCTGAATATAGTTTTCTAACAATGTAATTTTTATGTATTTTTAACCAGTTTTAGTCTGTTTTGATGGTGTTTTTTGTTACCTGCCAAGAATCAGCTCTCTAAACTATGAGTAAAGAAACTTTTGTACTTTTTAAACTAACTTTGAGTCTTGAGTGGTTACTTTGGTAATTAAACAAGTTGGGAAAAGACAAAGGGTGTTTGGTTGTAAGCTAAGCAGTGTTTTTACATGCATGCTAACATTCTGACGCAAGATGCTGCGTGTGCATTAAGCTTGCTATGCTCTGCTATAAATTTGGCTGCATTATCCACTAACGTGTGAAGTGCAGTGTGGATGTTTAAACAGGGACAAAATACCCTGATATTTTAAACAGTGTATTTTTACACAATTTCCAACAGTTCCTCTGAATGCATCACCTCTACCTCCTCAGGATTTTCCTGAGGCATAGCTTCACAAGTGTTGGAGGTTGAGGGAGGTGAGGATGGGGTGAAAGTGGATTGGGATGAAAAAGAGATAGCTGACCAATGAAATTGTCCACCAGAAGCAAATTTCAAGATGATTCTAAGAAGAGGTTAGGCGACAGGGCTAGGAGACAGGGAGAAGAACAAAGGAAGAAGAACAGAGAGGCCTGAGTCAGGGGGATTCTTGTACCACCTATGGGGTGTTCTTGGTAGAGACTGAGACGAAAGGCCTAGACTCCCAGCCCCCATGAACATCCAGCGCATCTGGACTGTACCCCTTGTGAGTAGATTATGGAATCATTTAGCTTAGTCACATTAGGGCTTATATTTATTGTATAAACTTGGCTGGGATGACTAGACTGATTATCTGTAGCTTTTTTAACCTCTAAGTGTACCTGGAAGGAAGGAGCCTTCCATGGAAAATTATCTCTACTATGCTTTGTAATCTTCTTAGAATAAACTTCCTTTAAATCTCCCCTTTCTGCACACTTCTTTTTCATGTGCCTTGCTAGGCTTTCTTCCCACCGGGGTGGGGGAGGTAAAGCTCTGCAGAGTCAGAGTGGGAAGCACAAACTGAACCCTGTAACTTCCCAGATAGGTACTGCAGCCCAACTCTGTAACTAACCCTGTAATTTGGGTTACACCGAAAAGGTTAAAGTCAATGGGTGGCAGCGGTGAGCTTTAGATTAACTCGAGTGCTGGGGTGCATGTGCATGCACATAAGAGACCTCCAGAGCATCACAAGAAGTTTTGGGTTTTTTTAAGAAACAAGGGGCTGAAAGTTTAGGAGAAAGAAAGTGGATGAAAAGTTCAAGATATAGACACTGTGGAAAAATATCTGGACACTGTGGAAATTTATTTGGCCTGGCAAATAGTTTCTTTATACCACAGGTGTATTTAGGGTGATCTACTAAACAGCCATAATCCTACACACTAACTTCAATGGTGTTTACTTCTGAGAAGATATGTTTACAATTGTAAAAGTTAGGTTTTTTATATATCTATATCTATACCTACATCTATACCTATATTTGTGGTTATTTTCCAGCCTTGTATTATATAAGGAAAGTCAAAATATTCAGGACATAAACATTATTTATATAATTCTGTTCTCATGCCTGATAGCAACCTATCCTTGCATCATTACTATACTGAAACAAAGTTTCACACTAAACAAGTCTTATACAAGAGGAAGTACCTATGTTCAGGGGGCCACTGTGGACCCACCCAAAAATACAGTGGGGGGGGCTTACTGACCCTAGTGGTTCCCTCTGCACTGGAGGAAGATACCCGAGCACCCTCCATCCAGATAGTCGTACCAATCTGCAGGGAAGAGCATCCCTTTTCCTTCTTGTCAACATGGATTTTTTTTTCACTGTTCTCCTAAAAAGTCATACTGGAGCTCTTACCTTATGGTAAGCAACTATTAGTCCATATGGCAAATCCAGCCCATATCTGACAACTGTTTAGTTGACATTCACTTATAGCTCTAAAAAGCTGAACCATCATGGCTGCTGATTTAGATAGCCTGAAAGGTCAGCTGAACAAATTATGGAGGATAAGTCTACTGATGACTATTAGTCTTAATAACCTAAATAGAACCTTTGTATGCAAAAGAAATACAAGGCAGCCATGTATCCCAATTTATGGAGGACATGATACTTGAAGGGCTGTCTTCTAATTTGAATTATACCATCTACTTGTAACACTGTCTGGTCAAAATCTGAATTAAAGATATTATGATTCTCTAAGGGAGAGACAGGGGCCTTGAGGTTTCACAACACAAGACAGCCAGCAAAACAAAGCAACAGTAAATACTGTAAAGTAATAACTATATAAATAAAAATACAGTAGCTCTACATACATCATGTCTGTTTGCATGTCTCCTTTGATAATACAGGTTTGAAAACTTTGGATAAGTGGACTATAGTGGTGTACATGTGTGGATATATAGTTGCTTCAATTTATGGACATTGGTTAGGTTTTCTATTGAATTTTTTTATCCTATGAAGCTATTTTTATCCTTTATAAATAAACAAATATTATTTCATTCTGCAGGATGAGTCTCCCTTATCTAAAATGCTTGGAACAGAGATATTTTGGATTTTGGATTCAGATTTTGGAATACTTGCATATACATAGTGAGATATCTTGGAAATGGGACCCAAGTCTAAACACAAAATTCATTTATGTTTCATATACACCTTATACACACAGCCTGATGGTAATTTTATACACAATATTTTTTTAATAATTTTGTGCATGAAACGTTTGTGTGCATTAACCATCAGAAAGCAAAGGTGTCATTATCTCAGCCACCCATGTAGATTATTTTCGATTTTGGGATATTTCGGATTTCAGAATTCCAGATAAGAGAGACTCAACCTGTATATACTGCAGGTTTCCTGACTTTCTTTGTTTGGTTGGCTGTTACATTCAAACTACTGTTCAAGTTTCTCATCAAGTGGATAGGAGATTGAGTAGAAAAGGAAGTCAGCTGCTCACTAGTCTTCGTTTATGGTGAAATACATACTATTTCTTTTTATAATGCAGCTGCTATTTCTAAGCATACATCTATACACATACACACACACATCTAGTGCTTCCTAAAATTATACAGTTGCTTCTAACTCTGCATCCAAATGTCTTCATCCAAATCCTATGCATTTGCAGTTTTTATGCAAATAATGTCTTCATTTTTGGTGATGTACAAGTAGCTGCCCTGGGAAGTAGGCTTTATGCTATTCTTGTACCTTTTCAGAAACATCTGGCTCCTATCCAAATGAAAACAGAATGATGGACTGGGTAGATCACTGGTCTGATTAATCAAGAGTATGCTTACATTCTTACTACTGTATCTGCTTTGCTACACCTCCTTGGTCTGGGGAAGGAAGCATGTTCAGGCAGTAGAACATCTCTTCTGAGATTTCTTCAAGTATCTGACCATCAGTACCTTGACTATTGTTAAGAACAGAACAAGAAGCACAATGGACAAAAGACAGAGCTACTGTTACTTGATCATGTGTTCTGACAGTCTCAGAAGGTGCAGCCAGAGGAACTGCTGTTGCAGGGACAGTGAATCCATTCTTAATTTTACTGCTGGCCCTCTCATAGCTGCTCCAATCTGAGCCAAGTCCAGAACTGGGACAGCTCTCTTTCAGCCTGGAGTAACTGTGCATCAGCAGTAAAATGGGGGAAGGGGTTGCAGCCCCTTCAGTGGTAGATCCACTGGTCATACCTTTTTTTAATGATATATTGCATTACTAATAAAATTAACTTCTGAAGAAGTTGGTGAAGGAAATGAATTTATCCATGTCAAAGATGGTCTTTTTTTTATACATTTGTGTAATAATCACTTTCAAGATGAAACATAGGTAGTCAAACTATTAACCAGGGCTAGTTATAAGGAGCATATGGCTCCCTAGTTACCATAGCTCCACTTAATACTGGTTTGTTTCCAGACACAATTCAAAGTTCTGGTTATTATCTATAAAGCCCTTTACAGATTAGCTCCAGGTTATCTGAAAGACTGTATTCTCCAACATCAGTCTGTCCATGTTTTGAGTTCTTCAGGAGAGGCCCATCTCTCCAACCACCACCCTCACAGGTATAGCTGGTAGGAATACGGGAGCAGCCCTTCACAGGAGATTATCAGATAGGAACGCAAAAAGCGTTCCTGTCCCACAATCTCCAATCCCTCCCCTGTCCTGGCACAATAACCCTCCCCACCACACTTACCTTCTCTCCCATCGACAGGCAGCCCAGGAATGAACGGAGCTCGCCCATTTTCATGAGAAGATGTGAGCGTGGGAAATTCAAAAATAAAAACAAAAATACACACACAAAAGTTTTTAAAAGCACATGCACATACATTAAAACTTCCAAGTAAACCAGGGAAGTTTTTTTAAAAAGTGTGTCACTTACCTGGATGTCGTGATCACACCCGGAAGTACTCTGGCAGGACCACCCATGGACACTGCGTTCACGTGAGTTAAATGGCCCGAGGTTTCAGACGCCAGCAATGCCAGCTCCAAAACAGGGCAGGCAACCTACTGACAGCTCAACCCATCAATAAAAAGAAAAGCCATAATGACGCCAGTGGAACACAAAAGGACGTCGTCCGATATTGGCATCCTTTTGCGTTCCACTGGCATCCTTATGGTGCCACATTAGCCACAGCTGATAATTTTTTCAGTGGCTGCTCCCGGGCTCTGGAATTTCCTTCCTAGAGAGACTAGAATGGAGATCTCCACTATGTCCTTCCATCAGTAGGCAACAACTCCTTTGTTGAGTGAATATAGAACAGTTATGGATGAGTAAATCTAGGTAACTGTTCTGTATTCACAATTACAACTTAGGGCTTGGCTATACAAGGCTATAAAATGTGGATTGATGTTCACTAATGCTCACAATTCGCAGCAGCTTTCATTTGTCTCAATGATTTTTTTGGCAAGATCAAAAGCATGTGAAGCTATCCACATTCATTATTCAAAAGGCATGCCTGCAGATCAAGATGGTGGGTGTAAGTGAATTTCTTGTGTTTTTATTGTTATCAGTTGCTGCCACCAGTTTTTGGTTTTTTTTAAAGCATATCCAAGTTGTGATATTCTGCTTAAATAAATAGAAAAAAGAGGGAAGGCTGTTTTGTCGCCTCAGCACACAATCACTATGGCAAAAATCCAACATGGCAGTTAGGGGCACTTGTCTTGGCAGCAAGCTCCACCCCCGCACACATCTGACCAATCAGCTTTCCATTTCCACTCTTATCAGGAATGTGCAGCAAAGTAAATCAGTTGTCCCAACGAGCAGGAATAAGCATTCCCCGCAGAGCTTTTTTAAAAATACGGGGAAAGCCATGATGGCTTTTCCTGCTTAGTTTTTGGTGTTTTGGCCCCCCTCCTTCCAAGTATGGCAGATTGATGTGGGATCTCATTAAGACAAATCATGTTCTCCTCAAGTTCTATGAGGAGTATTTTCACCATATAGACAACCCCTTAGTCATAATTGTGACATTATTGCCATGTAACTCCCCATCAACCTACTTTACCAGGCAACAGCAGCATGGGGGAAAGGAGGTCCATTCTGCTGACAGTCAGAGTGACATTTCCATCAGGAGGGTGGTGGTTGGTTGGAGCAGGAGAAATTACTTAGTTAAGTATATTTAACTATACGCATGTCTTTAACCATGTACATACCCTGGTACATACCCTGTAATCTGTTGAAAGCCTCATGGTGGCAGCAAAAATGGCTGAAGCCAGTGATGTGGTGACAGCTCCTTCCACTCACTCTCTCTCTCTTCACACCTTCTCCCCACTTTTTTCTCCACACCTAGTGGCTACTCAGGAAGAACACAACACTCATTCCACACGTCTGTGATGACAACTTTCAAAGGGTTTTTGAAATTAGACCAAGGGCTACAGATAGCCCATTTCTGCCCTGTCTCCAAGACTAGAAACTGGACTGTGAACAGAGCCACCCATACTGATGGAGCTTTCTTTCCTGATCAAGTTGAAGCAGCCATTCCAGTTGTGAGAAAAATAATATTTACTGCTGACTTCAGCTTTTGGAGTGGAGGCATTGGAGAAGATGCCTTCAATGTCCTCCATTTCTGTGACCATTAACCATTCACTTTTCCTCTGGACTCAATTTTCACTCCTGAACAGGCAAGCAGGTGTCCTTTTTCTTGCTCTCAATTCTTGGTCATGCCTTGAGACCAGATGAAAAGGGCATCCAAAGAGGAACAGCAGCTGAGACATGGATCTTAGGTGGTCAGGCAGTGGACCCTTTCCAAAGTATGGTTCTTGGCAGCCTCCCAGCTATATCATCTCATGAACACAACCCTGACAAGCCATGTATGTAGTTCTATCCTGAAACACAGGGGAGAGTCTTCTCAGTGGCTGCTCCTAGCCTATAAACTTTGCATCCATGGGAGGCAAGTCTACCCCCTCTCTGCTCTCCTTTTACCCGCAGTACAAAGACCTTTTTAATCAAACAGGCTTTTAATGATTAATTGGTTGCAGGGAGTTTTGTATTGGGTCTGTGTAATTTATTTTTTAACTTTATTGTTATTGTTTTAAAATGATTTTATACTTTTTAAAAATGCAATGATGTTTTTTAATGGAATGATTGTTTAATTGTGTTTTAACTTTTTTATTATCAGGGTTTTTATCTTTTCTTGTTTTTAGCTTTTGTAATTTGCCTGTGGGCCCCAGATCAAGAGAAAGATGGCATATAAATTAATGGAATTAATTTGGAGAAGTTTGTAAAACATTACAGGGATCTTTCCTTGCCTGTTGCATCCAATGTACTGACCATTCATGTGTTTATCTCTTTGGACATGCAGGACTGCTCTGAATAGTGCAATGGACCCATCTATGCAACTTATCAAATGTAGACTAGCATTTTGTTTGTGACTTACACAGGAATAAAGTCTACCTTACACCTTCATAAAGTGTTTGGGGGCTCATTGTGGAGGTCAAAATTCTCTACTGATCTCATTTTAACTGCTGCAGTCCTTCCCCAATGCCAGTTTACTGCTGCAGTCCTTCCCCAATGCCAGTGGAGAGCATGGGAACACCTGTGTTCCTATAGCTGATATGAAGAACCAAGGACATCCTTCTGGATCGCCAAAGGAGGCCCAGCAGGTCCCAGAGAATGCCTCATTGCTATGCACCCAGCTATAAGAAAATAGCTGGAGGCTATTCTCCACTAGCCTGTAAATTGGCATTGAGAGAGCTGCAGCAACTAAAAAGTTGGTTGGGGAGGGCACTACATAGTTCTCCCTAAGCAGTACTTTCCGATATACCTTCTATCACAATAGCTCTGCCAACAGCTCTAAACTGAAGCCACTGATTCAATATTAAAATATGTCATTCCATCCCATCTCTCCAAATGTCAGCTCAGATAGATGTGATGGTCAGGAGTGCTTACTATCAGCTTCGGCTGATATGCCATCTATGTCCCTTCCTAGAATTGGAAGACCTTAAGATGGTAGTGCACACGCTGGTAACTTCAAGGTTGGACTTCCGCAATGCGCTGTACATTGGGCTACCTCTGTACCAAGTTCGGAAACTCCAGTTAGTTCAAAATATGGTAGCCAGATTGGTTACAGGTACATCCAGGAGTGAGCATATTACATCAATTTTAAAATCACTCCACTGCCTGCTAATTAGTTTCCAAGCAAGTATAAAGTGTTGGTTATTACCTTTAAAGCCCTACATACTTTGGGTCCAGGTTACCTTCAGGATTGTCTTCTCCCATGCAATCTACTCAGGTCCTCTGGGGGACATCTACTTCAACCAGCCAGGACTAGACTAGCAACTATCACCCAGAGGATCTTTTTGTCAGCTGCCCCAGACTGCAGAATGGCCTGCCGGAAGAGATTTGACAGCTAAACATGTTGTCAGAATTTAAAATATTACTAAAGACCTATCTCTTCCAGCAGGCCTACCCAACTGGTTTTAATCTATGAATTTTAAATTTGTATGGATGGTTTTAATGTAATGTTTAATTTAATCTTATTGGTTTTTACTTGTGTGTTTTAATTATTCTATGTTATATAATGTATTTTAATTCATATTGTACACCATCTTGAGCCTTGGGGAGATGTGGAAAAGAAATAACCAATTATCATCATCATCATCATCTTCCAATGGATGTACCATATCAACATGTGGAAAGGAAAAAAAGACTATATGAGTCTCATAATACAATTCCTTTAATAATATTTTTACGGAATAGACCAAAAGTCATTTTCTGAACAAGTTTTAATGGTGTGGGTGGGGGGAGGGAAGCTTACACATTAAGAATGAAAGCTACCAAATGATGCATTTAAAGCCATGGATTTATTTTATTATTATTATTTACTTTTTTAAAAACAGTTCTCCCGTTTCAACTACATAATTAGTTAATATAACAAAAAATATTAACATTAGCCATGGAGCAGTTTCTTCATATATTCCATCATCTTGTTTGAATGTAAGGATTTTTTAAAAACAGATTATAAAGTAATAAAACTAGGGAGGTATAAGAAAGGTTTAAAGAAAGTGCTGCCTAACTTTGTCAAGATAATTAACTGACAGGACAAAAGAAAAAACAGCTAATAAGAAAATTTGGCTTGGTCAACATCCAAGAAAATTAAACCCATATTGCTAGTACACAGCCACCAAATACTGGAGATTGGCAGAAAAACATCTATTTTATTATAAATAATAGCCTGACGGTCCCAGAAAGACATCAGTAGATGAATAAAGAAGGGGGTGAGGGTGGGAGAATATAGAATCTCAGCCCTTTTTCCAAAATAGTGCTAATGCTTCTCTGAAACTTAATTTTATAATTTACTGGCAGTCAAGATGGCAGGAAATAAAATAATTTGCTATATTCTGCACAACAAACCCCACTTTCCTCGGAAGGCTAATTATCCCTTTAAAAAAAAGACGACATCTCATATTAAGCTAAAGTCTCATCAAGAAGAGAAAGAGTGCCTCATTACATGTAATTACCAGGGAATTAGAAACATCATTTAACTAAATGAGCGAATAATGCTCAGGATATTGAAGAAACTTGCCTGCACTTCTGCAGAGCACTCTAAGTCCCATTACAAAAATTGCACCTCTTTAATGGAATAATTTTAGGCCTTGTCTGCCTTGCTTTAAAAATAAAGAGCCTCCGAGAGGCAGAAAGAGGCTGAAACTACCATAAACAACTGTTGAAAAGAGCTGCTGAGTAGGAGCTGTCTCTACTGGATACCATGATTAAAAATGACTCATAATCTAACATAATCATGAAAATTAAACCTTAGGACTTGGGAAGGGGTTGGAGGAATATTACAATTTTCAAAAAAAATATAATGTACTTACCTGAAGCTGCAATGTGTTTGTGATTCTATATTGCAAATGATGAGGAAAAAATTTTGAGGTTAAAAGTAAGTCTTTTTGCATCTGCTTAAAAGGAGGCTGTTGTATGAGAAGTGTATTGAAAAGATCATTGCATGTCTGAAGAATTATTGCTACTATCCTACATAGTGAATTTATCAGGGCTTTTAACTCTCCCTGTTGCTTATAGACCGCTGCTTCAGGTTTCTAGATCAGCAGCATCTTATTCCTTGAAATTTCAGAACTGCACCACGAGATGAGGGTGCAGTTCCTTGTGATGTCAGAGTGGATGGACCAGGCAAGGATTGGCAGGTGGGCCAAAATTGCTCTGGGTCATCTAATTGTGGAAATAAATAAGAGAAGAGTCTGGGGGCCTGTCTATATGATGGGGGGGGGATGTGGATTATGCACACTAACACAAATCTGAAGAAGCTTCTATTTGTCTTAACAGTTTTCTGGCAAAATCGCAGGCATGCAAAGCTATTTGCTTTTGCTATCCCAAGGGCATGACTGCAAATCAATATGGCAGGCACAAGTGAATTACTCATGTTTTTATTGTCCCCTGTTGCCACTACCAGTGTGTGTTATTTTTTAAAAAAAAAACAGCATATCTAAGGTGCAAAAGTATGCTATTCTGCCTAAATAAATTTTTAGAAGAAAAGAAAAAGGCTGTTTCATCACCTGAGTGCACAATCACTAAAGCAAAAATTCAAGATGATAGTTCCGGGCACTTGCCTTGTTAGCAAGCTACGCCCCCTGCCCACGTCTGACCAATCACCTTCCACTTCCACTCTTTCGCAAATGCGAATGAATGTGAATCCACTTGTCCAAACAAGCAACAATGCACATTCTCTACAGAGCTTTTATATGCGAAGGCTTTCCTGGCAGAGTTTACAGTGGATTTGGTCCCCCTCCTTGTGAATACTACAATCTAATGCAGAATGTCGTTAGGACAGGTAGGATTCCAAGCAAATTCTATGAGGATTATTTTGACCATTAAGACAACCACTCGGTTCTTTGGCCCAGAATTTCAGTAAAACCCACCTAACCAGATAATGTGGCAAGTCAGAGCTGTGGAGAAAGACAACCGCTGCAAACCATATGTGTATATGTTTGGGGGTGGGAGTGGAGTGGGGGTCCTGGCAAGACTAAAACTGTACCCAGTCACTGCAGCAATTGTCACCATTCCCACTGGGACTTGTATCCCTCATGGGTATTGCCTGTATCAGTTCTTCTTAACCTGTGGCCCACTGGCCCCCAGGGGGATGCAATGTCCTCACAGGTGGTCTGCAAAGGATTAAAGACTGCTCAGCCCACATGACAGCAGCCAAGGCAAAGTTTGGCTGGCTTGGCCTGTGCATTGCTATTCAATCCACTCCAGCCACAAACTTGCAGGAAGAAGCAGGAGAAAAGTCATCCCTCCCCCACCAGTGCCTCTGGGGGAAGGTTTAATGGATGGTGTAATTGTATTATTATTATCATCAGGTATTATTGTTATTACTTTTAGGGTTTTAAATCTTGAGTTAAGTCTTGGAGGTCTGTGGCAACAAAAGATGTTTAAAGGGGATCCCTGGTAAAGAAAGGGTTAAGAGCGACTGGCCTATATCACACATGACATGAGGTGTTTTCTGAGGTCCTATTTTGGTGGTGGTGGTACTTCTGGAAGGATACTGCCACCAGATAGAGAGGGCGGTCTCTCTCACTCACACACACACACAGAGAGAGAGAGAGAGAGAGAGAGAGAGAGAGACTGCCAGGGCTTGTACAACAAGAATGCTCACAACATATGAGACCGGCATTCTACTTCCTGCTCAACCCCATTCTGACACTCTCTCTCTCTCCAGTTCCCCTCCATGTGTTCCCATCTTTCCTGTGCACCAAAGTAGCACAAACCCACCCATACACATAAAGACCTTCAAAGAGAGCTCTGGCACCCAGCTTGGAATGTGCTGGAACACCCACTAAAGTCACCTCACATACAAAAATCAAATGTTCTCCTCCTCCAATGTCTCCCTGCCTGGAGGAGCTGGAGAACCACAACAATTCCCTGAGACAGTCAGCCAACACCTTGAGAACTGCAAACCTATTACCACTAATCATGCCTGACTACCTTTGGAAACTCAGAAGATAACTGAGGCTGCTGCCACAGTGCAGAAATAATGCAGTTTGATACCACTTTAACTGCTCAATGCTATGGAATTCACCTACCTGGGAAGCATCATCTCCTCAGATGCCAAGATTGATAAAGAGATCGATCACAGATTAGCAAAGGCATATAGTGCATTTGGAAGACTTCACAAAAGAGTCTGGAATAACAAACACCTGAGGCGAAGCACAAAAATCAGTGTGTATAGAGCCATTGTACTGTCTATTCTCCTTTATGGATCTGAAACATGGGTCACCTATCGCCACCACCTACGACTCCTCGAATGCTTTCATCAGTGCTGTATACGCACAATCCTAAATATACACTGGACTGACTATGTGACGAATGTTGCTGACCTTGAGCAAGCAGGAATCACCAGCATTGAGGCCATGATATTGAGAACACAGCTGCTCTGGGCAGGGCACATTTCTAGGATGGAGGACCATTGCTCCCAAAAATAGTACTCTATGGTGAACTCGCCACGGGTCAGCGTAAGAGGGGTGCTCCAAAAAAGCGATACAAGGATTCCCTGAAACAACATTTATCATTTATTTATTTATTTATTTATACCCCGCTTTTCAGCCACAAGGCTATCAGAGCGGTTTACAAATTTTGTTAAGCAATAGCACTTTACACATCTGCACTGCATTAAGCAGTTTCCAATGTGTGTTAGCTACAAGCCGGGTACTCATTTTACCGACTTACAAAAGGATGGAAAGCTGAGTGAACCTTGGAGCCCTCTGGAATTGAACTTGCAACGTGGTGACTTGCATTACTGGCATTTAACCACTGAGCCACCAGGGCTCCATCTCAGGCTTAGCCAGATTGATCACCAACAATGGTGCACCCTGGCCTCACATCGGGAGGCATGGAGACGCACTATCCACAATGCTGCAGCTTTATTTGAGAACTCACGCCAAACAAGTCTTGAAGAGAAATGACAATGCAGAAAGAATCACAACCCGGAAACATCACCCAAGGAGAGCCTCTGCTGTGCTTTCTGCAACTGGACTTGTTTATCTCGGATTGGCCTTTTTAGTCATCAGCGCGCTTGCAGAAAGTGTGGGATGAGTCCTTCCTGAATCTTCGTTTGCGAGAAAAGCCAGAGAGAGAGAAAGTTTTGTGAGATATTTAGCCTTCTCTGTCAGAGAGCTCTGGTGCCACAACAAACTACAAATCCCAGGATTCCATAGCATTGAACCATGGCAGTTAAAGTGGTGTCAAACTGCATTATTTCTGCAGTACAAATACAACCTACATGATAGCACTGTGTAAGATGTGAATATGCTATAAGATATTTAAATGTTTCCTACATGCAATGTACATAAAGGCAATTGATATGTTATGTGCCTAGACAATGAAAAGTCTGTGTTTCTCCCTAAGAGGCATGTGTATAGGTATCTTCTCTTCCAGAAAATAACACATATCCTGCTTGAAGCACAAATGATCACTAAATCTGCACACCAAGTGTCCTCCACTGCTAGGTTTTGATGTTCATTCACCAATGGATTGGAAAGTTTTATTAGTCTATTTTATTAGGTGTTAATAGTGTGTTCATGCATGGCAGGGGGTTGGACTGGATGGCCCTTGTGGTCTCTTTCAACTCTATGATTCTAAATTACAAAAAGCCAACGTGGTTTGAGCATTGGACTAAAACTCTGGAGACGAGGGTTCAAATCCCCACTAAGCCATAGAAACCCATTGGGTGACCTTGGGCAAGTCACACTCTCAGAGCATCAGAGGAGGGCAAAGGCAAAGTCCCTCTGGTTAAGCCTTGCCAAGAAATGCCCCGTGATAGGTTCACCTTAGGGTCAGCCCATAAGTTGGAAACAACTTGAAGGCAGACAACAACAAAACTATTTCTCTCAAGATGTTGGATTGCAAGTGCAAACAGCCTGAACCAGCATAGTCAGTGGTAGCACTGCTGGAAGTTGGATTCCAACATCTGGAGGACTGCATGATTCCCACCCCTATTTGACGTAGTAACACTCGGTGTATCAAAAATTGGCATTTGCCTTTTTATTTTAATATCTCTTTCTCATAATCATTTTGCATACCCTCTGTATTAACTTCCTCTCCGGTACTTTGTTTCTGAGCATAATCTCTTTGGGCTACTGCTTAACTATTTGTGAAGTTTGCACAGTAAGTCTACCAGAGTGGTATGTTCTCTTGTAAACTGGCACCTCTGACTAGTAGTAAATCCTGCATTCAGAGTCTCAGGATTATAAGCACATTTACTATTTGATTTTAGTTGCAAAGCACTGGCATTAATGTGAATCTCAGTGACATATGAATATATATAGTTATCAATTATCTTATTATTGCCAAGCTCCTCTTCATAGACAGATTCACAAATTTGGTACAATTCAGCTTTCTCCATCAATGGAATAAGTCTATTCTTTTAAATGAATGGGTCCTGCTCAAACTCTGCTATGCTTCCAGTGTGGGGAAAAAACCTAAAATAGCCTGCTGTCTTTCAAAGAGTTGTGAATCACCATCAGGCCTGCACAGAAATTTTTGATCAAACAAGGTCCAAACAAGCATAGAGCTTAACAGACTGGTGACCATGGACTGTAAGAAGATACAGGTATCCAGCTTGTAACAGAGTAACATCAGAGCCTTCCATTATAACCCTTTGTTTGTTCTTTGTACAAAGAGAAAATAGAGCCAGTGTGGTGTAGTGGTTTGGGTGTTGGACCATGACTCTAGAGACCAGGGTTCAAATCCCCACGTGGCCATGGAAACCCACTGGGTGACCTTGGGCAAGTCGCACTTTCTCAGCCTCAAAGGAAGGCAAAGGCAAAATCCCTCTGAACAAATCTTGTCAAGAAAACCCCATGATAGGGTCATTTTAAGTCAGAAATGACTTGAAGGTACACAATAACAAAAACAACAAAACTTTCTACTATCATCCTTTCTTTGTTCTTTGTACAGGTCAGGTGACCATCATAATAATCTTTAACTTTTATCTGAATTCTAACACACAATAAACTACAGATGTTCTTTTCTCCTTGAGAGTTTCTTCCCAATGTTTCCATACTGCACTTCTGGTAAGAATATGCTTCTCCTATTTAAAAATAATTCATTGGTCCTATAGGACCAATGGACCAATCCTTTCTTGATCTCTGCAACTGCTAACTGGTCTGCATAGTGTATATGCAGAGCTTGTATCCACACAAACTGCTCCCTTTCAGCCTCAGTAAAAGGGATTTGTTGCGCTAAGGTTGATTTTTGTTAATACTATCAGCCTGTTGTCACTTTGCACTTCTTGTTAACATAGAACTTGAATACAGAGAGAGAGCAATTCTGTGTCTGCATCACTCTCTACTACTTCATTTAGAAGTTCACTTGGCTGGCCTTGAACTGTTAAAGGGTAGAGCAGGTCCAGAGATTTCCTGGCTGCTTATATTGCCTTATTTATTTATTTATTTATTGCTTTAGAATTCCAAGATTGACCCTCAGTTTTGTCCTTTTGACTTCTGGTAACAGTATAAATCTTTCCTGCTGTTCCATAACATCTCTGCCAAACATTACAGGCACATTCTGCACTGAGTTCACTCCAACTTTGAACATTCCCTTAATTTCTACTCCGTGAAAATATTACTTTGGTTACCAAACTTTCATCAGGCCTTCTTTGGACACCTTCTATTTTGAGAAACTCATGAGGAAACCTTTTCTGGAGTTATCAGATACTCCCTAATGAAAATAATTTTTGTTCCTGTGCTCAGCAGGCCAATACATTTATTGCCTCCCACCAGTAATCTCAAATCAGAACTGAAGTCCTGCATGTCGTCAAATTTTACTTCCCACAAATAAACTTCATATAAAGTAATGTATTTTGTTTTCTACTGAAGTTTTAATCATCCTGCCAAGAACTTGTTCACTGGATTATTTGGGGTTTTCCTTGCAATTATATTGTATTTGGTCTTGTTTCCCACACTCAAAACAGGTTCCTCCTTCATGTAGGAAAGGTGACTGCTTAAATAGTCTCTCATACTTTCTTCAGAGTGGGGGCTCTTTTTCTTAACTGTACCTTCTTCACCTCCACCACTACCCTGAGTGTTCTCTTTTGGCAGGGATATGCAATACAGGCATATCTCAGTTAACAAAGCCTCTTACAAAGAAGCTCTTTGTTACAAAGCTTTTTTACACCCAGCCAGCCCCACTTTCTTTCTCATCCTCTGTCTAGCTGGATGTTTTTTAGCAGCATTGGCATTGGGGAGATGGTGAAGCGGGGTAGAGAAACAGACTTTCAGTATTGGCCTTCAGCAGCATCCCTGCCATAAACTATGCAATAAAGCCTCAGCTGGAAAAAAACAGAATTCTGCTCTAAGGTCATCCTACAGCAGCTGGTTGTGCCTGCCTACAATGGGCATGATAAACAGAAGCTGCCTCCAGAATCCCTTATAAACAGCAAAACAGAGAAGAAAGGGGAAAACAGATAAGCCTGTCTCACTCAGTAGCCCCAAGAATAGTAAAAAAAATAAAGACAAAAGAAAAAGAAAGATAAGTGTAGATCTGTAAGTTTGGTCATCAAAAGTAAAAACATATGAAAAGTGCAGACTGGTAAAAGAAAAGGTCGTCCCTGCATGCCTTTTGGAAGAAGCCTTCAGTTGGTTCTAGAAGGTTAAAAACATTTTTGTTTACTTATGCAAAGCTCACCTGACCTGGTTGTTTCATTTCACATGTGCATGTTGTCACTTTTGAATTTTTTTTAAAAAAACCCTGCTGAAACATATTGAGCTGCTCTTTTTGTCATATAGGAACCTATCCCTATTTTCCCGTTATTTCTGCATCTGGTGCGAATTTTTTTTGTTAAAGATGCATTTTACACATCGACTTCATCAACTGAGGTATACTTGTAGTTTTTCAACTGCCTCCCTGTCCATTTCCCTCTATTCAGTTTAAACTGGATTGCTGGTTCTGAGGCTTCTCTAATGATCTGAGGACAACTGTCTTTCCAGCAGTCTTTTTTCTGAGAGGCATGGATACAAAAATTGGTCCAAAATCATCCACTCCCTTAAACTCGCTTTGCCTCCACGAGACACCCATTTGTCAAGCAAACCAGTGAGCTTACTACCCAACTCCACATATGACTTGGCATGTCATAACTGAAGCTTTCTAAATGTCTTTTGAAAATAATCAGGCACTAGTCTTGAATCTTTTATAGATAGCTTCTATATACTTTTCATGTTGCTTGGATCCCAGAGGAAAAAATAGTATACATTTCTGCCAGTTCTGTTTTTATTAAACTGAGGAAGTTTCATGTAACCCTGTGTAGGCATTTCCCACAATTATGCTACTTTTCAAAAGAAACACCAGAGGATCTTCAACCAAGGAGAGATGTCTAAAAGGAATATAGTTTTCAGGCTTTCGATCTCCCCACCCCCCCGTTCTTTTGCCAAATTTCTTCAGATTTAAACACCTCTATTTCAAAGTTTACTCTTTCCCCTTCCATTTTAAAGTCTCTCTCTCTCTCTTTCATCTCAGGCCTTAATTTTTCTCTCATTCTTGTCTTTCTTCTCCTTACTTGTGCTGCCTCTCATCAGTCTCGCATCTTCATCTGCTTCAATTTCTCTGTCTCGTTTTCTTCAAATTCAATTTTTAATCTAGCTTCATTTTATGTTGTCTTTCCTGCTCAACGGTTCTTTATTCTCTTCTGTCACCTCAGGATTTCTAAATATTCTAGCTCTGTAGTTTTTAACTTCAGGAGCTTTCACTTGCACTTATTACAATAGAGATTGCAACCTGGTACCAAAGCAACATAGCTTTCAATTCCTCTTATTTAAAGGGGAAAAAATAGGGGAAGATGGGATCAATCTCTTTAGATTTAAAATTATGTTTGGTCCAGGAAAAGTTGATTTGTCAAGGGTATTGGACACCACTACATTTTTTTTTTTTTTTTTTTGGAGGAAGACAATTGTCACTTCAGCTAAATGTTGCAAATGTTCATCAGCTAAATAGAGATAGTTTTCCTTGTAGCATATGATGTGGGAATGTTCAGTGCCACTCATTTCTGGCTGAATGTATTTGTCGTTGTGCACCTTCAGTCGCTTTCTACCAGTAGCAACACTAGGGGTAAGTGGAACTACACCAGGTGAACTACA
This sequence comes from Gambelia wislizenii, assembly GCA_030847615.1. NCBI lineage: Eukaryota > Metazoa > Chordata > Lepidosauria > Squamata > Crotaphytidae > Gambelia > Gambelia wislizenii. The sequence continues at coordinate 99,395,325 of JAUMIR010000003.1, read as the reverse complement.
CCGGGTGTCAGGGGGGAGGGGTGACACTAGCCTTAGTAATGCCACAGCTTCCTACTTATGGTGACCCTGACGCAAACCTACCACAAAGTTTTCTTGACAATATTTATTCAGAGGTTTGCCATTGCCTTCCTCTGAGGCTGAGAGAGTATGACTTGCCCATAGTCACCAGTAGGTTTCCATGGCTGAAAGGGGATTTGAACCCTGGTCTCCCAGAATTCTAGTCCAACATCCAACCACTACACATTAGCTTTCCTACACAACGCTGACTCTTGTTCTTATTGGATGCATGAATTTTGTATCGGAATGTTGAGTTTGTTTCGTTTTTGAAAAATCTAGTGTTTAAAATAAAATAAGGAAAAGCAAGATATTTTAATACATTTTAATATCTTTATTTTATATATTTTATAAATATATCTGTTCACGGAGAGGAGGGACTAGCGTTCCAATCATTTGCTAGTCCCAACTAGAGTTGACTCAATGAATCAATAGCATTCAACAGGACTATTATTTAAGAAGGCACTATATGATGGCAGATAGTGTTGTTGTTTTTAATGGGGAGGTAGTGTATAAAGTTTTTATGTTAGTTTGCTTTAAATAGTTTTTAATCCTGTTTAGCTCGAGTTTTTAACTTGTGCTTATACATCAATGTGCATGGAAGCCTGTCTGCTCAATCTGGAGAAGATATCTGGTAGAAAATTAATGGTAACATAAACTTAGCATGGAAAGAAAAGCAAAAATAAATACAAAAAGCTTTATCTGCAGAAAGAGACCCTCTATACACTGAAGCACAGTACATTTAAAGGCTCACAGAAAAATATAAATTACATTAATCCATGGGGAAATCATAGAATCATAGAAGTGTAGAGTTGGAAGAGACCACAAGGGCCATCCAGTCCAACCCCCTGCCACACAGGAAATCACAATCAAAACATCCCTGACAGATGGCTATCCAGCCTCTGTTTAAAGACATCCAAGGAAAGAGACCCCACCACATTCCGAGGAAGTGTGTTCCACTGCCGAACAGCTCTTACTGTCAGAAAGTTCCTCCTAATGTTGAGATGGAATCTCTGTTCCTGGAGCTTGCATCCATTGCTCCATGTTCCAGTCGCCCTCCGCTGGACACGCTCCAATTTGTCAATATCTTTTTTTAATTGTGGTGCCCAGAACTGGACACAGTATTCTAGGTGAGGCCTAACCAAGGCAGAATAGAGTGGCACTATACTTCTATTGATGCAGCCCAAAATCGCATTGGCCTTTTTAGCTGCCGCATCACACTGTTGACTCATGTTCAACTTGTGGTCTACTAGGACTCCTAGATCCCTTTTGCTCGTAGTCTCGTTCAGCCAGGTCTCCCCCATCCTGTATCTCTGCATTTCGTTTTTCCACCCTAAGTGCAGTACCTTACATTTCTTTGTATTGAATTTCATTTTGTTAGCTTTGGCCCAGCTCTCCAGTCTATCCAGGTCATTTTGAATTTTGATCCTGTCCTCTAAGCTATTAGTTACTCCTCCTAATTTGGTGTCATCTGCAAATTTGATAAGTATGCCCCTAATTCCATCATCCAAGTCATTGATAAAGATGTTGAATAGCACTGGGCCCAAGACAGAACTCTGTGGCACCCCACTAGTCACATCTTTCCAAATATATATTAACATGGTGAATTTTAAGGATTTTTCAAAAAGTATGTGTTTGCTCCTTGAAATCTTAAACCCAGTGGTAAAAGGCTTTTTTAAAGATATCTATCTTTTTAAAAGTATCACTTAGTTCTAATCCCATTACCTGCTTAATTAAGTTTTGGGTGTTTAAAATTGCTAATCACATCTTTTGGGAGATTGTACATTTTAATCACAATTATATGATGAATATTTTATGATATATATCTTTTGCGTATAATTAGGAATAAAATTTTAATCCCAAAAAGATGTTTAATAATTTATACTTCTTTGGGGTTGATTAAGGACATTACGGGGCCAGGGGAAATGATTTAATTATGGCCAACTCAGAAACTCAAGCACACACTTGTTTCATAAACTCAGAACTTTAGTTTTAAAAACTTTTCAATATGAGAAAATAATACTCTTTGAGAAGATAAATGCTTCAGTTCATGCAAAGGTTTTCGGTTTACACATTTTACACTGTGAGATGTAATAACTTCAGCCATCTTTTAGAGCAAGAACTGGTAACAGTAGCCCCCTAGATGTTGTTCGAATGCAACTGTCATAATCATTCACCCCTGACTATACTGACTGTGGCTGCTGGGAGCTGCAATCCAACAACACCTGGAGGGCACAGGTGCTAACTCCTATTTTACTTTCAACTTGATGATTTATCACATCAAAACAGGCTAAGGAAATCTACAGTCCTCATATATTGGTAATGATAACTCCTGCAGCTCCAACCAGTTGCAAGGGTACTAGGAATTTTAATCAAAATTCTGCAAAGCCATAATTTCATAAAACAATAAAATTTCTGCTTCGCACGTATAGCTGTTTCTCACATACACAAACATCTTCATTATTCTACTGTTGTTAAGAACATAGGAAACTACCTTATACTGAATCAGACCATTATTCCATCTAGTCCAGTGTCAACAACTCTGAATGGCAGTGGCTGTCTGTAGTTTTGGGCAGGGTAATCTTCTAGCTCTACCTGAAAATCCCTGGTATTCCTGGGTGATCTCCCAACCAGTTACTAACAAAGCCCAACCCTACCTAGCTTGTGAAAGTGGGCAAAATCAGGTGGGCTCAGGTTGTGTATCAGCTCAAAAGTTGTAATCGTCACAGATTCATCAAGGGTGAAACAGCCAGATTTCCTTGTTAACCAATTAGAAGTTAGGATTGTCTATCATGTACTGTGTGTAGCCACCTTTGAAAATTCTCAGAAACAACCTTTAGTTCAAAATACAACTATTAAGCTGCTGTTTGTATACATCAATTGAGATATATCATTTCCAGTCCTGAAAGAACTTTACTGGCTTACTGCCTATTTATAAACATAATTCAAAATGCAGATCTTTACATGTAAAGCTCTATATGATTTAGGAGTCGGGTAAGTGGAAGAGCTACTGATCTGATACCAATCTGTGTACTGAAATCACTTACAGAAGTTCTGCTCAGGTACCACAAATCATCAGGTTAGGAAGCTGGTGACCAAGGAGAGCTTCCTCCATGGCAGTATCCCATCTGTTGAACTCCCTTCTTGGGAATGCCCAACCAGCACCAATCCATCCAGCACCCAGTCAAGGTATTATTAATTTTGCCATGTGTTTCAATGCGTTGTGATGTTGCTTTTGATATGGTGCTACATATTACATTTTATTTTTGCAGCTGATCCTGTTGTTATAAACCACTTTTAGCTTTTAAATAAATTAAATGAACCACACCAATCACAATTCAAGTTTTTACACATCACCACCTCCTGCTTGATTTCCTTTGCTAGGATAAACACTAGCACCAGCTCGTAGGTCATGTATGGGTAAGCTGGCAGTTTACTCCTTCACGAAATGATGCCTTTAAAGAAGAAAAAACAGACTTTCTCTGAAATTTGACAGCTATTGACAATATTCTCACAATTCATATCATGCTGCAGACTTTAGCAGCCTACCTCAATCTGCTTTTGTGTTTTTATAGATGTGTTTTTACAATCCTTTTAAGTTGTTTCATTATTATAATTTGATCATTTTTTTCATATTTTTTAAATTATACCATCTCTTATCTTGTTAAGTCAATCCAGACTACACAAATAATTGCCATGGCTCCTTCCTATGGAACCCTCGGATTTATAGTTTGGTGAGGCACCAGCAATCTTTGGCAAAGAAGGCTAAGGACCTTGGAAAACTACAAATCCAGTGTTCCACAGGAAGGCACCATGGCAAATAATCCAGTTTCAAACTAGTTTCTTTGTGTGGTGTGGATTTGGCCCCCATTTCAGGAGAAAGGTTGGATATGAATTAAATAATCAAATAAGTGGCTGCTATACCTTAAGAATGGTGATGGTCCTTTAACAGAACAATTATATAATATGAAAGCATTTCTGTTGTTCTAAAGATTTGGCAATACTAGCAAGACTTCAGAAAATCTAAATAAGTAGTATTTTTAAAAAAATTCTAAGTATTCACACATACTTTATCTCGCTCACTCACTCTCACGTACCATTTCTCTGCCTGGCAAGCTGTAACAGTGCAATTTTCGAAAGCTTCACAAAATGCAATGTGCAGCTCAGTCATTTAGCCAGAAATGCTGCAGTCAAGATTCCCTTCTTAATTAGGTTTTTTCCTGATGTCTTTGGTGTGTGGAAGACTGCCTCCCCACCCTTCCTTTACAGTATCAAATAGAAACTTCTCAGAAATAAAGGAACAGTAGCTTTCATCTTTTAAAAGTAGAAAAATGGATGCTGTTACAATTCATTTACAATTCATTCTCTGCTCAGTCAAGCCCCCACCCCAACATTTCCAGCATAGCCAACAACCATGCGTCTTCTAAGGTAGAGGCATGGCTGATTAGAGAGCATGCTTTACATGCAGATGGTCTTGAGTTTAGTCCCCAAGACTAAGATGTTGTCCTGGAAAGCATTTTAGAAATAATTTCATAAATAGAAAACAGTTCCAATAATTCTAAACTCTGTTTCATAATCCAAACAATCATTATGTCATTGCTTTCTTTCTTTTAGTGTTAAAAGATTAATGAAAACATGGGTGGATTTCAGTGCTATTCAGGCATCACATACATTTCTGTGAATGAGTCAGCGCACTTGCACAATAAAAGCATCATCTGAAAGTATCCATGGGAGTATCAATACCTTTCTTCCCACAAAAGCCTGAGTTTCTTAAAAAGAGCTGTTTGTGGCTTCAGACTATCTGCATAACAAATGGAACTCAAATCAGACTGGTAATTTTTTGTGGGGGAGGGACACATTCCAAGATCCACTAAAATCTGAGCCTAATTTAGCACGAATTTCAACTAGCTACAATTACAGAATACTGTACTGCTTTCAGTGCAATCCTAGGAATGCTTATTCAGAAATAAGTCCCAGTATAGTCTTTGAGACTGACTTCCTGCTAAGTGTGTACACTATAGTGATTATCCTCACAAATTGATCGAGAAAGCATTTATATCATATGTTAAAGTATAGCCACATAGCATTAAAGGGCACAGGTGTCATTTGTCTTTTAATACTATAGCATCATAATCCTTTCCTGAGAGACATCTTGTGACTTTTTACCCCTGCATGCAGCCAAGGATGATAGATGAGTCTATTAGGATGATGGCTCTGACTCCATGTTTCTCTGGAAGGCCCTCAACCATTCAGCAAGAAGCAGTGACTTAAGGAGCTTTTTAGAACTCAATTACACTGATCAGGAGTCTGTATATCCTCTTTGTCCAGCCATTTCTCACACAAGAGAAAGAAAGCTCGTTGCATATGATTTCTTTTGGCTCCCAAACCTTTGCCTTTATCTATATTTCTAGAGGAGAGCTAATAAAAGGAAGATTAATTGCCTCCTTACAGAAGGAATGCCTATGTCTTTACAGCATATGTTCTTGTCTCAAGTCACTAACACAATTGTTGTGCTGCTCAACTGTTTATCATTCTGCGTCATGCCAGGCTGTCTTACTGTATTACCTATGCAGGTCCCTGTTTGTTTAGTAACACCAACTAAAGTCTGTAAATTGTGCCCGTATGAATGCTAGGTGGGAGAAAAGCCTTAGCTGAAATTCTCCTTAATTGCTCTCGTAACAGCATTTTTATGGATTATGTATTATATATAGATCAATACCCATTCCATATTCTGCTGCATTAAAAAAAAGTTTCCAATATCCCTGCCATTTGGACTTCATAGGCATTTGCTTTATTACTTAAATCTCTTTAAATAGCTTGCATTTATAAATAAGAATTTTGTGTCTTTTCTTTCACAACTTGTATTTCACTTTTCTTTCCCCACCTATTCCTATTTAGCCTCAAGTGCTAGATGATATAAAAGATTTAAGCAACCCATATATTAGTACACCGTTAACAGCTTACCTTACTAATTCTGTACTTTTGTACAGTACAGTACATCGAGAGGTTGGCACAGTTTCATGATTCTTTTCTAAAGCTGTAAATTGTGGCTATAGTGAATTGCTGGAGAAATAGGATGCATTAATTTTTATATTAGTCATGACAGAATCAAATGGGGGAAAATTCTATTCCAAAAATACTTTTTACCATCAAAGTTTTATTTCTGTAGGCACATGATGGGATGCCAGCACTCTTTCCTTTCACAAATTGGGAAGGTTTTCAGGCACAGACTGGGGTAGAAGCAAAACCAAGATTTGGCCCAATAATATAACCAAGCTCTGGTATCAGGACTACTCATGTGAGAATATTAGACAGAAATTTCTCTCCTCCCTTTAAAAAAAAAAGGCTTCTGAAACAAACAAAAAAGCACACATAACCACATACAACACAGTACAGGCAAAAGCAGCACTATGTGCCCATCAGGGCATTTGGACCATCACCAAAGGAGAGCTGAACACAGGCCAGACAGCTGGTAGAGGCCAAATCAGCCCTGAGAGAGGTAACTTAGAGTGAACAAGGGCATTGTGCTGCCACTGGCATGACGTGGGCTCTTGCAATAGACCACAGGAGCTCTCACCTCACAATGGCAACTGATATGTGAGCCCACTATTTGTGGTTAAATATTAAGGCCTCTCAAGAGCAAATTCCTGAAAGCCTGGCTATCAATCTAGTTCCTGTTCAAGGGGACAAGTATGCAAAAGAGAACAAGCAGCAACAAAGATTCACTGTGTGTTCCTAACATCACTTACAGAAGCCTGAAATTATGTTTTCCACAGAAAAACTAATTCCATGATTTTGGACTGCCTATGGTATATATAGTACTCTGCATAAACACTGAATAAAAACATCCAAAGAATCTCAGTGAGTACCAGCTCTAACGTACGGACAGTGTCTTGTGAAATTTTAAAGCTACAGGGATGGTGGAGCAAGTTTTCAGTGGTCACTTTTTCCCCCTAACCTCACTACACGGCTAGAAAAAGCAACATAGACTATGCACAGAAACAAAATTTGCAAATTGGTTTTATTTTATTATTTTATTTATATCCTGCCTTTATCCCAGTACATGACCCTTGTAACAAATTCATATCTTGTCTCAATGGAAGGGTACATCCCACCTCTTACCTACTCAGTAGTATAGTAGACTCCATCATGCATATTGAGACATCTTTGTGTATGCCCAATATATAAAGGTGACACAAGTGTGTAAGATTTCAGTATCTCAAGAGATCTTTGTAAGGTAACATGTCACACACAAAAAGAGGCAGGAAATAGAAGAGAGAAAAGCTGATGTAATGCTGAAGTCATGACATCTGTATGGTCAGAATATCAAGATGAAATGAGAGTGTGTGGCTGCAGACACTCAAATTAGGTTCTGCCATTATCTGGTTGCAGCTAAGGTTACCTCTAGAAATGCCGAGAAGAATTTTTTAAAAGAAAAATCACCATTGCTAAAAAAAATGTAAAATCTAACCAACATCTGTATTTGCAAGGGGAAACACATGCGAGATATATTGTACAGCACACCTCTTTGTGTATAAGTGTATGTTATGTAGGCACGTAAGTATATAACTAAGTATGTAGGGTTAGGCCAAATCCAGCTTGCTTACTGTTAACATACTTTCTTTTCATCACAGAATTTAAGATGTGTTTGCAACAGACTCTAATGAATAGATCATGCCCAACAAAAAAAGAGATTAAAATTTTAGTGTTTCCACCACTGTAGCCAACACTGAAAATGTACAACATAGTGCTGATTTAGTAACAATATTTGTTTTGAAAATGTTATTTATTCAAAGTTAAACCATTATTAAAGCTGTACAAAAGTTCAACTATAAAATGCAAGATTTCAACAGAATGAGCTGTCTTACAGAACAGTTTATTGTTCATGTGAACACTGATTCCTGCATATGCTAAAATAATGATACAAAGGAAGGATGGGAGACGTGGTCCTCCAGATGTTGTTGACTGCATCTCTCACTGCTGGTTATGCTGGCTAGGGCTAATAAGCATTGTAATTCAACAGTATCTGGATCAACATGTGTTCCTCATCTGTGATGAAGAGTACACTGAACTATTACACAAACACTAATTTCAGAGAAAACATAATAATGAAACCTATCTTCATTTAATCTAGGGATTTATTTTAAACTAGTCTTGCCAGAAGTAGGTGGAGACATCTTTTCAGGGAGAAAGATACTGAAGCTTTTTGGTCAGACGTTAAGTAGACCTGCAAATAAAGAAATACTTTTCAGACAACTGTTTGTATTTCCCGAACATTCCAAATGAACCTTCAACAAGATGTCCAACAAGTAATTTTCATACACCGGATTATTTTCATACACCACAAAGATGTTTACACTTTCCTGGAATTTTCAAATTTGACAAGAGTTAAAACAACATCATTGTAAAAATTTACAACATGGTACAAGATTGCTTCCATGGATTACTACAAGAATTTCAGCATCTGGTTGAAGGCTGGCATAAGCAACATGTCAGAAAAGCATATTAATGTTTCAGAAATTCATTTAAAGCCAGAAACAAGTCCAAAAAGATGCCTGTCTAAATGCATTGCAATTACGTTACAATTATTTTGCAAATACACAGATATGCTCTGCCTTGTCTCAGCTCATTACCAATTCAAACAATTTGCCCTTCTGGGATCAATTGTTGGCTAATAAATAATTGTTTGCAACCACAAAATGATATTAAGTACTATTCTTATTAGTTTTGCTTCTACATCCTGTAATAAGATTCAGAACTAACTAATTCCCAAGAGTCTAACCTTAACCTTGCTGTGTTTAACAGCCCAGGAAATGATGAACCATCTGTTTCAGAAAATAATGGACAGCCAAGAGGAAATATTGTTTAATTGTAGATTAACCTCCTCAGAAAGCAGACCGAATCATCTCTATAATTAGCAAACACAACACAAGGATAGAAACAGCTGAAGTCAAAATGATATGGTCAGGTCTTCAATCCTCTGATGGCAATTTCCCATGTTACAGTTCTCATTAATGCAAGTTGTTTACAGGAGCACTTCCATTTTAAAAAGTATCATGTGGGAAGTGGACCCAAATGTTTTTTAAAAATATAAAGAATTTTCATCACATTGAGTTTCTTCTGGATGTTTAATTCATATCAGCCTAACAGACTCATATTATCCTAACAGTTCAAAGTGAAATGAATGACTAAAAATCTGAAAAATTGTATTAAAAACATATTAGGTCATGGAGGTACAGTATTATTTATATATCATTTGGCTGTTTTGGCTGTTTGCTTTAAGAGTTCTTCTCTGTGTTTATTATAACCTGCAAATGTAATAAGTCATTAAAATACCCATATTGGCTCTTAGGAATTTGAAATATTGAGGTTGCTTATATGACAGAGGTCAGCAAATTCGGAGGACCTGGGAAACCAATTTTTCACCACCACCACCCTTCACTCACTGTAAGTCAAATGTACATCCTAAAGCCTAAACTGACAGTAGTTCTGATTTAATTAGAATACTGCTTAAGATCAAAAGGGAGAGTACCTTGTCTTAAAAGACAATTGCTACTCTTGGAGGGTTCCACAACAACACATTGCCTTTTATTTTCTTCTTTTTTTTCTTCTTTTTTTTGGGGGGCGGGGGACATGAAATATGATGGGAAGGTCTAGGGGAATCACAAAAACAGAGCAAAGGCCACCCCTTATATGGTTTCTCCAACAGTTTAAATTAAGAAACAAAACATTACAGAGCTCAAAAGAAACACACTTGATGGCCATCTGTCAGGGATGCTTTGATTGTGATTTTCTGCATGGCAGGGGGTTGGACTGGGTGGCCCTTGTGCTCTCTTCCAACTCTACAATTCTATGATTCTATGATTCACAGCAGTATTTTCAACTTGGGTACAGAACATGCAGCATGTAGAGAAAGTGCAGTTCAGTGACCCCACTATGAAGCCTCCCTACAAAGCCCTTTGAACCCCACCCCAATTTACATTTTGTTGGCACAATTTTTGGGCTAAAATCACCCCAAAAAGGCACCCACAGCTCTCCTGAATGCATGGACCCAGGCCAAAAAAAAAAAAAATCCTCCATAACCCACCCAAACCCCCATCCACTCTGAAATATCTTTCTTTTTCATAGATCCAGAGTTGGGAGAGATCACAAGGGCCATCCAGTCCAACCCCTTGCCATGCAGGAACGCAAAATCAACGCATTCCTGACAGACGGCCATCTAGCCTCTGTTTAAAAATCTCCAAAGAAGGAGATTCCATCCAAGGCAGTGTATTCTACTGTTGAACAGCTCTTACTGTCAGGAAGTTCTTCCTAACGTTTACCGGTAGTTTAAAATCCTTTTCCTGTAGTTTAAGTCCACTGCAGAAAACAAGCTTGCTCCATCTTCAATATGACATCCTTTCATATAAAGGTTGCCCGCCCACTTCCCCATTCACACAGGGGATATTTTCCTGGGCTTACTGCAGGTACACAAAACCGTATATAATAAAACCACCATATTACACTATAGAATTGCGCTGGAGGGCCTAGAAAATGCCTAGAGGATGCCACTCTAAGGATCTGGCATGATTCTATGGTCAGTGTCCAGCAGAAGCTGACCACAGAATCACATTGGAGGACCTCCCAATGCCTAGAGAGATTACCTCCAGCATGACGCTATGGTCCTCCAGATGCCTAGAGAGACCTTCTCCCTCCCCCCAATTGCAGGTAAGTAAAACCAAGGGTACCGATCCCACATAAACAGGAGGCAACTTGTATTTAAACATGGCTATGTCACTTAATCTTCTCTTCTCCAGTCTAAACATATCCAGCTCCCTAAGCCGCTACTTATCGGGCATGGTTGAGGAGCAGCTTAGGGCTTTTCCTTTCTCCTTGAAGGAGATGGCAACAGGAAGTGACACGACTTCCTGTCGCCACTTTGAAGAAATGGAGGGAAAACAACATACTTTCACACACTAAGAGGATGCAGCCCATGGAGTGTCAGGGTATGGAAAACTGGACACTGCCCCGCCCCTGCAGTTGCTCGCTCCTGCTTTGAAGGCGCCCCATGGAGTCTATATACATGTTGCAGGAACAGTGTGGCTAATTGTGCCATGGGGACACTTTTACAAGCTACAAAGTGAGCCTGCTTTGAGAACATGTCTGTGGCCACCCATATTACTGTTGGTTTTTTTGTTTTGTTTTGTTTTGTTTTTGCACTCTGGCAACTCTACTATAGAGTCCATACTGATGATCTCCCAGGGTTTTGAGAGAGTAGGAAGTGGTTGCAATAGTCCCTGAGGCTTCCCTCCCCCTCTTTTTGCTGTGGCACAAGTATGACAACTTTTAACACAGCTCTCTACATCTTTCCTCATTTTGAACCACAAAAATTGTCTCCTAACCAAATGCAGGGTTTTTACATAACCAAAATGCCCAGCAGTTTTAGCATCATGACACTGATAAAGTACTTGTGCCCTTAATTGTTCTGGTACATAAATTTTGTCCCCTTTGAAAGCCAACCCCTCTCGCATAATCATTTCATTCACACTGTCTTTGCACCATGTGTCCTTTAATGTAGCTTTCTCCAACTGTTCCTTCCATCCGGGTTCTAGTTTTGTAACTCCAGAGACCATACGGGTTTAACGGCTCCTGGTAAGCACAGCTAACTCCAATTGGGAAGGGGAGAACGTCCACCACCTTCTTACACTTATTTTCATGCTGAGGTAGGCCTAGACAAAGTATCTGCCAGGAAGTTTTTCTTTCCCGGAAAATATTTCAATTGAAAGTTAAACTTGTAAAAGAAATCCCAACAAATCTGTTTAGGTCCTCCTAGTTTGCAACAAAAGACCCAACAAATCTGTTTAGGTCATAGCTTGCAAGGGGTCTTTAAAGCCTCTAGATTGTTATGATCCGTCCACACCTCAAAAGGTTCCCTTGCCCCCTCTAACACATGCCTCCATGCCACTAGCGCTAGACAAATAGCCCCTGCTTCCTTTTCTCTCACTGGCCAGTTCCTCTCCGTCTCATTAAATTTCTTAGATACGCCCAGGGTTTTAGATTTCCTTCCAAATGGCCAGATCCATTTCTACCCCTTCACTGGAAATCCTGTAACCAAGGTAAATCCAGTTTGGATTTATGGAACTCACATTTAGACAGCTTGACATACAGCTGGTTCTTGCCCAGTTTAGTGAGCACTTTCTGCACCAGTTTCACATGGGAATTATAGTCCTCAGAATAAACTAACGCATTGTCTAGATACACTAACACCCTGTTGTAAAGAAATTCCCTCAGCAATTCATTAATGAAGTTCATAAAAATTCCCGATGCCCCTCCCAGCCCAAACAGCATTACCAGGAACTCAAATGAGTCCAACTAACAGTTAAAAGCAGTTTTCCACTCATCCCCTTCCTTAATTAACACTCGGTAATAAGCCTCCCACAAGTCCAACTTCGTAAATATCTTGCCCTTAGCCAAGTGGGCCAACATAGCCTCCATTAATGGCAGGGGGTATTGATTGGACACGTTCGCTATTTTGAGACAGTGGTAGTCGGTACATAGCCTCAGATTCCCATCCTTTTTGCGCCTAAATAGTATAGGGGTCCCCAATCCTGAGGTTCTTGGTCTAATGAACCCCCAAGCTAAGCTCTTGTCTACAAATTCCCTCAGTACCTCCTTTTCCACAGGTGTCATGGACTATAACTGATTGCCCCTGGTACCAGTTTGATTGTGCAGTCCAAGGCTTGGGGGGGAGGAATACATCTAATTCTTTCTCCTCAAACATCGGCCCTATTTGTGGTATTCTATGGGCAAGTCTTTCACCTCCCCCATCACCATGGCCACTGAGCATATTTTTGTTGGAACACCAGTCTTGCTGTCTTTTTCCCGTGGCTCTGTTGGACCTGCCGCCTCTTCGCTCCAACTACTTTTCATCCCACCTCTAGGGCAATGCTCTCACCTGCAAGCCAGGTAGGCGAAAGTTACGGTCTCTTTGATCTAGTCAATGTCCAGGTTGCGGTATTTTAACCAGTTCAGACCCAGCACCACTGCTTGTACTGTTGTGGGGGCTACTATAAAACGTATAGACTCCCTGAGCACCCCCATCTGCATCCAAACGGGCCCAGTGTAAAATCTGGTGGGCCCCCATTTCATGGGGTCTCCATCCATCTGAGTAAACTTTGTAGCGGTACTTCGTTCATAAGTCTCTAGTCCCAGCCCTGCCACCACAGCTAGGTGTATCAAAACTTGAGTACACCCACAGTCAATCATGGCCATTACTTTCACTGCCCTCCCCTTTTTTCATAGTCCACAACTTAACTTTAACAAAAAAGGGGCTCATACTCCACTCACCACTGATTCTGGGCACCTGTCACGAAGCTAAATCAACAGCTGATAAGACAGCCCAGCTCAGCAACAACTCAGTTGAAAAGCACAGTACCTGGTGTTGTCAGTAGCAGTCCTATAGGGTCAGAAGTCCAGAGAGAGAAAGAGAGAGAGCGAAGAACGAAGAGGCAGTCCGAGGTCAAAAGGATTCCGGTAGGTGGGTCAACGAAGACAGTCCAAGGTCAAGATATCCGAAGTTTCAAGATAGCAAGGTTCCAAGAAGCAGGAGAGTCACAGGCAGAGGCTTCCTCCAGGAAACGCAGACAGCCTGAGACAAGGAATTCAGCTTCCCCCAGCTGCTTATGTTGGCCCAGCTCCCCCTCACAGCTGCTGAGTGATCGATGAGCATCTGTCTCTTAATCTCCGGGAACGACGAAGCCACGCCCTCTCCGCTCTTCTTTGGCTAAAGGTAGGTACCTGCTCTTCTACCTCTTGCTGTTGCTCCACTATGTCTCCCAGGCTTGGACCCTGTGCTGGGGGAGGGCTAGGCTGCTGAGCCCTGGGTTCTTCAGGGCTAGACTCAGACTCAGCCAGCTCTTCTGCTACTGGCTCAGCCTCCTCACCTTCTGAGTCCTCAGAGTCCTAGCTGACCATGACAGCACCCTTCAGGATTAGCCAGCCCTTTAGCGATGATTAGAGAAGGCTTTGGCCGTTTCCCTATGGTTCTCCCTCGCCTGAGGAGGATGCAGCCGTCTTATCCGTTTCCCACGAGAATTGTCTGCCACTGCTCACCACCAAGGCTTGCGCCGCTGCTTTACTTTGCCCCAGGGTCTTGCGTGGCGAAGGCTTCCTGTTGCTCTGCCAAGGTTTCTGGTCTTTCAGTCCACTACCCACTGTTGCTTCTCCAGGCATTCTGCGATATAGTGTCCACGCTTGCTGCACTTCAGGCACAATCCTGGTTGCATCCGTCTCTTGTGCTCTGTCTCCACCGGGGTGGCTGCCAGGCACGCTGGCTTCTTTGCCGCGCTTGCTCTGGACATACTGCCCCACCCTTGCCGTTGCTTGGCTTCCACTTCTCCAGCCAACTTCACCCAACCAATCAAAGTTATCGAGTTACCTTGAGGAAGCACCCACTCTAGAATATCTGTATTCAGGCCATCTCTGAAATACTGGATCTTTGTTGCCTCGGTCCAGTCTGGGACCTGGCTCACCAGGCGTTGGAATTCTGTAGCGTACTTGGCCACTGTGTTATTGCCCTAGTGTACTCTTTGCAACTCAGTGCGAGTGCGCTCTTGCCGGAACAGGTCCTCAAAACGGGCTCGCAGGGCCATCATGAACCCGTCCATGTTAGTAACCTAACATGGATGGGTTCATTTTACACCCGTCCATGTTAGTAATCTAACTCAGGAGTGGCCATATCATAAAGTGCCACTAACCACTCAGCCGCCTCACCTTCCAGCTGGCCTGACACATACTTTACCTTTGCTTCTGATGAGAACATATCTTCCCATTGCCTCATAAACCCTTGCACCTAGATTAGGAAGTATGGTAGCTTCTTTGAGACCCCATCGAATGTGGCTTTCAGCCCCCAATCCATGAAAGAGCCCGGGGGTCTCCTCAGCAGGGGTGGACGTCTCTCTGGCACAATGGATGCCGCCTCACCTGCCTCCTCCTTCTCCTTCCCCTGGCCCTTCTCTGGTTCTTCCTCCTCAGCAGCTGCTGCCGCTGCTGCCACAACTCCTGGAGCCAATGCTGGACCTCTCCGCTAAGTGCCGGCTTCCAACCCCTCGAGCTTGGTTGGGATCTCTTGCATGCAGGATTTTAGCTAATGCACATTGTCTCTCACACTCTGTAACCTGCCCTCTCCCTGGGATCAGGCCACACTGTAGGCTCCACTGGGTCTGGCATCCCACCGCTGGGAGCATCTCACAGGCACACTCCTCCGGATCTGGGCACCATGACCACCTCTCTTTCGGTACGGCTCCAGACTCTTTATGGGGAGTAGTAGCCTCTGCTCCCCTTGTGAAATCCAAACAGGTCTGCGTGCCTGCGGCCCTCCACCGCCTCTTGGTTTGCTCATTCTGGGAGGTTTCCTTGACCCCCTCGCTGTCATCTCCCTCAATAACCAGCTTGTCCTGGGACACTTCTCCGGAACGCCTTTCTGGCTCCTGCAAAGACTACTCCTGCGACATTGTGAAGCACCAGGAGTCGTTGCAGGCAAAGAGAGATCTGCCAGTCTGTAAGGGACTAGTCTTAACTTCAATTCACTCAGACAACAATCCCTAATTAAGATGGTTTATTGCAAAGGCATAGAACCAAACAGCATCCATTCGTTGGCGGATCTGAGGTTCCAAGGCACATTACACTTCAAAAAGAGGTTTGACTCCCCCCCTTCTCCTGGGCATGCATTCCATCCTCCCTTTCCCCACTCTCATTTGCAGGCTCCACAGCTGCGTGGCCTTGAAGGCAGCCAGCAATGGGAAAGGCCAGGTACTTACATTCCATGGCATATCAATCTCATAACAATACTCATGCCCCTTCTGCGCATGGCAGGACTTTGGTTGAACTCAGGCTAACTGGGCCTAGAGCAGGCAAAGACCTGACAGCAAGGTGATTTCTGCTGATTTGTCCATCACTGTATAGCCTCCTGTGGGTGCACAAACTGACACAACTGTCCTAACATCCATAGGAACAGCAAAATAGTTAGCCAGTATGAAAAGGGAGCATAAATTTGAATACCCGACATTTCCCCTGCCAATGGAATAACATAAAGCTTTTACATGCTTACATTTTGAATAAATGGATATGATGATGAAATGGGGAAGATTCCATGGTATCCCAGTAGAAGATAGGTTGTGTATCTGTGGTGAGCCAGTTCTGGAAGATTTGACTCATTATATATTCGAGTGTCAGATATATCCTGACATTAGAAAAAGTTATTTAGAGCCTTTCCTAAAGAAAATGAAATACTGGGGGGTAAAAGAGAAACTTTGTTTTCTGTTACAACCAACAAAGTGTGTGATTCGGAGGGTCGCTGCATTTGTGGAAAAGGCTACAGACACAGAAAAATTCTGGAGTCCATTACAGCTAATTGTCATAGGAACCAGATGATAGAGGAGTATAAAATGCCTTTGTATGACACAAAAGGTTAAATATTACTCTTCCTTTGTGACTATAATGTGATCTCTTTTACAATATGCTACTTGAAGTTAAGGTATATATTTTAATTAGTTAATTTTAATTATGATGTAATTGTACAAAAGCTTGGATGTTTTATATTGTTTTATTCTTTGCAAATGTTTTTGGACTAAGCAATAAACATTTACTTATTTATAGCCTCCTGTACTTCCTCAAAACATGCTTGGGAGGGCTGACAAACCTCTGGAATAATGTGGAACATACTACTTTCAACTGCTAGAATTAGCAAAGCCACTTCCCAGCCTTCTTGCTCCAATGGCATGCTTCCATTGGATCACAATTCCCTCTAAAAGTTTGAATCAAACCCATAATGTAATTAAACACTACCTATCTATAAAATTTTGGGGGATATATTGCTAGTTCTCTAAGAAAAATCATTACAATTTTATTTTAAAAACTTCAACAGTGTCAAGTTCATAACAACTGATACATGGCATTATGATGTTTCCCTATCAGAGAAAAAATAGTGTGGACAACTATAAAAATATCCAAACTGAATGTGCAGCTAAAAAACAAAAGAGGAAAAAAAGGAAATGGGAAACACTGAATTAGTCTGTATTCCTTTAATAAAGTTCTGTAAACAGCAGGATAATTTGGCTATAATTAAATCCAGACGTTTTGCATTAATTTGAGATTGTTACATTAGTTGAATTTAATTGTTAAGTTTACAGTTTTGCTTATATCGCATTTCACTTATTTCATTACTATTATGAATCACTTTGGACACTAGATTTTTCCTGTATATCCTTTGAAAAACTGAAATTAAAGAGATTTAAGAAAAAATCCTTCCCAAGGAATGGATGCAGCCAATAATCACTTTGCTGTAAGCCACCTTCTGTCCTGTATCAGGGAAATGGTGGTATACAAATAAAATAAAATAATCTGCATATGCTGATAAGACCTTTCAAAATACCAAGGATACAACATTGTATGTCCCACAGCACCTCTTCATTCAGAAGGCAGCAGAACTCCAGCAAACAGTAGAGAGCTGCAGATGGCAATGGAACATGCCTGAGCCCAGCAAATCTTTCAAAGTTCATAAACCCTTTGAAGCCCATTGATCTTCATAGATGCATTGCTCTGTACTCCTCTGGCATGGTAGGGATGTAACAGGATCTTATCGATTAGGACATCTTGGGGAAATCCCATCACAAATGGCAACCCCCTCCAACATATTGCTCCTCTGCATCCTAATTCTTGATTTGGTTTTTTTACTCAATACTTCAACCTGCTATATGTAAAAAAAATTTGGAAAAGGGAAATACAAATTTTCAAATGTATATAAACAACCCACCCCTGCCCTTAGCGACCCTGAACGTCTGCAGCATTTTGTCTGCTGTGCAATATGTTGCTGAAATCACTACTTTGATAAAATGATTTGGAAAGCACTGTTGATCACTGACTTCCATGAAGTCTAATAAAGGACTCTACAGTCAGCTTTAATTTTAAATAAGGAATACTATTTTGGGAACACCGCATGACAAAAATCCCAAAACCGCAAATAATCAAAACCGCGAATGCTGAGTTCGCGAATGTGGAGGGGCAACTGTACAAATCTTAATAAGCAATAGTAGACCCGGTGTTGAGACTATACATAGTCTTCTTACACTTGACAATTTCTTGCAGAGGTAGTTCAGTCTACACAAATCACACATGGCCACATAAGCCACTCTCCCTCACTATTGTGGAAAGAAATACTTTTTAATTTAATTAGGTATTTATACCCCGCTCTTCAGCCACAAAGGCTATCAAAGCGGCTTACAAATTGTTTTAAGCAATAGCAATTTACACATCTACACTGCATTAAGCAGTTTCCAATGTGTGTTAGTTACTTAACACACACTTATACACACAGTAAAGATGGGAGCCAGTTCAGTCAAGACATCTGAACTGGAGACAGCATGGATAAATCTCCTTTTCTCTCCTACGCAACATGAGAACTTTCCATTTCAATATTACATATTCTTACTGTTTCACTAATATGGACACATATAATATAATATAATTTATATTATATTATAAATTATATAAATTATAAGGTCATTTCAGTTCTTTCCCTAGACACAACTCTGCTCACATATTTGCTCCTCCCTTGCTTTGGAAGACATATATACTAATAGTAGGAAGGCTTATAGGGTGGTAGTGAGAACAGCCAATACAAAGCTTCTGGACACAATGGGCATACATGTTTTCTTGCCACTCTAATATGCTGAAGTGGCAAAACTGGGTGTATATGTGGCTAAGGGAAAGATTTCACAACATGTTTAGCTTTAGCCTAAATTCTTTAGCTCTGGGCAACAAAAGTTAATATTTCCTTTGCTAGGAAAGGTGACATAATATTGGTCACTAAAGAGCTACACATCAGTTTAAAATTCTTTTCTTGCAATTTATTCAATTCCTATATCCAGTTCAGCCATGGCATATTGTAAATTGCTGCCTAAACCTGCCAATAGTTTGAAATCTTAAAGATCCAATATAATTAGATTTGCACATAGGAATTATCCTGAATTCTTCAACTTAATTTTAAAGCAATGAGCTGGTAATAATACTATGGTTTCATATAATAGTACCCATTCAAGAAGAATGAGAGTTTGACATTCTTTTGCTACAAAACAAGCAGACAATTTTATCCACCAGCCGTCTATCAACCTACGGATATTGAAAGCTTCGTGAGAACAAGATAAAATCAACACCAGTCCTACTGTCAAGCTGCACTATCTACCATGAATCAATAATGCTATTCATGAATTTAGGAAAATTAATAAGTCCTGGAATAAACGATAGAAAAAGCTCAAATACAGGTGAAGCATACTCACTTGGGTTTTGTTTCAGCATCTGTCACTTGGCGAATGTAGATACCATCTTCAGGATGTTCAATGTCATCCATTTCATACATATATGATGACGCTATTGCAAGAGTGGTTCCATCATTACTGAAGGCTAGTGATGCTATACTGGTAGGATAGCGATGGAACTGGCAGAGTCTCTTTTTATTGAATGGATCCCAAATATTGACAAAGCCATCAGAACCACCTACAAAAAGATTTACAAAGATCAGGACATACCATCACTATTTCTGTAGTTTCTTACCATTAAGCCTGGACAGAGAGTACAGTAAAACCTCAACTACAGGTCACCCCTATGTCCATGGCAGATACATTCCAGACTTACCACAGATACGTGAAACCACGTATAACAGCAAACCGCCATAGAATATCCTAGAGGAGAACCGCTGGGTGCTTAGACAGACCACCTTCAGCATGACTCTATGTTCCTCTACATGCCTAGAGAGACTGTTCCCCCTTGACAGTGGATAAGTGAAACCACAGATACCAATCCTGCGTAAACAGGGGGCAACCTGTATTTGCTTTGCAGGACTGAGCACACAGTGCAGGATAAAAACTTAGGTATTTTGTCTACACTTCCGTAGAATATTGTCAAACACAACTATCTTACCAGATTGACTAATATGCAAGCCAACTACAAGATGGAAACTATATGTTTCAGATTATAATTAAATTATAAATTTGGGGTTATTTAAACTTGTTAAAAAAATCACAAGAGAAATGTACCATTTCACATGACATTCAGCAATATAACTGAAGAATCTGATCAGACTGTCAGTTAATAGCAACAATAAGACAATTAATTACTTTTCTATATTACCTGTGGCAAATGTGTTATGGACATTGTGGAAAGAGATGGCATTAACTGGATAAATCTGTTCAATGTTGTTCTCCTTCAGTCTATGACATTTGAAAGCGTATTTTTTCTTCTGCACCTCCAGACTTGGATCCAAATACTCAACTGCAACACGGCCTTCTATAGAGCTTAACACATAACCCTACAGGACACAAAAATGATTGCTATGGCTAATCACATTTTTCTTAAATATCTACAAATATTTAATAAATATTACAAATAACCACAATTCTATATCTCACATTTTAACTACTGAGAGACACAAGTGCACTCAAGTCCTAGAAAGTCATGAAAATTAAATGTCTTGAGAGAAGATTCCAAAAGGAATTGTACTTTAATAAGTGTTCTCTAACAGTCACTCCTTAGACAGAAGCATGCATTCCAATTCTGACATTACAGCCCATCTATGAAAACTGAGTATGCACACTTGGCCTTTTAAAGAACGAAAAGAGATCCCAAGAGACTTCTTGATCAGTACACTTTTGCTTGTAAATAATATCAGGAAAAATTTGGCTTCAGTTAATGCCTCTTCTGCATAAGACAACTCAGCATCTTCTAATATATATCTTACTATTAACTATCACCAAAAGTCTGTAAAGTTTATCTTTTCATTTTCTTCCACCTCAAGGCGATCATAAAATTATGGCTAGACACTACACTGAACCCCAGAGAATGGAATGATGAAACAAAAACTCTCTTGTTCAGATGTTAATTCCCTTTGCACCTTTGATAAGTTCAGGAAAAGGGCCATGCTTGGCCCAGAAAGGACTCCCAAGGAAATAGTTCTATATAAGACCTGTAATAGCATTTCCCAGAACATGAGTTTTCCTAGAGCCTGGCATCTAAGCTAATCTAGTGCTCCTGCATAATTCAAAACTCTAATAGTTTCAGAATTAACACAAGAAAATTTTTAGTTTTCAACCATACTAGCAGCTTCAAAACTTCATAAGAAAAGCAAATATATCATTTCTTTTTGTTAACAACAGAATGGACAAAAAGCAGAATAAACTTTTGAGCAAGTCAAGGATAAATCTCAACAGCTGATACAATAGAGACCATTTTTCCTTTACAGTGAAATTCTGCAGCATAATTTAAATACCTGTTTATTAGGAAATGCTCTGATACAACGGGTCTGATATTTTAGACTTGATTCTCTTCTCTGTTGAACATAACCCATATTCCTTAAGTCCCACACCAGAACTCTCCGACCAGCTGTTCCCACTATCAGTCTGTCACCAGAAACAGACAATGTATACACCTTGGAAAAAATAAAGTAATTATTACATTTTTTTCAACGTCAATGCTGGGGCGTGTTTTCACAGTGTAAAAATAACACAAAAGAAAGTCTGTTCAATTAACACATGGGTGGCCAAAATGCAGACCTAAGGTGACATGAACTACAAGGCTAGTTTGGGGACTCAGCCTCTCCCTGCCCTGACTGTAATCTTCTGGCAAAAAAAAAAAAAAAAAAAAAAGAGTAAAATGACTGTCCTTGATGTCTCCAAGAGTACTTGAAGCCACTTCTACTTGTGCTTTTGGAGGATGGGGGAATAATCTGTACAAAATTGGCCCTGGACCCACCAACAAGCCCACCCTTGCATTACCACATTATATGGGGAACGATCAGATTTAACTGCTCACAAAGCACCAAAGCAGACTTGTTAGGCAGTTACAATGTTTCACACCACTGCTGTGACCTCAAATACCCTCAAAACCCATCTTAAAATCTTGGCAGCCATACCGAGGGATAGTTTGCTGGCACTAGTGAGCAGGAAACTGAAGGATGAGGACTTCAGCTACCTCTAACTAGCAAGTGGTAGCGTGACAAGGACTGCACCAACACTTGTCCCACCACTGTTTGCTGGTGGGATGGAGCCATCATCCTTCAGTATCCTGCTCACTAGCACTACAGAACTCTGTCCCTCAGTAGAGCTGCCTGGATTTTAGGATATGTTTGGGGGTTCAGATCAGGAGACAGAGCATAGCCGTCAAAGGTACATGTTCAATGTAGAATCTCATCCTAAATTTCATAATAGATGCCCTACATGATTCGTATCAGAATGCTAAAGTCCTACACACAAAATAAGTCTGCTTTTGGTGCTTGTCTTTATTAGCTTACATGCCTGAAATACATTTATCCATCTTTCAAAACAGACCTTTCCACTTCCATATAGTTCAGAAACCTACAGAACCAAGCCCAACCTCTTAATCAGGGTACACTGTTTGCAACTATCCACATGTCATTGGATTGTACTACCAGATGCAGATACAATTTTGTGCCATCATTGCTGCGCTTTGAAAAAAGAAAACAGGAGTGGGGAGGAAAGGGTTTATTGGTGAGAAGAATCAACACATAACAAACAGGCCCTCAAGTTGCCTACAGTCACTTTGCCATGGTGAGGATATGAAATAGAAGAGCATTTATAGCAGGATCACTTAAAATTTCAAAACAAAAATAATGTATCCTAAAAGTTCAGTCATTAAGTGTTGATATTGTTGTTGTGTGTCTTCAAGTCATTTCTGACTTATGGTAACTCTAAGGAAAACCTATCATGGGGTTTCAAGATTCGGTCAGAGGGGAGTTGCCTTTGCCTTTCTTTGCTGAGTGTAACTTACCCAAGGCCACCCAGTGAACTTCCATGCCTAAGCATGGGATTTGAACCCTGGTTTCCAGATTTCTAGCCCAACACCCAAACCACTACATCACACTGGCTCTCAGGTGTTGATATAGTCTTGTTACAATTAACCTGGCAGTCAATTACACATATCTAACATTCAGTTTTACAGATACACAGTCACACGCACAAACAGAAAAACTGACAACTGGAAAAGACAAAGATGTTACGCTGAATGAACAGCAGGTTTTTTTTACTCATGCCATCTCAAATTTGTACAGGAACAATTCAACAGTCTTTTTTTAATAAACCAGTAAACTCTTCTTCAAATCTGTTCAGAGTAAAATAAAAACTTAACTACAGTTGTCCCTCTGTATCCACGGATTTAAGTACTCACGGCTTGAAAATACTGTATTCTTAAAAAAATAATAATCCAAAAAGCAAACCTTGATTTTGCCATCTTATATAGGGGAAACCATTTTGGTATGCCATTGCATATAATGGGACTAGAGTATTCATGGACTTTGGTATCCACAAGGGGTCCTGGAACCAAACCCCAGCGAATATGAAGGGACAACTGTACAAACTGCATCAGGCAAAATGCTTTCAAAGTAATAATTAACTCCTAAAAATTGGTTACTGCTCTCAAATTATACCACCTTTTACAAAAGGCACATCTTCTGATTATTCCGTATCATTAGGTTGTAGTCTAGTATTCAATTACACACACTTTATTCTAATGTGATCACCAGAACATAAACATATACAAGTGTGCAATGTGTTGAGGCATTAGATTATACACCAGTATTTCACATTTTATATCACAATGACAAATGTTCAAACACCAATGACAAATCACATTATTATACATGGAGTACTTGACTACAGCATAAAGTGTGGTAACACAAAACCCTAGTATGGAAAACTATATACAGAAAATATTACATCAAAAATATTAACTATCTTAAATCTTCTTTGCAAACAAACTGATGTCACACCTGTAAAGTATTCTTTCTATACTCCATAGCCATAAATCAAATGAAACCAACATCATGAAATAGGCTAGGTGTGCACATTTATCAGAGACAACATTTTAAAAATTGACATAATGAACCTCACTGTACCAATAAGAAGCTTGATTCAGTGTGACTGTCTGTTATATGGCATTCTCTGAGCAATTCATCACAGTTTTCTACATGCTACATACAACTATAAATCACAAGAAAAACAATGCAATTTTATTCTGATCAAAGTTCTTGCCAAGAGATTTGGATCGGGTACTGACTCCAGTACTAGGTATCCAGACATGATATGGTCTCAAAATGAAAATGAAATGAAGACTAGCAAAAGTTCAGATAAAAACTTAATGAATGCTATTAACATAATCATTGTCTAATGAGCTCAAGTAATGTCAAAACATGAATCCATATCATGGATATAGTAATAGATAAAGTAAAGATATATAGTAAAATAGTAAAGATATAGATATAGTAAAGATATAGTAATAAGTGAAAATAAAAGTTACAGAGTTCAAATTATTCTGTGAAGTCTATTAAGCTTTTTCCCTCCAACCCAAATCTACTCCAGGATGCATGGTCTGTTACTTGCATCTTACTCACTCAGACTCTGAACAGGCTGTGTAAGTAATTAAGCTGAGATCATCAAGCTTTCTGTTTACATTTGTTAGTTGTTTAAAGATTTTAACTTGCCATTCAAAGCACACTGCCCTCACAAAGCAGTTTACAAAACTAAACCACATGAAAACATAATTACAATTTTAAAATTAAAAAGAACAGCAGCTACTGATTATTCCTCCAACACAGCACAGTACAACTAAATATAGACTGGAATAAAAGTGTTTTTAGATATTTCCCCCCTTTTTAATCCATAATGATGAGATCAGACTGCAAAGGGTTCAAAGTTAGCATAATTATAGTTTAATGACAATCTTTTGTATCTTTTTGGAAACTGTATGTTTTATGTTTGTAAGATACCTTGAATCCCAATTTTCCCAGAAAATATGACATAAAGCAAAGAAACATTATTAATATGATCTAAGCAGGTCCTATAAGCATTCCAGCTCCTGCATCCAGAACCAGTTGCAATTTCTACACCATCAAGGGAATCTCCACACAGGGTACACTACCATGGTTTAACCCAGATGTAACCAAGACAAGCATTACAGTGACCAAGCCATTTTACCAATCTCAACTGATTTAAAAAAAAACACACTATTGGATACCTACATCAGTTCCAGCTCCACAAAAAATAGTGAATCCTAGAACATTTTCACAGTATTTGTTCCTTCACAGGGAGTGCAACACCCATGAAGAGTCAGATTTAAACTTCCATCCATATCTAAATGGTTGCACAAGTAAAGGCCTCCCTGTATAATTTGAACATTTTTTTACTCCAGCCTCATTCTTGTTCAGTAACATGGCTACTTAGGTAAGGCTATTCTTGTTCAGTGTTTCAGTGTTCAGTGTTATGGCTGTGTTTCTATGAACTAGCCTTAACTAAGTAACCTCTCTGATATTCACACAGCAGTTGGCTATGCAAATGGATTGGCCTGATTCACACTAAAGAAAAATTTGGGCCTAACCTTTATATTAAGTTAATGAAAAGAGTGTGCAATTGGGAGTTCTGACGACTCTTCCAATTGTGCAAGCAGTAGTTCTTATGATTTCTAGCCGTACTACTAGTTGTGCAACTGGAAACCACACTGTATCCCCTTCACAGATATTCCCCAACTGTCAGTGTAACATCATTTGCACTAACAGATTGACACCACTGGATACTTTTCATTGTCTTAACCTGGTTTGATATCCTGGCTTCTTGACCAACTGTAGTTTATACAGTTCCTGCAAGTACAAAATAGAACAGAAATTATAGTTGAGAACTAACCAGAAATGGAAGCTCTATGTCTTCTCTTACTCTTAACCAACCATCAGGCCATTATCAAAGATACCAGAACAAATTTAATTCTTGAGGTATTTAAGCATACTAATACTTGTTAAAAATGGGGTTGGGGGCTTTTAAGTCTATGGACATTTTCAGACGCCCCTTACTGCGCAAGCAGCCTCCAGAGCAGTAACAAGGGTGCTGCGCGGCAGGGGGTCGATTTCAGACGACACCGTCCCTCTCTCGCCGTCGTCCGTGACTGTTCCGGCTAGCATTGAAGGCGGCTGCGCTGTTTTTTACTCATGGACAACTTCAGTGAGTGAAAAATAGCGCGGCTGCCTTCAATGCTAACCGGAATAGTCACAGACGACACCGAGAGAGGGACAGCATCGTCCGAAATCAACCCCCTGCCACGCAGCAGCCTCGTTACTGCTCCGGAGGCTGCTTGCGCGGTAAGGGGCGTCTGAAAATGTCCTATAATTTTGCACTCATAATACTTTTTCATGATTAGTTCATTAGTTAATTGATTAGTTAAACATCACCCAAGGAGACCTTCTGCTGTGCTTTCTGCAACCGGACTTGTTTATCTCAGATTGGCCTTTTTAGTCATCAGCGCACTTGCAGAAAGCGCGGGATGAGTCCTTCCTGAATCTTCAGAGAGTTCAGTTAATAATTGGGGAGATATTAATCCTTTAATTGATCAAAATGCATTCCACAATCATATTAAAAAATTTCACTGACTGTGATACCATTCATGTGTGCTCAGAAGTAATTTCCCTCATATTAAACAAATTTAATCCTAGTAAGTAGGTATAGACTTGCAACCTAAATTTCTTAAATACAAACCTTTTCAGGCTGAGAAAATGTTCCTGCATTACAGGGTGTTCTGGGATCCCATAACTTGACTGTCTGATCCCAACTCCCTGTTACCATTACATTCACCTCTGGGCAATATTCCACACATCTGATAGGAGCATCATGGGTGCCAACAAGATTTTCTGTTAAAAAGAAAAGGAGATTAACACACATAGCTATGCTATTGGTAATCAAATGTAATGAAAAGAACAGAGCAATATCCATACAGCAGTAGCAGGGTCTGATATGTCACTGACTAATGTATGTGCACACTGGGGCATCTTTCAAAGGACGCTTGATCCTCTAATCTTTGCAATAGATATACGCTCCTGAAGTGTTAAATGTAGACTAATAGATATCAACTCAGCATTTCAAAGAAGCTTAAGGAGAGAGTTGGTACCCATGCAGAGACTTTCAAACAAACAAAAGAGATTTGTGCACCTGACTCTGTTGGACTTCTCTGAAAATGCTAGCCATGAATGGCATGCTATAAAGATCTAATAATTGGTGAATGTGGCATGACCACATTAGTTCATGCCTTTTACTCTTATGAGTAATCAGCCACTTTCAACACAAGATTGTCAATAAAACTTCTATTCCACATCATCATTCATTTTATCTATGTACCCTGTAGTATTAAACTGTTTTAGAAGCTTTTAAAGTGACGTTGAATACTTATCCTATAATACCTTACTTTCTTTCTCCAACTTGGGAAAGAAACAAATTACTAGACTTTTAATCCTCTACTGGTTATTTTAAATAGCTTTTCTTTAAAGACTTCAAGCAACCCACAGCCTGGAAAATTCTTATCCCCTTACAATAGCAGCATCTAATCTCATCCTGTAAGGCCATCTAAGCAGCTTTTCTGATATGCTGCTAGCCTGCTAATACTCAAACCTAGAAAATGGCCCAGGAGCACATATGCAACCAGTACAGGGCCTTGAGGAAAGGTGATAAATGCTTATATGGAGCAGCATCTGAAAACAGCTGGGCAGCTGCATTCTGCAATAACTGCAGCTTCCAGATCAGCTTTGAGACTTGCACCACACAGGACACATCACATTAATTGGTTAAACTTATTTATCTACTGTCCCAAACACAATAGCCACTTGTTATCTTTGAAGCAGATCTGTGGGTGAGGAAGAGATAGCATGTCAACATAATTTAAAATTATGTACTCATGCCACAGTGATTCAAGTGACAGCTTTCTCCATCATAACCATCAAGAACTCTTAAAAATCTGAGCATTTTGTAAGATAACCTTTTATGAGGGAAATGTTTGGTTATGTACATTATTTCTTTCTATCTACCCTTTTAAAAGTCTGAAGTCCTGTATTATACTTTTTGAACTCAAAGAACCTGGGAGAGCAGTTTAAGAGATTGGGGTAGGTGCTAAAGAATCTCCCAAATATTGGGGTGCATACTGAGATAGTATGAACTGAGTTGCTCCTGTTCGTTTGAAAACAGGATTGTGCCACCTTCCTGAATAAAGTCAAGAAGATATGAAATTGTAACTCTGCGAATATAAAATTGCCTATAAATACATTTCTAGAAAAGGAAGAACAAATCAAACAGTCATGGCTAAACAAACTACTATATGCAACATATCACACAATCTATATTGATAGTCTCCTCCTCTCCTTTTAAATAAAATAAAAGGATAATTTTTAAATAGAAATTCACCGCATTAAAATGCTTTTATATATTTAGATAGAAAGAAAGACACAGATTCTTATTACAGAGTACTAACCCTCTCCTCCGTAGCAGACTAAAAATGCGTACTGACTAATAAAGTATTAAATGCACAAAATAAAATCAAGAGGAGCACAGCATGGCAATAAATGGAACCACAAAGACTGCTCAAATAAAACCATATGGAATAAGTAAATATCAAATTCTGCAACTGCAGGGAAAAGAAAACATTTATCTTATACTTTAATATTTTCTCTACCAATATCTGAAGAAATGTAGTCACCATATCTTTTTGCTTTCTATTCAATATTTTTCTGTTTTCTATTTTAGCATAATCCTATACATGTTTACTCCAAATCCTATTAATGGGCCTTACTCCCAGGGAGGTGGGTATAGGCTTGCAGCCCTATTATTGAAGAACACTTGTTTTAACCTACTTCTACAGGACTTTGATTAGCATACCTTGATCAGTGTTCAAGTCATGCATTTTTAACTGTCGATCTAATCCTCCACTCCAGGCATGTGTCGGATCCTTCAAAAGAAAAAAATATTTATATTCTATATCTATAATTGAACTAATAAACATTTAAAACATGCTTTTAAAAAAATTCCTCCTACAATGTCACTCAGAGATCAATAAAACAAAGATCTCCTTATCAGTAGCACAGCTCTTTCAAGTTTGTACATGAAAGAATTTGGGAAAAGGGATTGGCATTGCTCACCTATTGGCTACAGCAAATTTCTTTCCTATTTACCTTTAAACCCAAATGGGAATAGAGCAGGTGAATGAACAGTACTTGGGTTGAAAATCATTCAGGGAACTTAAAAGTTATCTACAGAGTAAACTGAAACTCACACACACCCCTGCACAAGTAGCTTGTGCTACTTCACTAGAGTGGGGACATTTCTAAACTCTTGATCACAAGATGACAAAAGGTAAAAAATTAAAGTCGTTTATCTAGTGTGTTTGACACAATATTCTAACATTCACTGCATGAAAAAAAAATCTGGATGAGATCCTGAAGCACAAGAATTATATAGGAACTACTTGTCCACATATGAAAGCAACAGAATAAAGAAAAAGCAATGTGACTGATTCAGTTGCTGAATACTCAAGTCAACATATTTGTAAATCCCAGTAATGCAACTGGCCTACTCTACTTGGGACTAGTGACTGGATTTAAGCCCCTGTCTTATGTACCCATCAACCTAGTAATCTGTTGTGGGGGGGTGGACAGGCAGCAGGAACTCCATGGAATTCTGGGCAGACTCATAAAAGAGACAGAATTTCATCTATCTTGACCCCACTATACTTAGGACTTTATGCAAAAGGAACCCCATTTGTTGTGTGCTTTCAAGTCATTTCTGACTTATGGCCTAAGGTGGACATATGGAAAGGTCTCAAATTCTGAGCACTGTCATACAGGAGACAGACTTTCAGATATCATATATGGTTAAGACAGGTGCTTCAGATATCCTCCAAGATTTATAGAGCTTTATAAGCCAAAACCAGCACCTTGAACTCAGAAACAAATTGGAAGCCAGGGCACTTGGTTCAGGACAAGTGATACATGGTCTGGCTGCTGCATTTTGCACTAGTTATAAGTTCTGAACTTTTCAATGGCAGCTGTACATAGAACACACTATGCTAGTCTGACAGAAAGGTAACCAAGTCGTGGATCACTGTGGCCAAGTCTGCCTTTCCTATGAAGGAGCACACAATGGCACACTAGCTGAAGCTTGGAAGACACTCCTGGTCATAGAAATCACCTGGGCTTCCTACAGCAATATCAGATCGAAGCTGCAAACCTGGTCCTTTACAAGCAGTGCAAACGTATCCAGACAAGACAGTAACCCCAGTTCTCAGTTGGCTTTTTAGATGATCAACACAATAATCACTTTGGGTCTCATGTTGGGAGATAGATGGGATATAAAATAAATAAATCTTCCACCTTGTCTGGATTAAGCCTAAACATGATCATCCACATGCAATCCCTCACTGCTTCAAGATAGTGACTCAAGATTTCCACAACTTCCTGAAAATCACCAATTTACTGATGACACCCAACTTCCAAACTCTACATATCTTCCCCCATAAGCTTTGTGCAAATGTTAAAAAGCATTATATACAACAGTGATGCTTGAGGAACCTTATAAATGAAAAGTTATGAGGTCAGTCTCCCGAAGAATTTTCCACCAGATAGAACCAAGACCACTGCAAAACAGTGCACCAAAGCCCCATATAAAAAGAAACTGGAGTCGTACTGCTACCACTCTATGGCCTACTTTGTTTTTAAAAAGAAAATTAAAAATTGGCCAGTAACTGTGGTAGAATACAATGAAAGTTCTTTGAACAGAGGCCTCATCATGTTTTTTGTTTTTTTTTAGTGGAAGTGGAACACTATCCTCTTTCCAAACATTTTTTTACAACAATTGCCACTGAATGAGCCAAGTTCCTCCTGCAACTCTTATCAGCCCAAATGGACATGTTGTTGACTTTGCTCCTCCAAGAAATTTGTGCACATCATCTAGTTGAACACACAGAATCTTATATATCTAAACTGAACAAATAATTGTGTCAATTACCTTAACAAACCATAATAAAATCTAACCTCAATGTGGATCAGAACACATACAGTCGTCCCTTCCCATTTGCGGGGTTAGAGGTGAAGCACCACCGCAAAACTGAAAAAAAAAAACGCAAATAACCTTCGGCTCCACCTCCCAAATTAGCTGAAAGTGAGGGGGGTTGCCTGGCCTTCAGCTCCCCCCTCCCCGGGAATGAGTGGCAAGAGATGGTGCTCCTTCCTTCTCCTCCTCCACCCCCCTTGGCAGGGCCGGCTGGGAGGTGCACGTAGTGCCCAACCTGACCACTGCCCCCACCATCCCTGTCACACCCCACTTGGCTCCTGGGCCCCCAGCCCAGCCAGGCCTCCCTCCCTCCATCTGCCCCCCTAGATCCGGCACTGCTTGGCTCGCCTTGCCTTCTTCCCTGCCCACCTTTGGGCCCAGGGCTGCCCGGCATCTTCCCTGAAGACAAAAGCGGCAGGCACTGCAGTGTCTTCACTCGGGCCATGGCTAGGCAAGTCCACTCCACTGCTGCAGCCAAGGATGGCTCCGCCAGACCCACCAGGATCTAGCCGCCACTGCCTCACTCGCTCACCTCTCCAGAACTCCAGCCAAGACAAGCCTCTGGAAGAGCCCCTCCGCTGCAGTCCCAGAGAGGCGAGCAAGCGAGTGAGGTGGCAGCAGCTAGATCCCAGTGGGCCCAGCAGAGGCGTCCTCGGCTGCAGTCCTGGAGAGGTGTGAGAGTGAGGCAGCGGTGGCTAGATCCTGGCAGGCTCTGCGGAGCAGTCTTCGGCTGCAGCAGCAGTGCGGACTTGCCCAGCCATGGCCCAAGAGGAGAGGAGATGCCACAGCCACAGCCCCCACTGCTCCTGTCTTCAGTGGTGGCGCCAGACAGCCCTGGGCCCAAAGGCGGGCAGGCAAGAAGGCAAAGTGAGCCGAGCAGTGCTGGATCCGGGGCAGCAGACAGACAGAGGAAGGGAGGCCCGGCTGGGCTGGGGGCCCAGAAGCCAAGCAGGATGTGGTGGGGATGATGGGGGTGGTAGACACATTGGATGCTACATGTGCCTCCCAGCCGGCCCTGCCAAGGGGGAGGAGGACCAAAGCCACAATGGGGACAGGAGAGCTGCTGTCAGTCCTGCCGCCATCATCGCGCGCCACCTGCCTGCCTGCCCAGTGCATTGCGAGTGAGCACCGCAGCGAGTGGATGGTGGGGCGGCTGGTGGTGCTGCTGTTGCCGCCACCGCCCACTTAAGCCTGGCTTTGGACGCCCCTCCCTCCCTCCATGGAGCTGCCTACGGATCTGCGAATACACAAAAGCACGAAAGGGAAATATGCAAATTGGAAGGGGCGACTGTAAAACCAGATTAATTTTCAGTATTTGCTAATTACCAAAAATCTGGGTCAAATAATGTTTTTAAAAGAATTAAGGCTATCTTGCTTAATTAAGTTTTCACTAAAGTAGAGAAAGCAGTTATTTCTCTTTTCCCTACGGTATAATAATAATAATAATAATATTTATTTTTATCCCGCCCCTCTGTTAAAACAATCGGGACAGCTTACAAAAATTAAAATACCAATACAATTTAAAATCCCCAAACACCACCCACCCCCATAAAAAGATATTAAACCAAATACATTAAAACAACTGATATAAAATCACATTAAAATAATAAATAATAAATAGCCAGCAGACTAAAAAGAGCCAGGAGCCCCTGAGGCCGGGAACTAATCAGGAAAGGCCTGCTGAAAGAGATCCGTCTTTAGTGCTTTTTTAAAGCTACTCAGGCTCATCATCTGGTATAAAGCAAAACACCAGTTTGAACAGCTTCAAAACACAGCAATATGCTCCACCAATTGCTCAAAGGCAAAGATCCCGAAAAACCCATATGTAACTGCAAATGTTTTTAAGCTTATAAGGGGGCTGCTCCTCCAGAGTGTCTTTGACTTCAAGATAGGTCATCTTAGGCAACAGCCTGCTGCTAGAATCAATACAAAGGATGGCATGAAATGGTCTACAGCTGTATCTACCAGGTGAACCAATTATATTTTTTATCTCCTGTTCCTACTTCCAGGAGTCAAAGCCACAAAGTAGTAAAATAAACACTTACATAGAAGGCACAGTCGAGCACAGCTCCTGTATGTTGATACTTAAGCCTCATGCTGTTGGCAGGAACATCATACAATCGAACAGAAGTGTCCCAAGATGAAACAAGCAGAAACTGAGATGTGTTGGGACTGAATTTCACCGATGAGATTCCATCTTCCGGTGGTTGGTTCAACTTAAATTCATTTGACCCAGTCATCTGAATAAGGGTTGTACAAAAGTTAATTATTCGTTTTGAAACTATTGTCTAAACTGATCCTTGTCTAAAAATTCTAGATAGGCAAATTTAGAAGAATTACATCAACAGTTTTTTATGTCAAAAGTCCTATTAAAGACTTTGTCTTTGTATAACATAATATTTATAGCTTAAATCTTCGCAACAGAAAATGATGGTTAAAAATTCAAATTCTAAATATTTATACTTGGTAACCATTTTTTTTTCTGTTGTGTGCCTTCAACTTGTTTCTGACTTATGGCAATCCTAAGGCAAACCTATCACAGGGTTTTCTTGGCAAGACTTGTTCAGAGGAGGATTCTCCTTTGCCTCCTCTGAAGCTGAGAGAGTGGGTTTCCATGGTCAAGTGGGGACTCGAACGCTGGTCTCCAGAGTCATAGTCTAATGCTCAATCTACGGTACTATACTGTGCTAGCTCCCTACTAATTTTTAGTTACAATAGGACTCCCGTATCCACTGACTGAATTATCCATGAGACACAAAACAGCACACCTACCATAGTCTTCCTATAAAATGTGTCTTCTCTAGCCATGTTCAAGGTCCTCCAAGGCAACTCTATGGTATTTTGAACCTGAAGTCCCATTCAATGGTGTCCGCTATTATCCACAGTTTTCGGTATCCACATTCCACCCCCCAGAACCAATCCTGGCAGATATGGGGGTCCTACTGTGGGTGGGGAGTGAAGCCAGCACTTCAGCTTGGGACCCAACCCACTATAGAACATAGCATTCACATCCAACTGTGTCATTAACCATCTTTATACTAATCACCATCTGTGACTAAACAGTACTGATATCGATTACTAAGAAGTAAAGCTTAAGAAAAATTTTACTGTTAAATTGTTCAGAGGTTAACAGTAGAAAAAGGAGTTTACATCAATAAAGCCAGTTTAGGAGAACAGCACTATTTGTAAATGTACGGTACATGGATTTTATAAAAACTTAACATAAATAATATCTAGAAGGCTACACATGTTTTACTAATGGCATCTCTTACTTTCAATTGTTGCCCTTCTCCCATGTGATTTACTTCCTACTTTGTGATCAGTTTACCCTCCCAACCTGATAAATCTTACCTCGCATTCCCTACTGCATGTGCTACTTTAGATCAAGAGTGGCCATTTAGATTTTGTTGGACAGCAACTTCCATAAGCTGTAGTCAGCACACCCAATGGTGACAAGTGACAGGGGCTGCAGGCCAAAATCTGTAGAACCACAAGTTGGCCATCCCTGCTCTAGATCTAGCTTTTCCTGCCTACAAGACACCCCCCTCGCCCAGGCTGGGCAATGTCAAACTGCAGGGGAGCATTTTTTCATAAGTGAAAATCTGGTAGTCTGACCTAATAAGTACAATCAGCCCTCCATATCCATGGATTCTTTATCTACGTATTCAACCATCCATGAATTGAAAACATTTTCTTAAAAAATCCAAAAAGCAAAGCTTGACTTTTGCCATTTTATATAAGGCATACCATTTTACAATGGCACTGTATATAATGGGACTTGAGCATCCATGGATTTTGGTGGTTTGGGGGGGGGGGTCCTGGAACCAAACCCCAGCAGATACCAAGGGCCCACTGTACTTGCTTAGAAAGAAACCCAACTGGTGCTCTCAGGTTAAACACACACGCACATATATGTATAGGGCCTAAATACTCTAAAGGCAGTGGATACTATCTAATCTTGGAAGTTGAGATGGGTCAGCTCTGGTTAGTATTTGGATGGGAGATCACTAACAAATACCAAGTGCTGTAGGCCAGTGGCTCTTAACCTGTGGTTGGCTAATCCCTAGGGATCCACAGTGTCCTCACAGGGGGTCCACGAAGGCCATGTGACAGGAGCCAAGGCAAAGGCTCTGGATGGCTTGGCCTGTACATTGTCATTCAATCCTCTCCAGCCACAAACTTGCAGGAAGAAGCAGGAGAAATGTCTTCCCTCCCCCTCCAGTGCCTCTGATGGAAGGTTTAATGGATGGTGTAACATTATTATTATTATTTTAAATCTTGAGTTGTCTTGGGGGTCCCCAGGAACAAAAGATATTTATAGGGTACCCTGGTAAAGAAAAGGTTAAGAGCCACTGCTTTAGGCTATATTTCAGAGGAATGTGTATGTGTGTATATAAATATATATACACACTCTGTGTGTGTGTACATACGGTTGTCCCTTTTTCATATTCACTGGGGTTTATTTCTGTGTTTACAGAAACACATGACAAGTCTTGTAACATCTTAAAGACTAACAAGTGTACAGTTGTCCCTTCATTTCCTGGGATTTGGGTCCAGGACCCCCCCCCCCACTCCTGTGGATACCAAAATCCGTGAATACTCAGGTCCCATGATATACAATGGCATAGCAAAATGGTGTCCCTTATATAAGGCAGCAAAGTCCAGGTTTGTTTTTTGGATTGTTATTTTTTAAAGAATATTTTCAAGCCGTGAATACTCAAATCCGTGGATACGGAGGGACAACTGTATATACCTCTGTGTGTGTGTGTATATATGTGTGTGTGTGTGTATATGTATAAGCTTTATATATATATATATATATATATATATATGTTATACACACATATATATATAAATTTTATGTAACTATATATATATATATATATATGAATTTGTATACATATATATATATATAGTTACATAAAAATTATATATATATATATATATGTGTGTGTGTGTGTGTGTGTGTGTGTGTAGATAGAGAGATAGATATGCATATATCTGCATACCCACACCCCGCTTCTTCCGGGGTATGGGCCACTGAATGGAGCAAAGAAAGGGTCTGATGAAAAACAGGCATAAAATGGTGGGGGGTCGTGGGCGTGGTCTGGAGAGGACCCGTATGAAGCGGAAGCGAAGCCGACCTGCGGCTCTGAAGACACAAAACGGGGCCAGCAGCGGGGGGGGGGGCTCATCCTTCCCTTCCCTTCCGCGCTTCCCTGGGGCCTCCGCTCTCTCGTTCTCTAACCCCAACTCTCCTCGCCCCCATTCGTCCAACCCAAGACTAGGAGGCTGGGGGCTTAATGGGGGTGGGAGGGGGCGGGGGGCGAGGGGGAGGCCGACCGTTACCTTGTCCTCCAGGGTTCCACAACTCGAGGCCTCCCTCGCCAACCGCTCCTCCTTCTACTCCTCCGAGCCGCGCGCGCGCAAGCAACCAACTCCCAACCGTCCCGGCTAAGGCAGACGGAGAGCCGCGGCGGGGATTGGTTGGTTTGAATGACTAACCCCTACGCAAGCACGCACGCACGGACCGGCAGGCTTTGCGGCAACCCAGGTTAGACTACAACACCCAGCATGCAAAGGGCTCCGGTTCCTCTTTTGCGGCCTTCGGCGCCGCCTGCTTTCCCTGGTCTTCCGTTTTTAAAACGACCCACGTTTTCTTAAGGGTGCCTGGAAGCCCCTGTGTTCCTCTGTTTCCTTAGGGGCCTTTGTTGGTGCTCATTTCTGCTAAGGCTCAGCCGGCGGAGGATGCGATATAGTCCTTTCCCGAAGGCTATCAATTAGGTTAAAGAGTTGGAGAACAAGTCTTTGACAAATATACACTTGTCCCTCCGTATCCACGGATTTAAGTATCCACGGCTTGAAAATTATTCTTTAAAAAATAATAATCCAAAAAAGCAAACCTTAATTTTGCCATCTTATATAAGGGACACCATTTTGTTCTGCCATTGCATATAATGGGACTTCAGTATTCACGGATTTTGGTATCCACGGGGGGGGGGGCGGGTTTCCTGGAACCAAACCCCAGCGAATATGAAGGGACAACTTTGAAAAAAAAATTATCCGCAGAAGTATTTTCTTTTTTAAAAAATTAAGCTGGCGTAATGTAAACAGCAGGAGAAAATTCCATTGGTATTATTGTGATACTTCTGTGCAATACTCTTTTCTCTTATTCTAGGTCCCTTTGAAAGCAAAGGGCAAAATTAATTCCAGGGCCTCATTTATTTTTTTTTAAGCAGTAGAGAGTTAGGTGATGTTGAACTTCTGGACTGAACAGACATGAGATTCAAGGTCGTCCATTAAGAAGCGAACAGTCTGCAGCTGCTCCTACCTGGCTGAAGACTAAGCCTGGTGGACTTCATAAGTTGGAAGAGACCACAAAGGCCATCTAGTCCAACCCCCTGCCATGCAGGAACACACAATCAAAGCACACCTAACGGATGGCCATCCAGCCTCTGCTTAAAAACCTCCAAAGAAGGAGACTCCACCCACACTGGGAGGCAGTGCATTCCACTCCCTAACAGCTCTTACTGTCAGGAAGTTCTTCCTAATGTTTAGGTGGAATCTCTTTTCCTGTAGTGTAGTTTGAAGGGCTGGGAGTTTCTCCATATTAACGCCAAGGGGTGGGATGGCGGGCCCAGGCGAGTTCTTACTGCGTCTTTTGCCTTGTAGAGTAGGGAACCTGGCGCCTTTCCTAAGTGTTGGACTGCAGCTCCCATCAACCCCAACTAGTGTAGCCAGTGGTCATAGATTTAGGGAGCCTAAACATCTGGAGAGTATCAGCTAGTTTATTCCAAGCCGATTCCATCCTAATTTTATACTGATGTGCGTGCATTCAACCTATTCCTTTGCCCTGATAAATCCAAATATGTTAAGGGAGCTGTAGTCCCAAACATCTGGAGCGAATCAGCTAGTTTATTCCAAGCCTTCTGTTTATGCATTCCCAGGAATGTACCAGAAAATAGCAGATTGACATCTGATTCCCTTGCGAGGAAATCATGTTTCTGTATCTGTTGTTGTCAGATGGACTTTAAATTAAATGTTTCCTTTTACCACTTCTGTGCAAAATAAATATCCTTCTAGCCTTAAATATGCATGTGCAAGAAAGCATGGGAAAGAAACAAACGTGTTTTTAAAACCATTCTTCGCATAGATTAAAAAAATACTTTTCATTTCAACAACCCTGCTAAAACACACACCTAAACGGGAACACATACCTTTCTCCATATGGGTTTTACAATTCTATGCTGAAATAATGTCTCTCTAATCATCATACTATGGTTGTTTCCAACATGTGTATGCTTATAAAGATATCGACCTAAATATTCTGATTTCGTGTTTAAAGCTATGTTGTATAACCTGATAGAAGAAATATGAGCCTTGGATTTCGCTTGTTCTATTAGGCTTCCTTGCTGCCTAGTGCAAGGTCTTCATTCTGAAGCAACTTTCGAAATTTCTTTCCTGCTCTGAGATCTATTAGACTGATCCAGCAGCATCCTACCCAGCCTATTCTCACAACCCCGTGTTTGCAAGGAAAAATAATTGTCTTTGAAAGAAAAAAAAATGTGGTAGTCGGTGAAAAACTGACAAAACGTGCATTCTCCTAATGGCTGTGGAGACAGGGTGGTATTTTTGTAGTGATATTGCCATTGCATTAATACAGTCCCAAGTTGGGAAAAGTTTCCAGATGGGACAAAGGGTGAATGCAGAGAAGAAGCGATCAAGAAGTAATCAGACCACCTGGCCCATAAAACAT
This sequence comes from Gambelia wislizenii, assembly GCA_030847615.1. Classification (NCBI taxonomy): domain Eukaryota; kingdom Metazoa; phylum Chordata; class Lepidosauria; order Squamata; family Crotaphytidae; genus Gambelia; species Gambelia wislizenii. The sequence goes on along the minus strand of JAUMIR010000003.1, from coordinate 99,356,622 downwards.
CAACTAGAAGCAACTTGTTTACAGGGTTGTTGTTGTTGTTTTAAAGGAAGGCATTAATGAGATTTTAGGTCATTCCAGCTCCTTAGCCTGAGAGTGTCAAATTGTCAATTACTAGACCATGGCCATGATTTTTTTTACATGGAGGTTACAGTGGACGCTGTTGCTTCAGACTCAAACTGCCTTTCAATTATTCGTCAGCACTGGCCTAGAAAACATATTCTTAAATACCTCCTGCTGGAGTAACCGACTGCAAGGTTTATAATACTGTAGTCCATAGAACTGATCAGCGATACGGCTTGCGTTTATTAAGTGGGTAAGATAGATCTGTGTAAGCATCCCGCCCTGTTTAAGGAGCTAATGTGGGTATGCACTCTCACTAGTATTGGGAGCAGGCATTTAAAATACAATAAATTTGCACTGCAATTCGACTTCGGCTCGAATCACGTCTTCCAGGGAGGCTTTTACTGGGGGAAAAAGTTTGCTTTCGGTTTTAATAATCAGTAAAAAAATATATCTAAAAATGCAAACAAACTCAAAGTTGGACGAGGTTCGAAGGAGTTCTAGTGTATAGGATTGCAGCATTTACATAGTTACATGAGAGTAAGTCCTACTGCTCTCCTTGGAACTTGGTTCCGTGTAGACATTATAGAATTGTGCATACACTTGTTTAAAAAAAATAATAAATCAGCAAGCCCCTGAATCCAAACACTCTCTTGGATCAGTACCTCTTCTCCTATGCGTTAAGGATCTAGTGCGAACCTGTGACTTTATTTTTATTTAGGCATTTGCAAATGCCCATTGACAATCTTCGACTTCAAACTTTTAAGAAGCAGGTTCCGTATATTTTGTAGTAACTTTGCTCTACCAAACATGAGGAGCCTATCAGCAACCTATACATATTTTGTTTTTGTTTTTTAAATTCAATATACTTCCGTCCTAGCTAAATACAGGGTGTTTTTTTTTTTTTTTCCTGAAGTGGAGAGAGTGTTGTGTGCATTTGGTACGAAACGGGCTCTTGGCCTTTGAGGAAATAGCTGGGGAATCACAATTCCTGAAACATCATTTTGCATGGAATTTCAACCCCCCATCCCGATCTTGCTATTTTCGGGGGGGCATATGGGGGTGCAATCCCCCCATTCTGTGTTTAAAAAAACACCGTAAAGGTAATTTTAGCGGGATTGCAGTTGCTTCTTGCATTTTAAATAGCCTCTCCCTATTAAGATCCTGCTCTAACCAAGGAACAGGTGGCTGTGATAAACCTCGGAATGGCGCCTGCAATTTAAATAACACTTGATGAAGTATTTACTTTTTGTTTAAACGATTAGTTTGCGCCTTTCGGCGCGGCGGAGGATGCAGGTGTTATCCGTCGCCGGGATGAACTGAACAGATCAATCACGGCTTGGTTATAATGTCACCTTTCTAATTTTTTTTTTAAATAAAAGGAGGGGGAGAGTGGGGGAAAGGCACTTTGCATGAGATCTTGGCATTTAACAGAAGAGACACCTCCAACTCTGAAGCAAACCCATTTCCGGAGACACTTGTCCGCCCCCATCACTTAAAAGGGGACATTCATCCTTTTTTCAACTCTATACAGGGGGCTCCTTTGATCCCAGTGCCTTTGACATTTGCAAACTGGGTGTTGCTGTTTTGGTTTTTTTAAGCCCCGGTTATGTTGTGTAAAAAGCTTTTTTTCCTCTCCCTCTTTCATTTTGAGTAGGGGTGATCATAAGGTAGGCAATGGAAAATGTGCCCCATTTCTGGTGTTGTTACAGAAGGCGGTATGCAAAAGTCGAGGCGACCTGGACTGTTCAGACACCCACCACCGCCAATGCGAATCACCTCGCTTTCTTCTAAAGGGACTGATCCAAATTCAATTAAAGCGATTGGAGCCCAAGTCCGATTGCTTTCCCAGGCCGGTTCCTCCAACTCAACCTTGTCGTTGTTTTAATGCCAGCCTCCCTCTCACAACCTCGCCAACTGATAAGGGCTTGGGAAATGCGCTTCGCATCAGGCGATTAGACTCCGAAGCAAACGCGAGTCGCGGCATACTTTGGATCGAGTTGCTGAGACCCAACCCCTTTTGAAATAGGAAAGGAGGATGTGATCTGAGCAGAGAGACCTGGACAGCTGAACTGTACAACTAAATAAAGCATTGTGCCGAGAAACGGCTCGTTATTTGGACCCCCAATCCAAACCCCTGTTTACATATCGTCTGGAATCATTGTTCCGTGTTAGTGGAAGATGGCCACTCAATGAACAAAGCTGTAGTCCTACTTACCTGGGAATAAGTCTCATTGAATTCTGTGGGATTTGAGGCTGAGTAAAAAAATGTCCAAAATTGTGCTGCAGTTCCTATTAAAACTCAATGAGTCTTATTCCTCCCAGGTCTGCGTGCAGGTGTATCTTAATGATGGAAGCTTAAGGAATCAGAAAGAGGTCAAACTTTCATTTTCTCTCACCTTATTTCACCCTGCTTAACCTGGCATGGACAGAAGCCCCCATTGATTTCAGCAGCGCCTTCAAGCAGGATGGGTTTGGGCCGCAAAGTCTAGGCTGCAGGCATCGTTAATAGGCTATCAATGACTCAATTCTTCCGTTTGCTTCTGATCAATACTCCACCCAAACGATTCGATCCCCCGGTTTGCAACGCTGACACAGTTCTGGGGAAGAAACAGCACTGGAAACGGTTCAAAATCCCCAGTAGCCTCCCCCCCAAAAAAAAATCCCTTCCTCTCCTCCTCGAAGCTTGGATGAAACTTTTCTAATCCTTCAATCTTCTGGATTTCAGCTGGGAAAGGCACTGGCCGAGGGCGTTCAGGCTTTTCACCCCTAAAATCCCAATTCATATATATATACATATAGGGAAAGGGAAGGCAGGCAGACCGAAAATACACCAGCAATCTGACCCAAGTTAGCAACGACGTTTAAAATGCTTTATTCTTTAAAAAATATGTACAGATCTGAAATAGGCTCTTTGTGTGTGTGTGTGTTTCATTTCCCGCACATAAAATTAATATTCAGCGTGAAATGTAAGGGCAGGATTTTTGGGGGTGGGGTGGGGTGGGAAGAAACCCTCCAAGAGAGAGGCTGAAAAATGGCAAGGGTTTTTCCTACTTGCACCTCCACGGAAACCCAGCCGCGTGTTTGGGGAGTTTTTTTCTTTTTAACGGGAGCTGTAAAATTGCAGGTTGTTGGATGTATATATGTATTTTTTTTCCCCCATTCAAGGTCAGAAAGTCAAGTTAGTTATGTCTGGTCAGGCCTGGAAACCCAAACAAGAGTTCATCAAGGTGGAATGGGGGGGGGAGATTGGCCCCCCCATTTCTCTGCCAGCCTAGAAAAGAACCCAAACAAATCAACCCAGAGAGAATGTCCCATAAATAATTTCTTTTAAAAATATATATACTATATATATATATATATATATATTATAACAACAGTAATGAATACACATAGTGTATTTCTTAAGGGTGCCAGGAGCCGGGTCCTCTTGCTCTCCTTGCCTAGGGGGATGGATCTCCCACGGGTGGGGTCAGCAAAGATGGGGCGGGCAGGGAAGGAGAGAGGCCAAGGGGGGCCTTCCTCGGCTGCCGGCCTTTCTCTCTCTCCTCCAACCCACCACCTCCACCACCAGCACCCCTTTCCTCCCCCCCACCCAGCCCTCCGGAGTCCATTCAATAGTCGATCTTGTTGTAGAGGTTATAGAGCGGCAAGGCGGAGAGGTTGCTGCCGGGGTAATACAAGGGGGCCGGGAAGGCGAGGGACCTGGGCACGGGCACCCGGAGGAGGGCATTGTCTCTGAAGACCAGGGGCATCCCCACCAGCGTCTGGGCCGAGGCGTGGGCCATGTTGGCCGCCTCCAGTTCCGCCGAGAGCTGCCGCTTCCACTTGTTGCGCCGGTTCTGGAACCAGGTCTTGACTTGGGTCTCGGTCAGCTGGAGGCTGGAAGCCAGGCAGGCCCGCTCCGAGCTGCTCAGGTAGCGCTTCATGTCGAAGGTGGACTCCAGCTGGTAGACCTGGCTGCGGGAGAAGACGGTGCGGGTCTTCTTCTTGGCCGAGCCGGCCTGCCGCTCCGCCCCGTCCCTTGGCCGCTCGGCTGAGGCCGGCGAGCCCGGAGCGAAGGGCTTCTCCTTCTCGTCCTTCAAGTCGGGCTGCGAGGGAGGCAGGAAGGCAGGCAGGGCCGCCCCGGGCCCCTTCGCAGTGCCTGGCCGGTGGGCGGGGGGGGGGGAGGAAAGAGATTTTAAAAAGACCAAAAAAAATGGGGACAGAGAAAGAAAAAGGCCTTTAGCAGAAGAATCACAACAACTACGCCACCCCAGTAATAAACCCATCCCCAAATATACCAACCCAAGGGGTAAACAAACTACTTGGCTTTTTTCACCTAGCACAAAAATACCAATCTATTCCAGCCAGGACCGGTTTAAGGAATTTTGGGGGGCCCTGCGATGTTTTAATTTGCCCCCCCCCCATGTTTATCTCAGGTCAATGGAACCTAACTCAACCTAAGCTAGTCACAGTACAGGCTATTCAGATTATTACTAATAATGTTTTTGCAGGCAGGACTGGTTTAAGGAATTTTGCCCCCCCCGCAATGCTTTAATTTGCCCCCCCCCCATACGTTTATCTCAGGTCAATGCAACCTAACTCAACCTAAGCTAGTCACAGTACAGGATATTCAGATTATTACTAACAATGTTTTTGTAGGCAGGACTGGTTTAAGGAATTTTGCCCTCCCCCTGCAATGCTTTAATTCGCCCCCCCCCAATATGTTTATCTCAGGTCAATGGAACCTAACTCAACCTAAGCTAGTCACAGTACAGGATATTCAGATTATTACTAATCATGTTTTTGCAGGAGGAGGGTTACTATGGGGGCCCTCACAATGATGGGGCCCCCTGCGGATGCTGACGCCGCCGGTGCCTTAAACCGGCCCTGATTCCAGCTCACCTAGGCTTAACTTGAGATGTGTATGTGTTTAGAGAAAGTATTGCTTCTTGGAAAGATACGAATTCTCTTCGAATTCCCTCCGATGGTTGCTTCCCGTTTTTAGATGGTGAGCTGCCTTGAAGAAGAGACCGACACTCGCACCCAAAACCATTGAGAAGTATAGCCCTTAACATTGAGTCTATTATGTGTCATTCTGGTTTATAATTCTAACAATAAAATGTTTTAAGAGTCCTCGCGTTCGCCCCATTGTGGTTAATGGGGCTTGCTCTCAGGTAATTGCATTCCAAACCTAGGCTTTTATGCCTACTTCCCATGGGAGGAAAGGATGTTGCCATTAAACTCTATTCAGCTTAATTCTGGGTTAAAAATACACATATAAACCAAGTTAGAATTTTTTCCCCCAAGATGCTTCTTTTCCTATTGTGTTGGGAATGTTTGAACATTTCACAGACTATATATTTGAACATTTCACAGGCTATTTGTTCAACATCTTGGCAAAAGACTTTTCGTTCCCTTTTCTTTAATGATTTATTTTATTTTATTTTATTTTATTGCAGGGGGGAGGGTTCACCGTTACCCATCAAAATGAACAAGCGACACCTCCAGAAAGGAAGATAAAAATAACCATTTTTCTTTTTTAAAAACAAAAAATCCCAAAAGGTTTCCTCCGTTTCCCTTTAACCGTTGGTGAAATCCACCCGCCTGTCTTCAGCAACAAGGAAAAGAAGGAAGGGGGGATAAAAAGCATTTGACACACACACACACACACACACACCAATAAACGGCCTGAGTACTGTTACTTTACACCTTTGCAAGACAGAAACACTCTTCAAAGAAACATCTCCCGTGCTTCCCGCCCGACTCTCAATTTATTCCACCCAAAATGTCATTTTAAGTTAATTTCACACACACACACATATACACGCCGCGCCAAACCAGAGAGATGAGAAAGTTCAAATCAGACTGGAGCCAGTTTCGCAAAGCCAGGCAAGGCAGCAAAGCCCCTCTTCCCAATTCAGGAGAGCCCCCATGGCACCACCTGCTTCAAGGTCTGGGTCTGCTGGGGATTTCTTTCTTTCTTTCTTTCCCCGGGGAGGGGAGCTCTAGTACTTACCGAGACAGGTGAAACTGATGGGCTGGTGCTTGTGGCAGGTCTCTTTCGGGCCGTGATGCGTCTCCGGGCAGAAGCAGGCGGGGGGCTTCCAGCCTTCCTCGGGCTCCTCTTCCTCGGAGGAGACCGAGAGGCTCCTCTTCCTGGCCGGCCAGGCGGGGGCGGGGGCTTGCTTGGCGCCGGCGTCCCGGCCTCCTTCCGAGGTGCTGCTGCTGCCGCCTAGGATGGACTGGATGGTGAAGCTGGAGAGCGGCGCGGGGGCGGCGGCGGGGGCGGCGGCGGGGCAGCCCTTGCTCGGCTCTTCTTTGTGGCTCATCCTGGGCGCATAAGAAACGAGAGGAGGAGGAGAGCGCGGGCTTTAGAGCGGCGCGGGGGACCGGGGCGGGCTGGGGGGGCTCCTCGGCCTCGCCCGGCTTTGGGGGGACCCCTTGGGCGAGGAGGGGGCGGGCGGGCGGGCGTTTGGGGGGCGCCTGGGCAGGTTTCCCCTGAGCCGCCCGTGCCCGACTGCATGCTCCTTTCTGGCTCCGATCTCTATTGATCTCCCGGCGGCGGCGGGGGCGGCGGGGCTTCATTTGCATGGCGGTGCCACCCGCCTCGGCCAATCACGAGCCGCTCGGCAGCCCCGGAAAGTTTCAAAATCCTGCAAGGCCGTCAGAGCCCCGGTGACTCCGCTCCCCCCCCCACACACCCGCCATCGGATCGCCCCTTCGCCTGCAAACCCACAGCCAGCTGCCTGCCTCTCTCTTTCGGGGGAGAGGGGGGCTATTCTTTTGGAAAGTACCCCCTAGTCAGGAGGGAGGGGGGCAAACATGGGTGCTCGGCAGTGGGAAGCTTTGGCGTGTCTTCCCTCCCCCGCCCATAGGCACACTGCGCCTCCCCCCACCTTGAATCGTTGATCACCTTCGAGGAGGGGATCCGGGTGAAGCCCTGCAGCCCGAATGGATGGACTCCTCCTAGAAAGAAGGGAGGGTTTGGGGATGAAAAACCTGGTGTACAGGTTTCTTTCTCTCCCCCAAATCGGCCACATGGTCCACAGGGGATCTCAAGCTCTCCCCCCCTCCCCACCCCCTTTCCCAAGTAATCAATGGCTGTTTCTCTGAACCGCATTTGGTCGGAAATCAGGACTTTGGGGGCGCTGACTTCCGAATCATTGGGGCGCCCTGCTAGGGAAAGAGGGATGGTTGATGTTTTGGCCAAAGTCCTCCTCTCCTACGTTATCAAAGGTAGATGAGGAATAAAAAATCGCTCGTAGAGACTTTATCTCCGGGTTTCTCAACCAGGGTTTCAACAAGAGGTTGCTAGGAGTTCCACCAGATATTGAGATTGAACAAAATTAACATTTTTTTTTTTTTGGAGCTGTAGATATAATCATTTTGAAGCAGAGGTTCCCTGAGACCTGAAAATTATTCCAAGAGTCCCACTAGGGGAAAACGGTTGAGAGAGGCTGCTTGAATCTTTTCCCACACAAAGACATTCTCGTTAACACCACAGCACTTTCCCTCCCACATCACAGGTTTTCTCCAGCCATACCCACCCGCTGGTCTAGTTTAGTAATCCAGTACTCCTATCCAGTGAGCGTCTGGAAAAAGGAAGGAAAAAGCCTCGGCTTTCACTCCGCAGCAAGAAGGGGAAACCAGGTCATATTGAACCCCGGTGGGCAGCCTTCCAGCCGTAGATCCTGGAGAGTTTCATCATCTTGACACGTGTCTCTGTCTTTCTCCCCCACCCCTCTCAAAATAACCTGTCACTGGAAAATGACTGGGTGAGGGGGTGGAGTGGGGGTGTTGGACCCTCTCCCTGAATGAAAGGCAGGGTTTGAGCCTGGCTGCCCCACTCTCGCATCCTTGGGGAGAAATGGGGAGGGGAGAGGGAGGGAAAGCCGCTGTTTGCCTACGGACCGGGTGGGGTGAGGGGTTCAGGAGAAATGCAAAGGCTCCCTGCCATTCAAGGGGCCTGGCGCCAAGCTGCCCGGGCCAGGAGTGCGCAGCAGCCAGCTCTCCCCGGGCGCTTCCCTGCCAACCTGAGAAATGCCTTCCCCGTCCCAAACGGTGACAGGTACAGCTCTAATCTCCCCCCTGGGATGTCATCCATCCCGACCGCGCAAGGAGGAGGAGGAGGATTTTTCTTTGGAGAAGAACAATGCGCCATGATCGGGGGCTTTTTGGAAGGAGGGGCAGGCATCCCTTTCAACCATTGTAACACCATCGGAGCGCTTCTCCTGGGCCTGGGCATCTTTGATCTCAGCTCGGAGAGGGGTGGGAGTGGAGAGGGTCTCCTTCTCCAAAAGATCTCCGAAACTTTTTCGGCTTTGGGTAGATGCCCCAATCGCCTGCCTGCTTTGGTGAGGCTAAGAAAGCCCCTGTTCCTGGCCTTGGGGAGGTTCGCCAGGGAGGGTGTGTTCTAGGCTTCCTGAAGTACAGTGTACTATAACCCCCCATGGGGGTTATTTAAGTCAGTCTATGTACCTACCCTGAAGGAAGAGGTGGCAGAGGTTACTAAACCAAGTCCAGATTCTGCAGGCGGGCATGCATTAGGACTAACCACAGTTCCACAATAATGTGTTAGCTTTCGAGTTCTGCTGAACTCTTCTTCAGGCTAACAAAGAAAACAATTAGGAGAGAAAGGAATGAATGAAAAGCCCTTTGCTTCCTATACGCGTTGATAGTGAAATATCTTACTTCAGGCGGGTGGGGTGGGGTGGTGTCGTGGTCGTTGTTATTATTTATCTATATCCCACCTTTCTCTCAAAGGCTCCTAGGAACTAGAAACCAAGAGACGGGTTGATTGGTTCCCAAAACTACTGTCGACCTCCCGCATTTCTCCCACAACCTACACGTTCCCACTCCTTAGCTTCTTGATAAAGAAATCTGAGAAGTATGTTGTAAAGTAGAACATTATTGGGGTACTTGTTGCAAAGCGCAAATGTGAAAACAGCAATGCTACTCTGGAAACAAAGCAGTGAGGCCTGCAAAGAGATGCTGCAATACAGCCTCAGGTGGTAAAAAGAACATTTCTTCTCCAGTTTTTCAGCTAGCAAACCAATCCCCCCCTCTCTCTCTCTCACACACACTGCTGGCAGCCAAGCCATTCCATTCGCTCCCCCCTCCCACTCCATTGTTTTCCCCCTTCCTTTTCGTTTCCAGTTCAAGCAATAGTTTTGTGATTACTGAGCATGCTCAGTTGGGGTTGGAGGAGTTTTCTTTGGCTTTTCTTTTTCTTCTTCTTTTTCTTTCTTTTTTCTTTTTTCTTTTTTCTTTTTTTGAGAGAGAGAAAGAGAATTTTCACTAACTGGATTGTGTGTGAGCACATCTGTTATTTCCCCCCCTAAAAGATAGTGATGATCATCATCATAATGCCTTGAACAGACTCAAACCGTGTACGGTTTCCAAAGCTAAGCAGAGTTTCCAAAACTGATTGGTACTTGGATGGAGGAACACCAAGTACATCCAGGAGATTGTAAGGTAGGGCTACCTTGAAACCCTGCTGCTGCCAGTCAGAAGCTGACAATACTAAGCCATACCCACGCCTGACTTTTCCATGAAAGCAGCTTCCTATGTCGTGGTGAGGATGTCAGACTTAAAGCCAAATCCACACTATGCAAGTAATCCAGTTTGAAACTGGAGTATTTGTCATGGCTCCATCCTATGGAATCATGGGGTTTGTAGTTTTACCAGGTCTCTAGCTTTCTTTGCCAATGAGTGCTGGGGCCTCACCAAACTACGAATCCCATGATTCCATAGGACGAAGCCAAGGCAAATAATCCTATTTCAAACTAGATTATGTGTGTAGATTCCTGTTTTATGGGCATTTTCTTGGGAGTCTCAATGAACTCAGCGCGACTTGCTTCTGAGTAAACTGGACTAGAATGGCTCTGTGGAGGTTGGGGAGGGGGTGAGACAACAGTTATTTTTGCAGAACAACAAGCCCACCCCCCCCCCAATAAAATGACCTTCTTTTCATCCAGTTTTAGATGGAAGGAAGAAGACCTCTAGAATCCGATCCTTCCCCAGCCAGAAACACACTGAGGTCGCTATTAAGCCGTATTCACACAAGCTTTTTTGCCTCCCTGAAAGGTTTAACCAAACCCTTTCGGAGACAAACGTCTGAAACGAGAGGTGCATAGGCGGTATGGTCCCCTGGAGCCCCTATGGATGTTTGGGAAGACCTTATCCCGTCCTTTCGTGCTGTAGGAAATGGGGGGAGGTCACTTTTCACATGCTCAGAGATCCTATGCCATCAAGCCTTGGCAACAAATTGCAGGGTAAAAACTGGGGAGCCCTATCTCCAATTAAAAGCTAGGGTTGTGGATTTGTTCTTTTTCTTTTACATTGAACAGTGGTGTAGAAACCATCGATACTTTGTTTACTTGATCCAAACAAAGCCGCGAGGAGGCTTAGTTAAAATAATAAAATAAAATTATATTAGAGTTCTTTCTACTCAGTGCGACACGTAACTTTGCTCTCGTGCAATAAATCCTTCCCAGTCCTCCCCCCCCCTCATCAACTCATTAGGCTCTGAATGTTCTCCAACCAATGATGTTCCACGAACTCTTAGACTACAAAGTGGGATGGGACATTTGGACTGCAACTCTTATCACTCCCACTGGTCGCCTGAGAATGATGGGGTTTGTAGTCTGGCACGTCTGGAAGGCGCTGGGGGAACAGGAAGAGAAAAGTGATCTAGAGTCCGCCTATTCCAGAAGCTCCGGAACCTCCAGAAATCCCAGGGCTCCAAGTCCCGAAGGGTTGGTTGGCCTCAGGGTCAACGGTGGTGCCTCTGAGAACGTGCAGAGTGCCGTGGGGGGCCGAGAGAAAGGGGCTTCCATGAATTGGCGGCTGGTGGCCATCCCAGCAACGGGGCGATGAATCCGCTCTGGGATGGCCTCCTATCGTTAAAAGAGCTCCCCCAAGGTACTGACTCCTATTTTGGGGGTCGGGGTCACAGCTTTGGGTAGCTCCGTTAATGTTCGGCCTAAAACCAGAAGAGAATTAAACCTGGGGACAGGGAGGCCACTCAATACTGGGGAATCGCTCCCAGACAATTCTGAGCTTTTTCGGTCTCAGGGTGCATCTACACTGTAGAAATACACTTGTCCCTTCATATTCGCTAGGGTTTGGTATCCCTCTCGTGGATACCAAAATCCGTGAGTATTCAAGTCTCATTATATTCAATGGCAGAACAAATTGTGCACTGCCCCTTATATAAAATGCCACAACCCAGGTTTGCTTTTTGGATTATTATTTTTAAAAAATATTTTCAAGCCGTGAATACTTAACTTAAATCCGTGGATACCAAGTCCGTGGATACGGAGGGACAACGGTAACGCAGTTTGACACCACTTTAAGTGCTGTCGCTCCATCCTATGGAAACCTTGGATTGGTAGTTTCACAAGGTCTTTAGCCTCCTCTGCCAAAGAGAGATGTTGCCTCACCAAACTACAAATCCCCGGATTCCATAGGAGGGAGCCCGGGCAGTTAAAGTGGTGTCGAACTGTATTATTTCTACAGTGTAGACGCATCCTTGGTCTTAGAAAGGGGGCGTTCGAACAAAATAGCCCAGGGGAGACTTTTGCCCTTGGCCTGAGGCTACCAAATGCCCCCCCCTTTCATAGTGTGCACCCCACTCCTCCTATCAGGCCAACTGGGATGAGGCCATGGGGGGGATCCCTGGACCTTCCAAATGTTAAGGGATTGCAACTTCCAGCAGTTCTATCCAGTAGTGAGGGATGCAGAGTCTTGCAATCCAAACAAGAACTGGTGAGCCCCCCCCCCATCTTAAATCTGCACAAAGCATTACTTGAGCTTTAAGGAGGGGGCTGGACGGTTGGTCTCTCCTCCTCCTCCTCTGTTCCCTTCAACTGTGGGGGGGGGCTCTTGGCCCAGATGGGCTTCCATAATGAGGTGATTATCCCCCTTCCTCTCCCACTCCCCTTCCTGCCCCCCAAATACCTAATGAGAGATAAAAAAGCAAGATTCAGATCGATACAGACAAATGTCACGACGTTCTCAAATGACATTTTCATTAACTCCAAGCTTCCCCCCACCTCCCACACTTCCCCTATGTTAGGCCCCGGCATATTGAATCAAGTGCTTATAAAATAATTAGGGATGGCGAGATGAGGACCGAGCGGCGCGGCGGCCAGATCATTCACTCCTTAACTACTGGAGAGACTCATTAAGGGGCTAATTGATTAGGGGAACGTGGCCCCGCTCCTCCCCTCCTCGCGCGGGGGCAGGTGCTGTCCTGTTTTACCGCATTAACCTTTTCAGTGCTTTTCAACAGGCTCCCGACACATTACAAATGGTCAGCTTTAATCATGATGTCAGCTCATTAACCCGGAAAGACCCCGCGCTGAAACACAATGTAAGGGATCGTCCTTCATTCAGCTCCGCAGACGGCCTAGGCTTGCCTGCCCGGGAGGGAGGAAGAGAAAGGAAAAGATGCAGCCTCACACCGGGGCATGAGCAGAAAGCGGTTGTTCCTATTTTAAATCACACACAGAGGAAGCTGGGTGCATCTGCGCTGCGCAATTGTACACTTGTGGGACACCACTTTAGCTGCGGTGGCATCCTGGGATTTGTAGTTTGGGGCAGGTTGCTACAGAGAACATTCCAGTTCTCCTCTACACCATACAGATCCCCAAATCCCACAAGTTGGAGTCATTGTAGTAATAGCAGGATGGAACTGCTATAATCATGCCGTGTAGATACATCCAGACCATTCCGCCATTGAGCCCAGTATTGTCAATTCTGACTGGAAGTGATGGCTCTGGCAGGATTCTTTCCTATCCTGAAATCGCTCCTATTCTCTGATGTTTTCCCCACCCCCAAATTTTGACCAGGCCCTGTTCTGCTTAGTTTCCAAATCAAAAGTTTGTTCAGGGTGGAATGATGATATTTATTCATATAGTGCCTCCGATCCACAGGGCTCTTTACAAGCTTCTGTATCTGTGCAAAGTATACACTGTGCTTTAACCATTTAAGGTTTTGTGTTAGAGCCCTGGACCTTCCAAATGTAAAGGGATTGCAACTTCCAGCAGCTCTACCCAGTGTATCCAGTAGTGAGGGATACAGAGTCTTGCAATCCAACAAGAACTAGGGAGCCATCCCCATCTTAAATCTGCATAAAGCATTGCACTTTCTAACCCTGCTGGATCCCTTACTTCAGAATAAAGGCTAAACCTATATTCGCAGTCTGCAATTGCTAATGTGTGTGGTTACTGGGCTGTGGGATTCTTCTATCACAATTGTTGGGATATGGCAACCTTGCATGCATATGAGCCACATGGTACTTAAAGAGTTAATTGCATAAGGAATGCTTTATAGCCTCATTTCCTGTATACTAGTTTATGGCCTGTTTCTTCCGGCTCCACATAGCTTTTTCTTTGTTTTCTGAGGTTAGCCATAAAGCTCACAACTTTCTTTTGTTTGGTGAGAGAAGCCATGAAATTGCTTCTCTCCTCTACCTTTTATTGTACCTTTGAAGATGGAGATCATACTTTCCAGAGCGCTAGGAACTTACAACACGCGAGAGCTTCTTATTTCCTGCTTGCATATAGTCTCAAGATATTGAATCCGATGATGCACAAGATATACTGTAAGTAAATTAGTTTTATAATCCTAAAGAAGACTGAAGCTTGTTTTATTGTCTTAAGCTAGACTGTAGGTGGGAGGAGGAATCATTTATGGTGGCTGGCTTTAGTTGTATCTCATTATAACCACTTCTGCTGAAGTGCTATTTTGCTCTGCTGCTGAGATAAACCAATCTCAAATATTTTTGAAACCCAATAGGTTATGGGCCCAGAGTACTTGTATTGTACAGATTTTGAGCACAGAGGTTTACTGGGAGCAGTTAGCCAAATTGTTTGGGCTCTTTGTTTTGGTCTGTGTTTTTGAGAATGTCTGTTTTGCATCCTTACCCCTCCCTTATGAAACACATGCTAGCTAAAGAGAGAGGTTTTTTTTTCTTGAGTGCTTTGTTTGAATGGAAGAGAAGAAAAATGCTTTCAACAGAAAGGAATTTAGTGAAACGACCAATTGTACTGACACGTTATAATTTTTCACAATGGAAATTAAGAAAGGAAAGTCTATTTCTGGCTCAGAATGTTTATCAATGCATTGAATCACAAAGACCCTCACAGGAGGATGGCTTAGAGCTTTGGCTGAGCAAAAAGGTAGAAAAAAGACTTGATTCTTAACTGTTTAAATGACGAACAATTTATTTAAATAAAAGGCTGTTCTTAAAAGGAAGAAAATTATGACCAAGCTTAAAGAAACCTATGTGTTTACTTGTGTGAAGTCTCAGTCAATTTATATGCAGGAGCTGATGAATTTAAAGCTTAATTCCAAGCAGAATTGTGAAGCTCATATTACTAAATTGATAATGTTTGAAAAATTGGAATTACATGGTTTCACTGTAACTGAACAACAAAAAGTAGCATTCTTCACTGGCACTTTAGGAAAACAATTTGATTCATTTATATCTGTGCTAGAAAGGATGGAAAATCTCAGATTTAATGAGACTGTGCATAGATTGTGTATTGAATGCATAGATCACAGAACTCCTACTCACAGCTCTGCTATGAGTCGCAGTGGCTCAAATTACATGACTGCAGGCTGGAGCAGAGCTAAGGCTCCAGCCAAGGGCCAATCAGAAGTTTGCTGCTTCACTCATAATGAGAAGGAGCATGTTGCAAGGTTTTGTCCCCTCCCTAAAAGTCTTCCAGCCAATAGCAGCTCTCCTCCTGCTACTCACCACAAGAGGCAGAATGAAAAAGTTGTTGTTAAAAGCAAGCCTCAAGGATCACAGGAGAGAAAGGATCTCCTTTTGAATAACAAATTTTTACCAGTTGATTACCACAAACAGAAATCAGATATTTGGATTGTGGATTCTGGATGTACCCGTCACAGTACATTTAATGATGCTAAATTTATTGAAATGAATAAAGATATGAAAGGGCTATACAAACTGCTGAGGGGTGTGGCCTGCCTATACAAGGGTCTGGCCAATGCATTTTAAATTGTGCACTGCCAAACAAAACTGTGCAGCATGTGGCAGATGATGTCCT
Source organism: Gambelia wislizenii (assembly GCA_030847615.1). Classification (NCBI taxonomy): domain Eukaryota; kingdom Metazoa; phylum Chordata; class Lepidosauria; order Squamata; family Crotaphytidae; genus Gambelia; species Gambelia wislizenii. Next base: position 99,341,497 of record JAUMIR010000003.1, on the reverse strand, counting down.
TTTCATTCCTGACTACCAGTGTAATATGCTGAGCATCTCCACATTGGACAAGAAAGGATTTTCAGTACTTTTTGAAAAAGAAATGTGCAAGATATATACAGACGATACTGTGTATGCTCAAGCATTTGAAAATAATGGTATCTATGAGTTAAGACTTTCAAGTCAACAAGTAAATATGGCCCAAGCAAAGGTGGATGGAGCCAGCATGAATGGAGCCAGCATGAATGAAGCCAGCATTGACTTATGGCATAAACACTTTGCACATCATGACAAGATGGCCATCCTTCAACTAAAGGATCAGAGTTTGGCCACAGGTATCAAGATAAAATGACAAAGCAATGACAATGCTAATAGGTGCATAGTTTCTGTTGAACAGAAAACAGTCAGACCTTCATTTCATACAAGGACTGAAAAGAGATCCACCAGATTTCTGGATCTGATCCACAGTGACTTATGTGGTCCATTTAATGTGCCTTCACTTGAAGGAAATAGATATGCTTTAATCTTTGTGGATGATTTTTCAAGGTACTGTGTCACCTATCTACTGAAAGAGAAGAGTGAAACCCATGAGATGCTTTGCAAGTTCATTGCCACGGTGAGAAACAAGTTTGAAAGACTTCCAAAGGCCATCTTTAGTACAATGGAGGTGAGTCCTTTTTTGGAAGAGCTTGGCATACAACACATGACTACTGTTACTTACACACCAGAGCAGAATGGGGTATCTGTGAGGAAGCTCAGATCTCTCCCAGAGATGACAAAAGTGCATGCTAGCGGATGCCCAATTACCCAGAAGACCGTGGGGCAATGCCTTTGTGACTGCTACGTATCTCCAGATCAGATTGCCACTACACAAACATGATTTCAGATGTGGCATGGCAGAGTGCCAGACATGAAACACATCAGAACATTTGGAAGCATTGCTTATGCTTACGTTCCTAAGCAAAAGAGACACAAACTAGATGCCAGATCAGAACAGACTATCTTGATTGGCTATGAACTTTCAAGCAAAGGATATAAAGTGATGAACTTAAAGACTGGTGAAGTCACTGCTAGACGTGTAGTTTATTTTGATCAGTCTAGTAGAATTAACAAAAGAAGTAGTGTAACAGCTTTTCCAGAGGAAGAACACATTCCACTTGACCTCTTTGAAGAAGGGGATGCTATGTTGAATTCCTGAAACCAGAATTTGTTCCTCTCATAACAATATCAATGCATGAGGTGAATGATGCAAGGAATGAGCCAGACACAGAGAGAGATACACAATCAGAAGGGGACGCAGGTGCAGATGTGGAGGGAGATGACCTGAAATACTGGACTGGAAGATGCTGCAGAGATAGACCAGACTCCAGAGCAGGTTCCAAGATACACACTGTGACCAAATCAAGGTGTACCACCTGTATGCTTATCCTACCTCACAACATCTGTGCTACCCAAAGAACCAACAAGGATAGACGATATTGAGTAGATGCCTATAGATGAGGCAGTTCAATGGCGAAAAACAGCACAAGAAGAGATGGATGTGCTATATAAGAATGGAACATGGACACTTACTGAACTCCCACCAGAGAGGAAAACTATAGGATACAAATGGCTGTTCAAGTTGAAGCAGGATGCAGAAGGAAAAGTGGAATGCTACAAAGCAAGATTAGTTGCTCAAGGATTCTCACAGAAATTTGGAGTTGATTATAATGAAATTTTCACCCCAAGTGTAATATACTACCATAAGACTATGTCTAAGTTTAGCTGCTTCTAAACAGATGGGTGTTAGACATGTTGATGTGAAAATAGCTTTTCTATATGGTGAAATCTAAGAAAAGATATACATGAAACTGTCAGAGAAAATAAATATTGTAATTATAAGTTTGTCTCCCCCCTTTGGGTAATTTTATTCACCAAGGCACTGAAGACACCAGCTTGTCTACTAGAACTCACAAATCTGTCTCTTGTTGTTATGTTATTCTTTTCTGTCCTTCAGAGTTGGAAAGTGAGAAACGAAACTAAAAGGCTCCAAGTTTCTTGTTGCTTCTCAGAAGGATTGAATGTTTGGAAAGATATATAACTGGGAGGGGATTTTAGAGCTTGCGTGTGTGCCTCCTGCATTTTGGGGGCTACTTTTCTTTCTTTTCTCTTAGCTCCTGAGGAACCTTGGAGCATACAGAAGCATGGATGAATGTCTTCTGCTGTCTATTTTATTTTCCTTTACCTTTTAATAAAGCCATAAAAGAAAATTAATATACTCTCCTTTTTGCACCAGAGGTGTGCATGGCTTTGCCCAAAAGCCCACGCTACTTCATTGCATGCATCTCTGCTCGGATGGGCAGAGAGTGAACGCACTCTGAATATTTTACAACAGAAACAACCACCAGGTTTTGTGGACCAGAATAGGCCACACTTTGTCTGCAAACTCAAGAAAGGACTGTATGGGCTTAAGCAAGCAGCTAGAGCCTAGAACGAGAAACTGGAAAATGATGAAGGTTTTAGGCTTCAGACAAGGAGAAGTAGACCCATACCTATACACTAGAACCAAAGATGGACATTAAACCTTTATTTTGATTTATGTTGATGATCTGATGATAGCTACTCAGAGAGATGAAGATTACACAGTAAATTGTACACAATTTGAACAAAGAGGTTGAATGAAAAGAATCAGGAAATGCTACATACTACCTAGGCATACAGATTCAAAGAGAAGAAGATGGTTCTTTCTTACTAAGTCAAAGACAGAAGATTGTTGAACTTTTAGAAATTCTTGCAATGCAAGATGCATATAGTGTGGGAACCCCTATGGTGACAGACTTTCTTTAAAATGATGAGAAAAGTGAACTTTTGCCAAACAATACAATGTACAGAACAGCAATTGGAAAGCTTCTGTACTTAGCTACAAATACTAGACCTGATATAGCTTATGCTGTAGGAAATCTTAGCAGAAAAGTTGCTAAACCAACCAAGGAGGATAAAACTGCAGTAAAAAGAGTTGCCAGATATTTAAAGGGTACTATGGAGTTTCAATTGAAGCTACCAGCTAGCAAAGATCCAAGCCTTGTATGTTACACCAGTGCTGATTGGGTTGGAGATAATGCTGATTCACAATCTACCAGTGGTTATTTGTTTTGTATGGAAATGGGCCTATCCCTTGGGGCAGCTATAAGCAAGACGTTATTGCACACTCTTCTACTGAATCGGAGTATATTGCTGCATCAGAAGCATGTAGAGAATTACAGTGGCTTGATAAATTGTTCATTGATTTTGAAATAACTAACTAAAGAGAAACCAATTCAAGTGTTTGAAGACAATCAGAGTTGCATTAGGCTATCTGAACATGGAAAGGTGACACCACACAACAAGCACATTGGAACTAGATATCATAGTGTTTGCCAACTGTTGAGAGAAGGCATGATCAAGATGATCTACTGTCCTACAAGTGAGATGACAGCTGATATCGTGACTAAACCACTACTGAGAGATGGCTTCAAGAACTTGCAAGTCAAGATGGGGCTTCAGGGTTGAGAAGGGGTGTTGGGATATGGCAACCTTGCATGCAAACAAGCTGCATGGTACTTAAAGTATTAATTGCAAATGGAATACTTTATAGCCCAATTTCCTGTTTACTAGTTTATGGTCCCCATTCTTCCAGCTGTACCTATGAGGCTCACAGCTTTCCATTGTTTGGTGAGAGAAGCCACAAAATTGCTTCTCTCCTCTGCCTTTGAAGATGGAGCTCACACTTTCCAGAGCTCTAGGAACTAACAGCATGTGAGATTTTCTTATTTCCTGCTTGCATATATTCTCAAGATATTGAACCTGTGTAATCTGATGATGCACAAAATATACTGTAAGTAAATTACTTTTAAAATCCTAAAGAAGACTGAAACTTGTTTTATTGTCTTAAGACTATGGGTGGGAGGAGAAATCATTTATGGTGGCTGGCTTTAGCTGTATCTCATTATAGCCACTTCTGCTGAAATGCTATTTTGCTATGCTGCTGAGATAAACCAATCTCAAATATTTTTGAAACCCAATAACAATTCGACAAAATTAAACAAAAAATTCATGCTTTAAAGAAACCATCTACAGTTCTATTCCTTCCAGATGTATTGGACCATCAACCCCCAATTATTTCACATCAACATAGCCACAGGGGATGATGGGAACTGGAGCCAACACATCTGGAAGGCACTTGGACAAAGCTGTTGTAAAAGCAGCTTTTCTAGATGAGAAGTTTCCTGTCTTCCGCAATGTATGCCCCACCCAACTAGACATATCTCAAGATGTTCAAAAGATGATGGTGGTTGTCTCTTGTTTCTTCTGTGGATTCCATTAAATGCTCCCCAGTATCTATTTCTTTTGTAATCTTGGCAAACCTATTTACTAGGGAGTAAGCCCCTTGAAGTCAGTGGGGCTTCCTTCTAAATAAGCATGTCCAGTCTTGTGTTTATTTCCTATGTCATTCTTAAAGGTGTACAGAAGCCCAGTCTGAAACATAACTTGGTGGCTGTGTTTTCATTTATATCTCACCTTTGTTCCAGAATGTCAATCCTTTGATAGAAGTAAACCACCCATGGTTGTAAGAAAAACCTCTCTGCCCATATTTGCTCTAGTAACACACTAAAGAATGAAAGTCTGAAACCCATCTAGGATGCATGAGCTAAAGCTCTTGTATTCCAGATCGTAAATAAGGTCCTGAATGACTAGCACCTGCTGGATCTCTTGCTCACAATCTCAAACCTGGATTAAAAACCTCACTGGTTTGTGCAGGAGACAGAGAATTGCACCCATTACCATCCTTGGAAGCAAACCCACAAACAACAGATTCTTTGTGGTACCTTAAAGATGAAAGTATTTATCACAGTTCCATCTTCTGTCGATCTGAGATGACATTCAAGAAAGCTTAAGTCTTGAGGAACATCTTCGCTTTTAAGAAGCCATAAAGCAGGTGTGGGGAAAGTGTGAGTCTTGAAGCACATGTGGCCTCCAGGGATCAATTTTTTTTTCTTTTGCAACAAATGCCCTCTAGGGGTTGTGTGGGGCATTTTCACCACTGTCCCCCTCCCCAGCCATTTTAGGCCCAGGAGAAGCCTTTTTCTAAAACAAGAAGTGATATAAAGCTTTGACATATGACATAAATCTTTCTTTGAGCACAGCCAAACGCAAAAGCCTAGAGGCCCAAGGTTTCCCCACCTTCATGTAGACTAGTGGTGTCCAACCTGTGGTCCTCCAGGTGTTTTGAACTACAACTTGCAGAACTCCTGAGCATTGGACCAGCTGGCTCATGCTTCTGGGAGCTGATCCCATACACATGATATACATGGACTTATATAACGCTTTTGGCACTATCACTGACCAAAGACTCCTTAGTAAACCTAGCAGTCATAGGAGAAGACTTTTATGAATTAGTAATTGGTTAATAAGTAGAAAGCAGAGGACAGAAATAGATAGGCAGGATTTGCAGTGTAGGGAAGGAAGCAAGGACATTTTCTAAAACACTGGATTTAGCCTTTCCACTGAACATTGTCTTCCATGTTCTATATTTTTGTAGAAAAATTCTAGAAGTTTTTTGCAACAGGTCTTTCTTTTACAGAAGCCACACCTATTATTGTTCAATGAGGCTTGTTGTTCTTCTATACATTTAATTATTTTATTTTAAATTTTGATTTCCACCAATTTACCTGGGACTAAGAAGAAAACAGTAGCAGTAATAATAGTAGTAGTTTCCTTGGCTCTTTAAAAAAAAAATCATTGTTCGGTTGGCTGCCTTCCAGTATTTCTATTCAACACGCCAGTTTCAGTGGAGTTGCATGTTTTTGTTAATAAATTGATATTTTCACATTTGAATTCTTTCTCAGGTGTATGCTATCAGCACAGTTAACAGTTTGGTTTTTTTTTTAAAAAAAACCCACTCTCATCTAGTCTTTAAACTTCATTCCTTGTCACCTTGATTTGACACAGTTTTTCAGGAACCATCTCTATGAGGGAAAATTGTATCCATGTGAATATCTATACAGCATCTTTTGAAGTAAAGGTCAATGCAAATAATTCCTGGGACTGAAATTGACAGCAATCTCAGTATCCTATGATAGCCTATTTTTGCCAGCTTCCACCTCCCTGGCAGATATCCAATTTCCAAAGTATTTAAAGAAATCTTTGTTGCTCATTTTAATATCTTTAGCAATATGCTTCTACTAAAACATTTTTTATACTTGGTTTATTGTCACCTTACCTTTTAGTGGTGTTTTGCCAGAGTCTGTGCTTTTTTTTTTTCTTCTTCTCTCATTTGGTCAAGACTTCCACTTTGGAAAAGAAGCCTATTTGCCTTTCATAGTTTCCTTGACTCTGCTCATTAACCATGCTGGCATCCTATCAGACTTGTTTTTACCTCTCTTAGTATGTGATACACATTGTATCTGAACTTCTATTATAGTGGTTTTAAATAACCCTAAAGCTTCCTGAAGGGACTTGACCTTCCTGACCCTCTCTTTCAACTTTTCTTTAATGAATTTCCTCATTTCCTCTTTTGAAACTAAATGTGACTTTGTGGGTAAGTTTCCACTCACGAATATATTGATTGTAATAGCATGATTGTGGGTCACTGCTCTAAAATGGCTTTACAATGCAAGCATCTTGCATCAACTCCTGGAAGCCATTCAGAATTAAATTGAGGATCACCTCCTTCTTTGTCACAACCTGAATATTAATTTCCCTAGTTAATGTGAAGGTAGTTGAAATAACTCACTATTTTCTCTTTTGGCTCTCTTCCTGATTTCTTTCTCCTTTGTGAAATTAACCTCAGGGTGATGACAGAAAATCACATTACATTTTGGGGGCTGCTATTTTTCCACCCATGGTAATTCTGTTTGTTCTTCTGAAGAGTTCTGGTTTATTAAACTCTGTGCCAGGGCCTTCTAGACACTTTTGACCTCCAGCTCTCATCAGCCCCAGCCAATAGGAGAAATGGCCATGAATGAGGGAAGCTGGGTACCACACCTGCTGTATGCCCTCTGCATAAATCTTGTATGCCTTGCAGCAACCTTTCCTAACCTGGTGCCCTCCAGATGTGTTGGATTACAAGACAACCACCCTTATCTGGTAAGGATGGGTGTTGCAGTCCAACACACCTGGAGGTTTCCAGTTTGGAGAAGGTTTCACTACAGTAACACCATTTCCAGTAGTTCCTTCTCTTTCCTTTCTATAGATTTTATATTTAGAGACTACCTTATTCCACAGATGTTCTGTTTCTGAGGAGCATTAACATATTGCTCTCTCTGAATGATGGAGGAGCCATTATTCAATGGCAGATAAGTACAGAAAATCTCAGATATAGTCTCTAGTTCAAGAACCTCTGTTGTCAGGAAAGACCTTTGAAAAACTGCAGCATATTATGAATACTGTTGTGAGTTCTAGACCTATAGTGCCAGGGAGGAAGAATTAGCACCTCTGTGTAATGGAGGGGAGGAGTCCAGTTCTCCATTACTGAGAATGTCACAGGATCACTTCCTTACCTGTTCCTATCAACAGGATACCACAATCTGTACTGCCAATAAATTGGCTTCAAGCCAAGAAAGCCCACACGAATCCCAGACAGTGGAAGTGCATGTGTGTGTGTGGGGGGGGTAGGCTGTGTGTGGTGGCAGAGACTAGGTCTAAGACATCCCCCCCCCCAATGATCAGGCAAAATCAGATCACCAAAACTCCTATGTGGCTGGGCCTCAGGAATCATCAAGCAGAAGTATACTAAATAAACATTGTTTTGCTATTGCTTTTGTTGTACTCAGGTTGCTACCACCATCAGTTGGAGGATGATGATGATTCTAATACAATGTATTACATTTTGATTGTTTTGTAATACCTGCAAGTGGTAAAAATTGATAATCTGCTAATGTTGACCATCACCACCCTGCACATGTTAAAAACAATTCCAAGGCCCTAGAGGTAGACAGCACCTAGTAAGACAAATGGATAGGACTATCTTCCTCTGTCAAATTCTTTCTAGCATCAAGAACACCAATTCCCCCTATTTCAACCTTGAGGCTTTTGATTTGTGTACGAAAGTCCTACACCCAGTGAAGAGATGTGCTCAGTTCTCCTTTCTGTGCCAATTTCTTTTCCTATGGCTCTGTAGCATTCATTTCTGTGTGGCCCTTCCAGAATTCAGTCCTATCCCCCCCCCCCTTTGTGGACCTGAAACATAAATACCATCACCCTCAGGTGGATCCTGCCTCAACTCTTTTCAGCTTTCTCACCAGACCAAAAGGACATTTAAAATTTCTTCCACCACTCCTTTTCAATACTCAGTACCAGCTATGTCATTCTATTGCTCTTTTTTGTGTGCCAACTGGCCATGAAAACCCACTGGGTGACCTTGGGCAAGTCACACACTCTCAGCCTCAGAAAACCCTGTGATAGGTTCTCATTAGAGTCACCATAAGTCAGAAAAGACTTGAAGGCACACAACAACATAGTGAGGAATACTTGTTGTTCATGCTGCCTCTGCGTGCCCCCCCCCAAATTACTTCGCTTTGGGTAACATGCACCTCAATTTGGTTGTTGCGGAGCACCATTTCCCACTCTTCCTCAGACAGCAAAACATCTTGGGCTTAACAAACAAGCTCTTCTACCAAATGCCACCCTTCTCCAGTTGGGGTTTGTTTGTTTTTGGCCCGCTTTTTCTTTCTGCCACCATGCCTATTTTAGGCTTTCCATTTTCATGTGAAAAAAAGAACTCTCTAGAACTCTGACACTCTATAAGGTCAACATCATTCTATGCTACATTTCTGCAGTAACCTGCACCAAGGCTTTTGGCGAATACTACTGTGACTGTACCACTAAATAAAAATACATTTTTGTTCAACTAAAGAAGTATAATTTCAAAAGAGGACCCATTTTATCATTTTCTAGAAATGCCCACGTGTTCCTTCACAGGTGTTCCTTCCATAGAGCAAACCTATGCATGTTTATTCAGAAGTGTGTTTCACTATGTATAGAATCATAGCATCATAGAGTTGGAAGAGACCACAAGGGCCATCCTGACCAGCCCCCACACCATGCAGGAATAAACAATCAAAGCATTCCCTACAGATGGCCATCCAGCCTCTGTTTAAAGACCTCCAAAGGAGGCTCCACCACGCTTGAGGCACTGCATTCCACTGCTGAACAGCTCTTACTATCAGGTTGCTTCATGTCCTAGGGCCCATCTACATGAGGGAGGGAAATCCCAAATACCTCATAGTAGTGGCATCTCGCAGCAGCAGTGACATGTCTAAATGGTTTTTCGGGCCTTGAAAGCCCTCATAAGCTTCATGTTCCTGATGGCAGCGATGAGTGATTTACTCGCGTTAGTTCTTCACCACCACCATTAAAAAAAAAAAAAGTAGTCCCAAGGTGCAGTGGTGTGACAGAGTGATTCTCCAATTGTATAAGAAAGGAAAACAGAAAATATTGATCCTTTTTGTCACCTCAGTGAGCTATTGCTAAGGCAAAAATTTAACATGGCGGCAGTGGGCACTTGCCCTGCTAGCAAGCCCCGCCCCCGCTCTCACCAGCCAATCAGCTTTGTGATTCCCTTTGAGTTTTTTATTGTTCTATATTCCAAAGGTGCAAAAATGCACACCCGCCTTGCCATTTTTGAAAAAGTACAGGGAAATCTGCAAAGTCTTTTATGGTGTTGTTTTGCCATTTTGGGGGCCCCTCCTTCCGAATAGTGTGGATTGGCACTGGATCCTGTTTAGACAGGTGGGATTCCCAGCAAATTCCATGAGGGGTATTTTCACCATTTAGATGGGCTCCTAGTCTCTGGATCCACAGAAAACAAGCTTGCTTATATGGTAAGTCTAGGATTTTTACCCTTCTGTCTGTCTACAGAGAGTGCCATGCACTTATCAAGGACAGTTTGAGGTAGGCTGTGGGTATGCCATTTATAGAATTCTATGCAGTAATTAGGTTTTCTGTTGCAGTGCTTATACAGGTGAGGAAAGTGCATCTCCCCCCACCCACCCTCCGTGCCCCACCACTAGTCTACCCCTTTTTCTGCTCAAAAAAAGTCAGTTGCCTGTCCTGGGAGTCTCCAGTGACTCTTTCATATTATACAATTATATTGTTTTGATTCTGTTTAATTGCCATGGTGGCATCCTATATGTAATTGTGGGATTTGTAGTTTAGTGAGATAACAGAGCTCTCTGGTAGGGAATTCTAAACATCCCACCCTAATCTACAAATCCCAGGAATCCATAGAATGACCTCAAATTAGTTACAGTCGAACCATGGTGCTATAATTGTATAATGTCAATCTACCTTTTAATTAGCTAGCTCAGCCCTCCTGTACTGTTTAAAATCACACCAAAGATGTAGCTATGGGGGAGATGCAGCATTGTCCCATAGGGAGTCTGCCCCCCATTTTTTTTAGTCCCCAAATTTCTAGCATTGTAGAGAGTGAGACATTGAAAATTATTTAGACCTAGAACTCTTACATTATCAGCCGGCATGCTATACTGGTTTGGGTGTTGGATTAGAACTTTGGAGACCAGAGTTTGAGTTCTTGCTCAATCATTGAGACCCACTGGTGACCTTGGGCAAGTCACACTGTCTCAGCCTCTGAGGAGGGCAATGACAGACCCACCTTGAACAAACCTTACCAAGAAAACCTCATGATAGATTCACCTTAAGGTCTCCATAAGTCAAAAATGATTTGAAGGCACACAACAACAAACTTCTTTCATCTGCTAACTTTTCATTCATTTGGTACCTTTGCCCACCTCTTTTCTTTGTATGCCTGAACTGTATTCTAAATGCTTGACAGATGTTTTAAGTTGTTGCAATTGTAGAAATTTGGGGACAGAATGAAAATTTCATGGTGGGCAAAATCCTTATTTGGGTGGGCACTTCCCTCACTCATTCCCCCTCTAGCCATAACCACACCCCTGGCAAACATTATCCATTTTTCAAAACCAGAAGTGGACTTCTGGCCACATCCTGGCTTCAGGGGACTTTTAAAGCATTTGTGTTGGCTCCAGGCCCACTGCAGCTGCCCATCCCTGACACAGTTATTCAGATTACAGTCAGTCAGTCAGTGGAAAAAAACTCATTGCAAAGCTGGAAGGTGTGGATGGGGGGGCATCTGTATATTGTTTTCTCTACCACAGGGGAAGCATAACAGAATATTATTCCATGTTCCATGGATTTAAGATTTAAAAGAAATAATTAAGGAGAAATATTCACATCCACTAAACAGTATATTTGTGGACAGATAAAGAAGATCAGATTAGATCTTTTTTTTTAAGATGTTCACATCTACCCTTACTCCCTACTAATTTATGTATGTTGGAAAATCAAGCACTCCCCCACATATTCATGGGAGTTCAGTTCCTGGTCTTAATACGGATAACAGTGAACCCTATTAAAACACAGGACTTCTGTTTAAAAAAAAATCATTGAGTTGCATTGGAGGATCTAGAGGATGCCTCTCTAGGCATTTTCCTGTGCGGCTCTTGTTGGAAGTGAAGAAGCATCAAGGCTTATTCACAACTCTGTGGGAGTGTTTCTGACAATTATTTACTCCCTGCTTGCAGAGACAACTTCCCCCTCCTTCTTTGCCCCAAGTAGTTTTAGTGTTTTTTACAACCCTTTGTCTCAGAAGCTAGCAGCCAGAGGAGCCTCCAGATTTCTTACATGCATGAGAGACAGCTTTTAGGGACTCTTTCATCTAAGTTAGGTAACTTTCTTCTATCTACTTATCCAAGATGTAGGACTTTTTCAGTTGCCTTAAAACCCATCAGGGGAGGTCGGAAGAGGTACCCGGCTATACCGCGGCAGGGGGTCAGTTTTGGACACCGCCACCCCCCTCCTGTCATTGTCCATGTTGCTTCCATGTTTGATTGAAGGCAAAGGTGCTACTTTTTACTCACGAAAAACTTCTGTGAGTAAAAAGTGGTGTCTTTGCCTTCAATCGAACATGGAAGCAACACGGAGGATGACGGGAGGGGGATGGCGGCATCCGAAACTGACCCCCTGCTGCAGGATAGCCGCGTACCTCTCCCGACCTCCCCTGATGGGTTTTAAGGTGTCTGAAAAAGTCCATATTCTCTGCCATAATAAACGTAAGTTCTGCTTTATAACTTTATTGGAGTACCCAGTATGTTTTATGTCCTGTTTTGTACTAGAAGCTCATGAAGCACTGTGGTTTGTTTTTGTTTTGCTGGAATCTGCTTAATATAAATACCAACAACAACGGTCTGTGTCCCTATTTTGTGTCCTGTGGATAACGAACTGTGGAGGTTGGTTCTGCAATACAGGGGTCTGATTGTACTTTGTGTATCTAAGCAATTGAACCATGAGGTTGTCTAGATGAGAAGATACAATGCAGACTGGTGTGCGTTATCACAAATTTGCAGTAGTGCTCATTTGTCTCCACAGTCTTTTGGGCAAAATCTATTTTAAGCAAAGTTATCCATGTTTCAAGTACACACGCAGCCATGCCTGTGAATCAAGATGGTGGCCAAGAGTACTATGCATTATTATTCTTCATATATGTTGTCACCACTGCACAGTATTTTAACTTGTAAATCAAAGGTGAGCAAGTGTGACCTTCCTCTTATAAAAAGCACTTTCGCTGCCTCAGAGCAGCAAAAAGAGCACACACTTGATAACACAAAATGCGAAAATGGTGCTTCTGGCCACTTTCTTGCCAACAAGCCCACCCCGCTGCCTGCACATCTAACCAATCCACTGTCCACTCCCACCCTTGTCAAGAATGTACAGCATTCTGAATTGGATGTCCAAATGTGCAATAATGCACAGGTCCACCCATTATTTTTTAAAATTAATGAAAATCCATGCAGGCTCCTCCCCCAAGTAGATGGAGTTTGGGGGGGGCTTCCTTCCAAATACCACTTGTTCACAGCATGTTGGGATAGAATGTATTCTTTTCAAATTCTATGAGGAGTATTTTCATCATCTAGACAACCCCCATGTGATGCAAGAAACTTCTAGAGTCTCCCCCCTTCTCTACCTCATTGCTCTTTTCACTTTCCTTTGTTCTCAACTAGATAAGATGCTGAGTTAAAAGCTCACTGGAGCTCTTCCTTTTCCTTAACTTCAGTTAGGATGTAGGTACTTCAAGAGTATGTGCATTCTAAAAGGAATTAGTGATGTTCTTTAGTTTTTAACTTGATGCTGTTTGCTTGGTTTTATCACTTATGTCAGTCTCAGCCAGTGAGCTACTGAAGACTGGGGCACCTTCTTCTAAACTAAGGGAGCTTGTTTCCTAACAGATCCAGCCTTCATATTTCCGCCCCAAAGGACTAACACCCTAGGATATTCTCATTTTCTTACAATGTAAGATTCAAATGGTCAATCATCCTATCCCTTCCAACCACCAGAACACTGACTAGCAAAGAGCACTGGTGGGGCAGAAGTCCAGGGCTCAGCAGTAGGTAAGTAGGCCTTGGTCTGATGACCAGTGGTGGACCACACACTCTGCATACCCCATTCCATGGAACAAAAGTGGGCTAGAAATGTAACTTTGAACACTGGCTCCATTACCACAATGTAGTCACAGTATCTCATTCCCCTTTCCCATATTAAAAAAGTGTGCAGGGGCTCAAACATGCTTTCATCACACAAGAAGCTCTATACCCTCTCACCCTGGTTATTTGGAGATAGTGAGATGCCCTTATTTCAATGATCAGGAAAAGGGAAACACTGTGCATGTTCCCAGAGGTACACTCTTTGCTAAGGAGTCGTAAAAATAGAGCTCTAGCATTTCAAAGCAAATTGACAACTCCTCATCCCATAATGTATGTAAGACATGGTTTGTGGCAAAAGTCCAGAGACCAGTACACAGAGGCAAATGCAGGGTTGGCTTACCACATTGGGAAGTCAGTGATGCTACACACATTACCATCAAGAGTGGGTGGGTGGCAAGACCATTCAGTCCAGAATCTGAAATGAAAACTGGTAGAGAGGCACTGAGGCATTGAAAGGGTTGGGCAATCCAACAGTACTCCTAGTCTAGGAGCCCTTCTAAATGGTGAAAATACCCCTCATGGAATTTGTTGGGAATTCTACCTGCCTAAATGGGATCCAGTGCCAATCTACACTGTTCGGAAGGAGGGGGGGCGCAAACCAGCAAAAACTGCACTAAAAGCCTTCGCAGATGTTCACGTACTTTTTCAAAAACCGCAAGGAGGGTGTGCATTCCTACTCATTTGGACTATCGAACAACAAAAAATCGAAGGAAAGCACAAAGCTGATTTGCTGGGCAAGAGCAGGGGTGGGGCTTGCTGTAGTATGTGGGGAAATAATCATTGTAATGTAAAAGCAATCTTGTGTACCTCATTCACATCCTAAGATAAGTCTAGGGTTTTTTCCCTGCATGCTTCTGTTCTCCCAAATTCCCTTTCTCTTATTTCACTGGACACTTCCAGCCAACTGGAGTGCTGGGTCATTCAACACATGACCTAATTTAAATTTTATTGCTCTGTGTAAGTTCTCTTTTAAGTTAGAGTCTCCATGAGGCTGTAGCCATCTTAAGCCTTATTATCTTTGTTTAGCCATCTTTCCTGAAACCATGCCATGATGTTCACCATGCAGCCTCTTACCACTATAGGCTGGGTGAGTCTTTCTACCCTAAGTCCTCTTAGTTAGTTAGGAACCTTTTAAAAGTTTGTTTTAGTGTGTAGATTGAGATTGATATACCTTCAGTAAACTTTGATTTGCATTTTAAACTGACTCCTTGGTTTTGTAATGAGTCTAATTTAGCTGGGTGATCTCAGAGACCACAGACCTCTGAATACACTTTTTTAAATGTTAATTGAGCTTTGTCAGTCTGCATTCCTAAGTTGCACTCTGCATGAATTTAAAAGTAAATGATTTTTAATTCTTTTTAAAAGAAGATAATTTTGTTGTTTTTTTAAAAGGACTAGATCCTGGAATTTTTGATACATTTTTATTTTTTAGACTCATTACTTCCCACATGGAAGGGTTTTGGTTCCCAGACTGAAGACTTAAAAGCTCAATTTAATTTTGGTTTTTTGCAAAAGTTTTGTTTTTCTTTTTATCTGATCTCCTCAGAGTTGCTGGTTTTTTGTTTTTGTTTTTTTGTCTCTCTTGGCTTGAAGACAAAGGCAATAAAGCAATAAAAGCAATTATGGCTGAAGCTAACCTGTCTGCCTTTCTAAGCATGCAGAAACTCAGTGGTCCAAATTATAGAAGATGGGCTTTTTCTTTTGAAACATACCTGAAGGCCATGGGACTTACTGATGTTTTACATAAACAGAGGCCAAATCAGGGAAGAGAAAGAGATGATTTTGATAGGAATGACCAAAAAGTATTAGCATTCATAATTCTAACAACTGATGAAGGATTAGTCTGTGAAATCAAAGATAAGAGAACAGCAAAAGCTGCTTGGGACACTTTGAAAGATCTATGTGATGTTCCATCCATGGGAAATAAAATTGCATTGATGATGAAATTTGTAAACATGAAATTAGCAAATCCAAAATGTCTAGATGAACACATTAATGATTTCAGAGCTACATTAGCAGAATTGCAATCTCTTGGACAAGAGATTCCAAAGTCTATGCAAGTTGGGATTTTCTTAGCAAGCTTACCAAAGTTTTACAATCCCATCATAAACACTTTGCAATTGAAAAATGATTTAACTTTACCAGAAGCCTATATTCAAATAAGAGAATTTCAACATAGGCAAAACTTGATGCAAAATGACAAGTTTGAATCCAGAAATTCTAACTTTAACCAGCAAGTTAATTTGGCTGGAAAAGAAAAGGAGCATTTTAAAAGGAATGCTACCCACTCCAAGCCCCCCTCCTCTTCTGAGCCAAATGGGGTGCAATTAAAGGCTTCAAAGGGAAAGAGGCAGTCATTCTCACAGCAAGAGATGACTGGCCAGAGGCAAGAGAATGCAAAAGGCCATAGAGATAGAGAAGCTAATACTAAACAGAAATTACACATTGGATTGGCTTATGAAAAAGTAATGCAAGCTTCTGGAAATGAATATAAAGATGCCTTCATCATAGACAGCAGAGCTAGCAACACATTTGTTAATAAAAGGGAATATTTCCAAGATTTTAATGAAGAAGTAAAATTCCCTGTGTTTCTTGCCCATGGAGATTCTGTTACGGTGTAAGGAATTGGGACTGTGTATCTTCGTATGAGATTGGGAGCTAGGACAGAGATATTGAAAATCATAGATGCTGTCTATGCCCCCGAGCTCAAGAGCTCCCTCTATTCAGTCAAAATGAGCACATCTAGAGGCAATAGAGTAGTTTTCAAAAAGAATGCATGTTATGGTCTTCATGGCAAACATTTGATTTTTAAAGGCACTCTAAAGGATGATGGCCTTTATCACATGGAGATCAGTGATTCAAATGCCAATGTTGCCACTCAGTGTAAACACAAAGCCTGCATAAATTTATGGCATAGAAGGTTAGCTCATCAAAATGTTGAATGCATAAAGAAATTGGCTAATCAAGAGCTAGCAAAAGACTTTCATTTCAAGAACTGTTGTGTGAATGAAAGGTGTGTGGAATACATTAAAGTTAAGGCTACTGCACCTTCACACAAGCTTCTCACAGAAAGACAATGTACAAAACCTCTTGAGTTGATACACTCTGATCTCTGTGGGCCATTTAGACAGAAATCAGTTGGTGGAAACCTCTATTTCATGACCCTTACAGATTATTTCAGCAGATATTACCATTGCTACCTCCTAAGGGAGAAAAGTCAAGCTTTTGAAAAGTTCAAAGAGTACTTTAATTATGTCACTAATAAATTCAATGATAACATTCAACATTTGGAGACGGATAATGGGTCTGAGTTTGTCAATACTCAATTTGATGACTTCTTAAAGGAACATGGCATCAGACGTCAGATTACTGGGATTTATAGTCCTCAACAAAATGGTTTATCGGAAAGAATGAACCGAACCTTAAAGGAAATGGCAGTTGCAATACTTTTGCAGGCTAACATGTCTAAAGCTTATTGGTCTGAGGCAATTCTCACAGCCACATACTTATACAACAGACTTCCAACCAGATCCAGAGATGTTACTCCATTTGAATTGTGGCATGGTGTGAAACCCAGACTCAAGCATCTAAGGGTTTTTGGATCAAAAGCTTATACATACATTCCCAAACAGAAAAGAGACAAACTGGACTGTAGAAGTGAAGAGGAAATTTTTATTGGCTATGCCAAAGGTGCTTACAAAATCCTAAACCCTGATGGATGCACAATGAGAATAACAAGTGTTGTTTATGTTGATGAAAGACCTCAGTTTAATTCTAATCCAAACAAAGATTTCTATTCAGATGTGTTTGCAGTTGAAGAAGACCCTGACCCTGATTTTCAACGGCAGCCACAGCGTGTGCAGCTCTTTCACCCTCCTGCAAGTGATTCGTATCCAGAAGGGGCTCCCTTAGCCCACGACTTACCAGAGGACGGAGGACCAGACGGCGCGCCAAGAGCAGAGCCAGGAACTCAAGTCCAGGTGAGACAATCTGCGAGGGGTAACAGGGGAGTGCCTCTTTTGAGATTCTCCTATCTAGCCACAGGGGAAAGCCTTCTGGAACCCTCTGACTGGCAGAAAATCAAAGGACTGCCAAAGTCTGATTCTGAGAAATGGGTGAAAGCAGCAATGGAGGAAATGGAATCCTTATATAAAAATAGAACTTGGACTTTGACAGAATTGCCAAAAGGCAAGAAGACAATTGGCTGCAGATGGGTCTTTACAACAAAGCAAAATGCAAACGGGGAGATTGAAAGATATAAAGCCAGACTTGTAGCTAAAGGTTACAATCAGCAATTTGGAGAAGATTTTCACGAAATGTTCTCCCCAGTAGTTACACACACAACTATTAGAACCTTATTGGCTGTTGCAGCTTCCAAGAAAATGCATGTACAACATCTAGATGTAAAAACAGCATTTCTTTATGGAGATCTAGATGAGGAACTGTACATGGAACAGCCTTCGGGATTTGTAGTACCTGGAAAGGAGCATCTAGTATGTAAACTTGAGAAAAGCTTGTATGGATTAAAACAAGCTGCCAAGAAATGGCACGAAAAGTTAAATCTGCTCCTTATCAAAGAAGGATTTACTCCAGACACTGTTGACCGATGTGTTTACAAAAGATTCAGAAACAATAGATGGACTTACATTGCAAGTTATGTTGATGATTTGATTCTGTGCAGTCAAAACAAAGCAGATAGTCAAGAGATACTCCTGAATTTCCAGAAAGAAATAGATATTAAAAGTGTGGGAGACATCTCACACTATCTTGGAGTACAAATTGAAAGAGACCGTGATGGAAGCTTCTTTCTTAATCAAAAGCAAAAGATTATAGATCTTCTGGACTGTCTTAGCTTAAAAGATACAAAGGATGCTCAAACTCCAATGGAAGTAGATTTCTTAAAGAGCAATGAGGCATCTGAACCTTTGAGAGACAGTGAAAAGTACAGAACTGCAGTTGGAAAACTTCTGTACATGGTGAATTTCACTAGACCTGATATTGCAAATGCTGTTGGCATCTTATGTAGAATGGTTAATTCTCCTACTCATCGAGATTTTAATGCAGTGAAAAGAATTTCAAGATATTTAAAATCGACCGCTGACTTCAAACTGATGCTGCCAGCATGTGACAAGCCACGACTGAATTGCCTATTCAGATGCTGATTGGGGCAGTGATTTGGTGGAGAGAAAATCAACCAGTGGAAACATCATCTTTTACGGTGGTGGAGCAGTAAGTTGGACAAGTCAGAAGCAGAGTACAGTGGCAGATAGTTCCACAGGTGCCGAGTGCGTCTTAGCGAAAACAGCTTGTGATGAAATCAAATGGCTGCAGAATTTGCTTCTGGATCTTGGGATAGAGGAACCCAAGCCAACCATTCTGATGCAAGACAATCAAAGCTGTATCAAGATTTCTCAGAGTGACAAGCCTCTGAAGAAGAACATAGACATTGCTTTCCACAAGGTGAGACAAATGTGTCAGAGTCAACTTGTTCAACTGGAGTACTGCAACTCAGAAGAAATGATAGCTGATATTTTAACTAAGCCTCTTTCTAAGGACAGTTTCCTTAGACTATGAGAAGAAATGAAGATTGTTCATGGCGTACCCTGCGACTGAGAAGGGGAATGTAGTATGTGGGGAAATAATCATTGTAATGTGAAAGCAATCTTGTGTACCTCATTCACATCCTAAGATAAGTCTAGGGTTTTTCCCTGCATGCTTCTGTTCTCCCAAATTCCCTTTCTCTTATTTCACTAGACACTTCCAGCCAACTGGAGTGCTGGGTCATTCAACACATGACCTAATTTAAATTTTATTGCCCTGTGTAAGTTCTCTTTTAAGTTAGAGTCTCCATGAGGCTGTAGCCATCTTAAGCCATCTTAAGCCTTATTATCTTTGTTTAGCCATCTTTCCTGAAACCATGCCATGATGTTCACCATGCAGCCTCTTACCACTATAGGCTGGGTGAGTCTTTCTACCCTAAATGCCATTAGTTAGTTAGGAACCTCTTTTTAAAGTTTGTTTTAGTATGTAGATTGAGATTGATATACCTTCAGTAAACTTTGATTTGCATTTTAAACTGACTCCTTGGTTTTGTAATGAGTCTAACTTAGCTGGGTGATCTCAGAGACCACAGACCTCTGAATACACTTTTTTAAATGTTAATTGAGCTTTGTCAGTCTGCATTCCTAAGTTGCACTCTGCATGAATTTAAAAGTAAATGATTTTTAACTCTTTTTAAAAGAAGATAATTTTGCTGTTTTTTTTTTAAAGGACTAGATCCTGGAATTTTTAATACATTTTTATTTTTTAGACTCATTACTCCTACGCTTGCTAGCAGAGCAAGTGCCAGCTGTCGCCATGTTGGATTTTCACCTTAGCAATTGCTCGCTAAGGTGATAAAAAAAGAATGGATATTTTCTGTTTTGGTTTCCTATAAAATTTGAAAATCACTCTATTGCACCAGTGCACCTTGGGATGGCTTTTTAAAAAATAATGTGAGGTTTATGGGGGTTTCCGAGGTCAAATTTTTTTTTTAGACATGTCACTGCTGCTGCGAGATGCCAATACTATGAGGTACTTTGGATTCCCCCCTCATGTAGATGGGCCTCAAGTTGCAGCAGCTGTGACCTGTCTTAATGGTTTTACAGCCCCCATAAACTTTGCATGCCTATAGCTGAGATGATGGCCATGAGTGGATTACTCATGTTTTTAAATTTGCTGCCACTGAACTTTTTAATATATATATATATATATATATATATAATTTGTATGGTGTGCACAAGTGATATTTCACCTTTCTGAAAAAAAGAGAAAACGAACACAAACCCCGTCCCCCATTTTATCACCTAAGTGATCACTTGCTAAGGCAAAAATCCAATATGGCAGCAGCGGGTGCTTGCCCTGTAACCCAGCCCTGACCCCTGCACTCATCCAACAAATCAGGTTTGCGCTTCCTCTCATTTGGGCAAGCAAATCAGATCAATTTGCTTGTCCTAGGGGTTGTCCACATGGTGAAAATACCCCTCAGAGATTTCACTCAGAAAATGAGCAGCCTTAATGGGATCCCGCATTGTTTCATTGTATTGTGAAGGAGAGGGTCCCAAAAGAGGAAAAACTACATGAGAAAAGCCTTCACAGCTTTTCTTAACTTAAAAAAACCCCCAAAACCTCCAGTGATATGCATATTTTTGCTCATTAAGACAAGCTATTTGACATGAATCGCTCCCCTATGCAGGGCACAGTTGAAACCTGATTGGCTGGATGAGCACAGGGGAAGGGGCTGGGTTAGTGGGCAAGTCTGCTGCCACCATGTTGGATTTTCACCTTAGCTAATGCAATAAAACAGACGTTTGTGCTATCTTTTTCTCCTTGCTTTGTTTGGCAAGGTGGAATAGTGTTTGCGCCCACCATAGAAATAGGTTAAAAAAAAGTTCAGCAGTTGAGGCCACCATTTCAGCTACTGGCATGCAATGTTTATGGGTTTATGTAAAACCATTAACAGGTCTCAGCTCCTGCTTGTTATTACTGTGGAGCAGACTGTTTTCCCCCCAGCTCCAAAGGAGTAGTAGTAGTCAGGGAAGGATCTGTGGTCAACAAGGGGGGCTTGTCCCTGTTCTTCTAGATGGGATCTTGGGGCAATGCCTTGTCCCCCTTCTTAGATCCCATTGCCTTCTTCTTAGTTTCCTTTGAACTCTCTCCATAATGGCCACTCAGCCTTTGTTCCAAACACATGGCCAAACCAGGCCCTCCAGGAGTGGTAGGCAGGAAACAACTGGCCAGAGGTGGGTCGCTCCCCTTGGATGACCTCAGAGGAAGGGGCCTACACAAAGGTTTTTTTCTTACCTGCCTACCTGGAGTGAGTGGGTGGAGCTAACCCAGAGTTCTTGAGGATACTCTGTGGTCTCTCCACTGGGAAAAGATGGGGAAAGCTGTGAAGGTTCTTCTGGTGCGGTTTTTGCCTGTTTTGATGCCCCTCCTTCACAATAGGGTGAAATCAGGCGGGATGCCATTAAGACAGGCAGGATTCTCCTCGCATTCTGTGCGGAGTTTTCCCCCCTTGGACAGCAGCCTAGATAGAAGCTAAGCTTCTTCCTCTCGCCTTTCCCCCTAAGCGGCCCTTCCTTCCGAAGAACCGGGTTGGGGAGCCTGGGCCAGCGGTTCCCTCTCCAGAGCGGCCGGGATCCCTTGCCTTCAGATGGGAGAAAGAGGCAAGAGCCAAAGGGTGCCCACCAGGAGGAGCCGGCGGCTCAGGGGCTGCATCTGCTCCGCCGGCGGCTCAGGCGAAGGAGCCCTGGCAGAAACGGTGATCTATGGGCCCGGCGGAGGGAGAATTTACAACCGGGGCAGACAGGGCGTGAAATCTGCCTGTCAGAGCTAAATGGGTGCATTTGATACACCCGTTTCGGCCAAAACTTGTTAAATGGCCACATCTGTCAGCAGGGGGAAGGAAAAAAAAAAAAAGAGAGAGAGGATATTGCAATGGGGGAGGCTTTTGTTAAGGCCTGGAAATCATCACCCTCACCACCAACAGCCATTTTACTATATGGATTCTCCATACCCCCCCCCCACACACTCATTTTGTTTTGTTTTGGAAGCGCCGGCGGTAAGGTCTCCTGCCACAGCCTTTTCTGGCTCGCTTTTGATGAGGACGATCTGATCAATACTGGAGGGGCGAGAAGCCCAGATCCAGAAGCGAAGGCGCCCGGGCTGAGAGGCCAGTAAGTGATGACTTCCATTTAAGAGCTAAGGCCGCTCTCCTCGGGTCGGCAGGCGTGCAGCCTAAGCGGGGGTGGTGGTGGTGGTAAAATAAGGGCTTTGACCCAGCCACAAATAAAAATTCTGCCGTCAAATTTTCCTTCAGTCCCCAAATTTCTAGCATTGCAAAAGAGTGAAATCCTGGAAATTGTTCCTGGTACTCTCACGTTTGCTGCGTTTGCATTTCCTTGGTCATTTTGCCTGCCCCCTTCTCTTTGGATGTGGGCTTGTGTGCCTTCAAGTTGCCTGTCGACTTAGGGCGGCTCCATGAATTTCATGGGATTTTCTTAGGCATGGAATCCTCAGAGGTGGTTTTGCCAGTTCCTTCCTCTGAAATACAGCCTACAGCACCTGGTATTCTTTGGTGGTCTCCCACCCAAGTACTAACCAGGAATGACCCTACACAGCACCTGGTATTCATTGGTGGTCTCCCACCCAAGTACTAACCAGGAATGACCCTACACATCACCTGGTATTCATTGGTGGTCTCCCATCCAAGTACTAACCAGGGATGACCCTACACAGCACGTGGTATTCATTGGTGGTCTCCCATCCAAGTACTAACCAGGAATGACCCTACACAGCACCTGGTATTCATTGGTGGTCTCCCATCCAAGTACTAACCAGGGATGACCCTACACAGCACCTGGTATTTTTGGTGGTCTCCCATCCAAGTACTAACCAGGGCTGGCCCTGCTTAGCATCCAAGGTCAGACAGAATCTGGTGCCTTTGAGGTATTTAGACTGCCTGAACTGTATTTCTAAACGCTCCACTGAAGTTTTAAATTGCTGTAAGGTTAGCAATTTAGAGACCGAAGGAAAATTTCATTGGGTGGGGGCAAAATTCAGATTCGTGGCCAATGCCCTCCTTTTACCCTCCCCCCAACTCTTGGCTCTGGGGTAGTAACCAGTTTCAATCTAAACTCCGGGGCTCAGACCGGCCCAGCAGGCAAAATCTGTGATCTGAGAAGTTTGGCTCCCTAATAGATGGGACGCCTGAGTCGGGATTCCCGTTGCAGCTGGTGTTACGATTTTTCACGTGTCTCTAGGGAACTACCCTCCCCCCTCTAGCTGATTACAAGATTATTGAGCGGGATATATATTTAAACATATAAATGCACAAATAAAGATTAGTCCCCACTAGGTACTCCTAGCTAGAGTGTGCTGTTGTTATGTGCCTTAAAGTTGATTCAGAGCAACCCCTACTGTCGGGGGTGTCATGGTAAGATTTATTCAGAGGAGGTTTGCCATGGCTTTCCTCTAAAGATGAGTTTGACTTGCCAAAGGGTCACCCAGTGGGTTTCCGTGGCTGAGTCCGACGAATTCAAACCCTGGTTTTCCAGGCTTTTAGTCCAACGTTCAAACCAGTGCACCAATTGACTCTCCAGCTAGGGTAGACCAATGACACATATATATGTGTGTCAATTTAACAAGTTCCTGTTCAAGTGAATGGGTCTACTGTAGTTGGGATTAACCATTGGATTACTGCCTCCCTGGGTGTTGTTCTGGGTTGGATTGCTTATATTAAAACTTGTTCAGGAGATACGCGATTTTATCTCCATCTGTCCGGGAAGAATCGGCTGAGTGTTGCAGGACACACACTGAACACACTACAAAAGATACCCCCCTCCTACATACACACACACAGAGGGAGGGAGGGAGGGGCTTATGATAGGTGTTTCAAGGCACAATGAACCCTGAAGGAAATACATTGTGATTTGTTTGATGTTGTTGATCGATGCCCCTTTGCACTCAGAAATCATAATTACCATTTTAAAATATGTTTTTTAAAGCAATTTAAAAGGTTTCATTCCTCCGCCCCTCAACGGTTACTTCTTTCATCCTCCTGGGGAGCATATGGGCAGGGAAGGAGGTGCGAAATATCACAGTCCTGTCTGTGGGCTTCTTCCAGGAACCTTTCTCTCGGGCTTGGGGGTAGCAGGAAGGAAGATAAACAGGGCTGGATTTATTGACACCCTCCCTCCTGCAGTGCTCGTATGAGACACCATCTGGGACCCCACAGGCTCTGTGCCACACCATCATCATGTAAAAAAGGCAGGAAATAAGTCTAATTTTGAAAACTGGCTCTCTAGTTCATTTCCCATCCCCACTTTAACAAAGAGTGAAAGGGCTCAAGGTTAACACCAGCTGATGTCCAGGCCCACTTATCTGGGGAAAGTGATCTGTGATCAGAAATAACTTTCTGCACATGGCCAGAGGCATATTACCAGTTAATTCAAAGGGGGGCTCCAGGAGTCTACATAAAATCAAGTTCCCGAGCCACCTTCCCTACCTTCAGTGGGCAGGGCTTTGGGCAGGAAGTCAGTAGAAGGGTAAGAAAGTCTTCCTACTCATCCAAGGCACCAGTGGAGCTGGTTCACTTCCTTTTTGAAGTGAAGTTATATCCATCTAGTGCCTGGTTAGGACTTGGAAAGGAAACTGCCAGGGGATATCAAGTGCTGTAAACCAGTGGAACTCAAAGTGTTGGTCCATGGACAAGACCAACCCATTTGCTGCTGGTTTTGTTGGGATTTACAACCTTTTGCATGCATGAATTCTGGTAGTTAAATGGTTAAAGTGCATGTCCTTTGTAGGAGTTTATGCAGAGCATGATTTATGACTAGTTTCCTGTTTGCTTGTTTATGATCCCTTCCCTTTCTGGGGCATGTACACAAGTCCTTTGTCCTCTGGGAAGAAGCCCATCAGGCACATTTCTCTTCTTTCTACCTTTTTCTAACATGAAGCATGTGTTTTTAAGTAGCTCCATAGTGAAGATGATTACTTAAGTTCTGACCAGCATGTAGACCTTTGTATTTCTCCATGCTTGCATAACTGAAGATGACTGAACCCATGTAATGATTATGCACATGCTATATTGTAAGTAAACTACTTTTTATATCTTTTTTTTAAAAAGGCTAAACAACTGTGTGTGTAAGGCTGTTTGGCTGGCTTAATCTGTTCCCAAAATAAACTTCTGCTAAGCAGGTTTAACTGTTACTGAGATTACCAAATATCAAATATTATTTTAAAATTTCCAATGGGTTTATGGAGAGTTTCCAGGATAGAAAGAAACAATTGTAGCCAGTGGACATAAATGTGGTACCACAGTGTCCCACATTGGGGAGGGGGGGGGGAATTGCCAGTGGGGCATTGAACAGCTTGAGATGCAATGTGTAGGCCAGTGGCTCTTAATCTTTTCTTTACCAGAGACTCCCTTTAAATATCTTTTGTTCCTGTGGTCTGCCAAGACTCACGGTAGTTCAAGATTTAAAACAACAGCAGCAACAATACAATTACACCATCCATTAAACCTTTCCTCAGAGGCACTGAAGGTGAAAGGCTTTTCACTTACTTCTTCCTGCAAGTTTGTAGCTGGAGCTGATTGAATGGCAATGTGCAGGCCAAGCCAGCCAGCCTTTGCCTAGGTTCCTGTCATGTGGCCAGTTCACTGCCTTCATGAACAGGTTACGAACCACTTCTGTAGGCTATATTCAGAAAAAGGAAATGGGAAGCTTTCTCTAAATAAATCTTGCCAAACCCTCAGAGACAGTTGTCCCTAGACTGGAGTGGACTTAGAATCATAGGGTGCATCCACATTACACAAATAATCCAATTTGAAACTGGATTATTTGTCATGGCTCCTTCCTATGGAATCCTGGGTTTGTAGTTTGGTGAGGCACCAACACTCTTTTGCCAAGAAGGCTAAAGTCCTTATAAAACTACAAATCCCAGGATTCAGTAGGAAGAAGTCATGGCAAATAATCCAGTTTGAAACTGGATTATTTGTCTAGTGTGGATTTACTGTTACAGTGCTACATCCTGCTTTAACTGTCATGGTATTGTGAAACCCAAGAGCTCTGTGCCTAAGAATTCTACATGCCCCTTCCCTAAATTGCAAATCCCAAATCCCAGGAGTTCATGCAATGCTGCCATGGCAGTTAAAGTGGGATAATAGCACTATAACAATATCGTGTGATGAGGAATTTAGGCCAAATCCAGCCTACACAAATCACCCAGTTTGAAACTGGATTATTTGTCATGGCTCCTTTCTATGGAATCCTGGGAGTTGTAGCTATATAAAGTCTTTAGCCCTCTCTACCAGGAGAGGGTTATTGCCTCACCAAACGACAAATCCCAGGATTCCATAGGAAGGAGTCATAGCAAATAATCCTGTTTCAAACTGGATTATTTGTGTAATGTGGAATTCGCCCTACAGTTGGAAGAGACTACAAGGGCCGTCCAGTCCAACCCCCTGCCATGCAGGAAGACACAATAAAGCACCTCACTTTAAGGCACGTTATGCACCTAGAGGCTTTTTGATGGTTTTTACCAAGACTGTCAGCCATTTCTAAACACGGTGGGAGTAGTATGAGACCATTAGAGTCTCTCAACATTTATCTTGTGGGTGTGTTTTGGATAAGTAGGTAGGTAGGTGGATAGATAGATAGATAGATAGATGTCTATCTGTCTATCTATCTATCTATCTATCTATCTATCTATCTATCTGAGCACCTAGTTCTAGTAAACCCCTGTTTAGGATATCGAACACGCAGGGCTCCCTTAAGTAGGAAAGCAGTTGTTAGGAGCAGGAGGGGGGGGGAACCAAACCAACCCCACAACTTTTTTCCTAGACACTTTGGACTTGAGATCTGCAGATTAGGGGCAGCTTCAGTTCTTCAAGTGGCCCCGAGCTAGCTTTCAAAGGTCCCTAATAAAAATTGATCTCCCCTGCTTTTTGCGGCGCTTGGAAAATTGGCTCGTTGAGAGGCCTGTAATATCGGGAGCAGGTTTTTTTCCACCCCCTGAAATGACAGATGAAGTCATAAACAAGTTTGATCTCCGAATCAAGCTTCGATAAATATTAAACACAGTCTCTCTCTCTCTCTCTCCCCCCCCCCGCTTCGTGGCCCCCCTCCCTGGTTGCCACGTGTGGATTATGATATATGGAGCGTCCAAACTTTAAAATAAGGAAATACCAGAGAAAATGATCTCAATAAATTTTCTAAGTATAAACGTTGATTATGTTTCGATTTTCATTCAAGAGGCTATGCTGCTCGGTTTTTCCCCCCTGTTGGTGCAAATGACATCTCGCAATAGGCTTTGGTGGTGTGAAGCGAGGAGAAAGGGTGGGGGTGGGAAAGAGGGATGGAAACAGGGATTTAAAAAAAAAATAAGAGAGAAAGAAAGAGAAAGAAAGAAAGCAGCGGTGGCGAGGGAGCCCGAACAGTGTACAATTTATGTAATCTGTGGCTGGGAAATGAATTGGGTAATTTATTGGAAAACAGAAAAGTCAGGCAGATTGGATCAGCATAGCCTATCCGAGGCCCTCTATCCATCAAGTTCCAATTAACAACCTAACCAGAGAGCTTTAATGTGTTTCCAATCTAGTGGCCTGATAGACTCATCAATTCCTCGGGGAGAAATTAAGAAAATCGACCGCCCCTTGGCGTCGTAGTGTCATTCCTTTCTGCAACTATATGTCAAATTAAAAACACAATTAAAATTTAAACTGTTTCAATCAGAGGGTGCCCCGCAACCTATGTTTCACTTAATAGAACTTTGATGAAAATCTGATGCTTCCACTCCATCATGAAAGCGATTCGAGTTTAGGAGAGCCAGAGATCCCTTGGATTTATTTTTAAGAGAAAGAGGCCGGAGCCAAGACCCAGGTGGCCAAACCCAAGGAAGGCAGCGGAAGCGCTTTCTCCCGCGTCTCCTTTCTTGAGACTCTCTTCTTGTTGTTTTTTGAGACGGGTTACTTTAACCCGGAGTAGCAACACCGCCCGGCTATACTCACAGTGCTAATGGCCCACCATAGAGGCGGTCCGCTAGATGGCACTGGACTGGCAAAGCTCATCATCCCTGATCAGATGGGCTAGGGATGATGGGACTTGAAGTCCCGCTACGTCTGGAGGATCTTCAGGTTCCCCGTGCCTGGTCCCCAGCCCTAGATGGCGTACATCAGCTGGCCCGGCGCCTTCCAAACGTCGCTAGACTCCAACGCCCAGCCTGGCCGTGCTTGATGGGGATGATGGGAGTTGGAGTCCGCCTCAAGGTCGCTGGGAAAGCCTAACGTGCGGTGTTTTGTTTTGTATTTTTGCTCTGGGAATTCGGCTTTGTTTTTACTCCGAGGTAAGCGCACCGAAGGAGTGCAGCTTTGATCTCCTGGCTAAAACACCATCGGCGGAAACTACTACACCTGAGTATGGAAGGAGACCTGAATTATTGTCCTAGATCTGGAAGGAAAGAAAGTCTCCCCGAGATCCGATTGACAGCTCCCTTCTCCCCTGCCAACCCCACCTCCTCAGCAAATCATGGATGGATGGTCTGCTTTGGGGGCGATCATTTGAAAAGCCATTTGATGCCAGAGGTGTCTGCCGAGATCTCTCCAACAACGCTTTCCACCACTTCCCGTGCCTCCATCCTATTAACGTCCACATTTAAGATCTATAATTAATGGCGTCATCATCGATTAGGCCCCTGTTTTAGGCCCCTGTTTTAGGCTTCATCCCAAAGTAGCGCTCTCTCTCTCTTCCCATCCCCCCCCCCCAAGGTTAAAAGCACCAAAATAGAAACCAGAGATAGGGATCAGAGCAAAATCGGACTGACTCCCATCCGGCATGGAAAGATCTCTAGTGTGATACCCTGTCCTGTCTCTGCACCCTTCCAAAGGGAAATGTGTTGGAAAATGTGGTTTGCAGTCCAATAAGTGGAAATGGTTTTGCTATTGAAGGGTTAACTGAGAAGCCATATAAGATGAGCTGATGTAACTTCCTGAAGTTTTGCTATTGGGGAATCTGGAATGAAGGGGGGTGTCTGAGTTTCCTTCTTTGTTCCAGAAGCCACGATCCTTTAACAAACCACATGGCCTTTGAACTGAGAGGACTCAGCCAGTGAAGTCCTGAACATAGTTTTGTAACAATGTAGTTTTAAAGCATTTTTAAGTAGTTTTTAGTTTATTTTGATGGAGTTTCTTATTCCTGCCAAGAATGAGCTCTCTAACTGTAAGTAAAGAAGTTTTTGTACTTTTTAAACTAACTTTTGAGTCTTGAGTGGTTATTTTACTAGTTAAACAACTTGGGAAAAGACAAAGGGTGTTTGGTTATTTACTAAGCTGTGGTTTTATATGTATGCTAATGTTCTAATGCTACATGCTGCTGCGTTTGTTTTAAACTCTGCTAAATAGGCTGTATTCTCCACTAACATGCGAGATACAGTGTGGATGTTTAAACAGGGACAACGTACCCTAGTATTTTAAACAGTATATTATTATATTTCCAATGAAATGTGTGGGAACTGTAGCATTCTTCATGCACCTCTCCTCCTAGTGAGTTTAGGAAACTCCTTGCATGCTTAAGTTCCCACCCCTGCTTCTCCTCTCAAGCTATCTTAGCCATTTGGAGCTATGGGGTGACATTGAGTCATTTATCACATGACCTCCTGATTTAAATGTTTTATGATGCTTTGTCCCTTCTTGGGGAGTGCAGCCTCACAATGAGGCTCTACATTCCTTTTCTTCCCTTCCTACCATGCATCTGGCCTCCATGCACAAAGAAGAGAGATGAGCTCTTGCTTACCTGCATTCACCCTTTATCTGAAGAAATATGGATGTTACTGCTGTAATACTTAGAAACTTCTGATTTGATTATCCTATTCTAACCTGGACCTCCCAGGATTGGGTGAGTCTATTACCCTGAAATCCTCTTAGTTAGGTAAGGACCTACCCTTGCTTTGAACATGTAGATTGCTATACCTTCAGTAAATGTTTTGATATGTATTATAAAGCAAATGTCTTTATTGTCTTTAATCTGTGTGAGTGGCCTTTAATGTCTAAGTGATTCACAACACATACAAATGCAAATTGAGCCTGGTCTGCTTTTCTGCTAACTCTGCTTAATTTACAAGAAACTTTTAAAAGAAAATATTCCCAAAGGGCTTGCTCCCTGGAATCTTTTATAATTTTTTAATTTTTTTATACTCATACACCCCAACAAAATGGTTTCTCAGGCTACTACTGTCTGGAGGATTCTGGGGGTTGTAGTTCCCAAAAGGAACTTTTTTCCACGATTGCCCCTCTGCATCATTTCCCCTAGAAATAAGACATTTACACAGCTTTAGAAAAGGAACATGCAAAGCAATGCAGGTCACAAGGGTATTTTCTTCCAGATGAGATCTCCTTCAAAGGCAACTGGGATCTTGCTGGGACAGAGATGTCCAGGAATCCAGAGAAGGTCTCGGATGGATTCCTTGAGTTGATCTAAGAAGAATCCATGGGATTCTGTTGGGAAAATCCAGCATTCTTCCTCCCCACCACTTGCTTGCTATTAGAGCAAATAAATTCTTAGAGAGATTAGGATCTCCTGCATGCCAAGAATTCCTCCCCCTTCTGTTCATCCTATCTTTAGTGGGCATGGCTGTAAACATAAACAGCCAAGCCACATGATCACGTAACCTAGCTTTACTAACCTCATGGTCTAAGATCATTTTATGACTCTTTGATCTAACCTTCCGAGAAGCAAGATGCCATGCTCCATAGGGATGCCTCCCCCACCCTTTTTCACTGGAATGATGAGTGAGGGACTGCTAACTTCAACCCTATCCTAAAATCCATTAGTTAGTTAGAATGTAGCCTATGGGTGGTGGTCAAAGCACTGTACCAATTAAGTCCCACTCCCGTCTCTGCTCAACTTTTAAGAATTTCTTAAAAAGGGCTAACACCTCAAACTTTTCTCCTAACATTCTGGGTTATGGGCCCAGATAGAGACACTTAGAGACTCAATCTATTTTTCTTGTACATGCTTGAGTAGCACAATTTTTTTTCCAGCTTGACTGGAACAAAGGCAATTAATCGATAATTGCTGAAGCTCATCCGAACTCACGCTCCTCAATACTGACTGTTCAGAAACTGAATGGAGCTAATTACAAGCAATTGTCTTGTTCTGTTAAGATGCATCTGACCACAATGG
Source organism: Gambelia wislizenii (assembly GCA_030847615.1). NCBI lineage: Eukaryota > Metazoa > Chordata > Lepidosauria > Squamata > Crotaphytidae > Gambelia > Gambelia wislizenii. The sequence goes on along the minus strand of JAUMIR010000003.1, from coordinate 99,310,263 downwards.
GACTTTTCTATGTCATAGAAGATCAAAGTGCCCCACAGGCCAGCAGAGCTCAAACGGAATTTGATAGATATAACAAGAAGGCAGCAGCCTAAATTGCTCTTTTTGTGGATATGAGCATAGTCTATCAAATTCAAAATCTGACCACTGCTAAAGAAATTTGGGATACGCTACAGAAATTATATGATTCTCCTAGCATGGGAAGTCAAATTGCCACAATGATGAGGTTGGTGAACACGAAATTGTCTAGCCCTCAAATTCTTAACCAGCACATAAATAAATTCATGTCAGCATTAATGGGACTGCAATTCCTGGAGAGCCTATCCCAGAAGCAACACAATTGGGACTTTTCTGAGCTACTTTGCCAAAATATTATACTCCAATAATTAATGCCTTGCAATTAAAAGCTGAAGTGAAATTGCCAGAGGCAATTTCTGAGATTATAGAGTTTCAAAATAGGCAAAAATTGATGGTATGCAAAACTGAAATAAGAACTGAACAGCTAACTCAGCTAGCTGAAGAGAAATTGCATTTCAAAGGATCCTCTTCTCCTAAAGAAGGTGAGAGGAAAATTAGCACGTCAAACGCTAAAGTGAATCAGAAACCAAATGGTCAGAGAGGCAACTTTAACAAAGGAACTTTTTACTCCAAACAAAATCCTCCTACAAAGTTTAATATTGGCTTCACAAACCAGAAATTGTTTCAGTCTTCTGAGATTCAGTATAAGAATGCAGTTATCATTGATAATGGAGCAACAAGTCATTACTTTAATAGAAAAGAATGGTTTGTGGATTTTGTTGAAAATGTAAATTTTCCTATTTATCTTGCAAATGGGTAAGAAGCTAGAGCACAAGGAAAAGGGACAATGTTATTGCAAACATGGCTTGGTCCTAATAGAATAGAGACTTTAAAAATTTCAGATGCTTATTTCATTCTTGATTTGCATGTATCCCTTTTTAGTGTTAAAACTACAGCAGCTAGAAGGAACTGCAGTCTTTTCAAAAAAAGAACTCCTGTTATTGTCTGTATGGCAAAAGTTTAATTTTTAGAGGAACTTTAAAGGATGATGATTGTTATATGGAGATTTCAGATTCATTTGCAAATGCTCAGTGCAATCACAAAGATTGTTTGCACCTTTTGCACAAATGATTTGCCCATAGAAGTGGAAATGGGCTGATCAAGAGCTTGCAAGAGTCTTTAATTTCAAAGCATGCTCCAGTAATGAAAGATGTGTGGAGTGCTTAAAAGCAAAAGCCACTAAAGCTCCACATCTGCCAATTACTGAGAGATCATCCACTAAGCCGTTGGATTTATTGCATTCTGATCTTCGTGGTCCATTCAGTCAAAAGTCTGTAGGAGGAAACTCATACTTTATAACTATTACTGATGACTATAGTAAATATACTTAAACTTATCTCCTCAAGGAGAAAAGTCAAGCTTTTGAAATTGTCTCTAACAAATTTGGTTACAAACCCAAAAACCTGTGCACTGACAATGGCACGGAATTTGTTAATATTGAATTTGATCAGTTCTTAAAGGAACATGACATTGAACATCAGACTACTCAAATTTATACTCCAGAATAGAATGGAATATCAGAGAGACTGAATAGAACTCTGAAAGAGATGGCAGTTGTCATGCTTTCAGAAGCTTACGTGTCTAAAAGTGATTGGCCTGAAGCCATTCTGACTGCTACATACTTATGTAATAGACTGCCAACTAGATCCAGAGATGCTACCCCATTTCAGTTGTGGCATGGCGTTGAACCTAAACTGAACCATGTCAAAGTTTTTGGAAGTAAGGCATATACTAATATTCCCAAGGAGAAAAGAGGCAAACTATACTGCAGAAGTGAAGAGGGAATTTTTATTGGTTATGCCAGAAATGCTTACAAAATCTTGAATCCAGATGGACACACAATGAAATTGTCAAATGCTATTTATGTTGATGAAAGACCACAGTCCAAAATTAATCCAAACAAAGATGTTTATCCAGATGTATTTGCAGTGGAAGGAGAGTCCCACCAGCAGCAACAGCATGTGGAGTTTTCCATCCTCCAGATGTCTTTCCTCCAGAAGGGGCAACACCAGCAGAGGACCTCCCAGCAGATGAGGAACCAGACAGCATACAAGCGGCAGAGCCTGGTATCCAAGTCCAAGTGAGAAGGTCTCAGCACAATAATAATGGAGTGCCTCCGCTCAGATTCTCTTATCTAGCAACAGGGGAAAGTCTTCTGTAACCCTCTGATTGGCAAAAGATCAAGGGACTGCCAAAGTCTGATTCTGAGAAATGGGTGCAAGCAGCTACTGAGGAGATGCAATTTCTATATAAAAACAAGATATGGAAATTGAGAGCTATAATGCAGAAGGGGAGATTGAGGGATATAAAGCAAGACTTGTGGCTAAGGGCTACAGTCAACAATTTGGGGAGAATTACAATGAAACCTTCTCCCCTGTAGTCACAGATACAACCATTAGAACTCTACTGGCTGTTGCAGCTTCCAAGAATATGCACATTCAACATCTAATCCGAACCCTTGAGATATGGCGAGAAGTACAGGACTTCAGTTGGAAAACTCCTGTACATAGCTAATTTCACCAGACCTGATGTTGCAAATTGTTGGAAAATATAGTTTGCAGTCCAATAAGTGGAAATGGTTCTGCTATTGAAGGGTTAACTGAGAAGCCATATGAGATGAGCTGATGTAACTTCCTGAAGTTTTGCTATTGGGGAATCTGGAATGAAGGGGGTGTCTTAAGTATTCTTCTTTGTTCCAGAAGCCATGATCTTTAACAACAAACCTCATGGGCCTTTGAACTGAGAGGACCCCGAAAGGGGTGTCCTAAACATAGACTTGTAACAATGTAGTTTTTAAGTATTTTGAACTAGTTTTAGTCCGTTTTTGATGGTGTTTTTGTTCCTGCCAAGAATGAGCTCTCTAAACTGTGAGTAATGAAGCTTTTGTACTCTTTAAACTAACTTTTGAGTCTTGAGTGGTTATTTTGGTAGTTAAACAACCTGGGAAAAGACAAAGGGTGTTTGGTTATTTAACAAGCTATGTATGCTAACATTCTGACTCTAGATGCTGCTGTGTTAACATTAAACTCTGCTAAAGTTTGCTGTATTCTCCACTAACGTGTGAAGTACAATGTGGATGTTTAAACAGGGACAACATACCCTGATATTTTAAACAGTGTATTTTTACACATTCCAATACAAATGCTGTTGGCATCTTATGCAGAATGGTTAACTCTCCTACTGTAAGAGATTTTATTGCAGTGAAGATAGTCACCAGTTACCTAAAAGGAACTGCAGACTACAAACTGGTGTTGCTAGTGTGTGACCAGCCATGACTGATTGCTTACACAGATGCCGACTGGGCCGTCGATCTGGCAGACAGAAAATCAACTAGCAGAAACCTCGTCTTTTATGGTGGAGGAGCTGTAAGTTGGACAAGTAAGAAGCAAACTACAGTTGCAGATTCCTCCACTGGTGCTGAGTGTGTTTCAGCAAAAACAGCTGTGATGAAATAAAAAGGCTGCAGAACTTACTTCTGGACTTTGGGATAATGGAATCCAAACCTACCATTTTGATGCAAGATGATAAAAGCAGAATCAAGATTTCTGAGAGTGAGAAGCCACTCAAGAATATTGACATTGCTTTCCACAAAGTGAAAGAAATGTGTCAGAATGAACTTGTTCAGCTGAAGTACTGCAACACTGAAGAAATGATTGCTGATATTCTTACTAAACCTCTACCAAGAGACTGTTTCCAGAGACTATGAGAAGGAATGAGAATCATCAACATGAGTCCAGAAGAATGAGAAGGGGACTGCTGGAAAAATCCAGCATTCTTCCTCCCCCCGCCCACTTGCTTGCTATTAGAGCAAGTACATTCTTAGAGAGGTTAGGAACTCCTGCATGCCAAGAGTTCCTCCCGCTTCTCCTCATCCTGTCTTTAATGGGCATGGCTGTAAATATACAAAGCCAAGCCACATGACCTAGGTTTACTAACCTCATGGTCTAAGATCATTTTATGACTCTTTGTTCTAACCTACATCAAATACACTTTCCAGTCATAAATGAGGCCTATCCACTAGCCCCTCCCTTCTATTCCCCAGGGAGAGAGAGAGAAAGAAACTTTCCAGCATGGTCCTGAGCAATAGATGCATGTTATGGCTTGGTTTTTATATGGAAAAAGAAAAGGTTTTATTTCACTGTTTAAGCAAGTAAGCACTTAACAAAGGTAGTCATAACATGGAGAAAAAGGTATTTTTACTCAAGGCCAACTTAGAGTTACAAGATATAGCATTGTATGAAGAATGTTTAGGATACATTCAGTCAGAGGATGAAAATACCCATAATCTAACGCAACTAGCTAAACACATTTTCCTAATTCTAAGAAAAGTTTCACTCACATGTAGAAGATTCATCAACATCAGTCTGTGTCCCCATTGGGATGGGCTAGGTTTCATGCTGATCAGAAGCCAGCCCAGCTTAGTCTCTGATGATGGAATTCAGAGCGAGTTGTCGCAAGTACCATGTAGCATCAAGTACCATGTAGCATCAAACAAAGGACTGCATCTCTTCAAAACTCCATTAGCCAAATCTGATTGGCTCTGCATTGCCCAATCTGATTGGCTCTCCAGTCAGGTGATCTGCTGTCATGCTTAGCAAATGAAGGTCCACCTCCCACTCTCAGAACCCTGTGTTACCTTTGTCTGACAACCAGGAAGAGGTAATTACAGATGATGGGAAATGTAGTTCTGACGGACGTGTTCTGGCTCCATGATAGGAGTTGCAATCACTCCACCATGACACCTTCTGAGAAGCAAGATGCCATGCTCCATAGGGATGCATTTTTCCCATCTCACTGGAATGATGAGTGAAGTACTGCTAACTTATACCCTATCCTAAAATCCATTAGTTAGTTAGAATGCAACCTCTGATGCATAGGTAGATTTAAAAAGCCATTAGTAAAGCTTAAGTATTTCTTTTATCAAGAAGACTTCCTGCCTCCTTTGTTCTCCATGGTTGGGGGTCAACGCACTGTACTAATCGAGTCCTGCTCCCTTTTCTGCTCTATTCTGCTACAAGAAAGTTAATTCCTGACAGTTTTAACTTTTAAGAAGTTCCCAAAAAGGGCTAACAGCCTGGGACCTTGAACTTTTCTCCCAACAGCGTCTCTTGAACTCACAAAATTACATATCACAGGATTCTGTAGCTATTAAAGTGATATCAGACTGCATTATTTTTACAGTGTAGATGCATCATGAGTGACCTTGGAATCCCCTTACATCTCAACTGCACAAGTCTGTGGGTGAGAATAAAATGAAGCTGAAGAGTCAGTGAAAGAAGGGGTGGGATTCAATCAATCAATCAACCAACGTGAAACTGATCAGGTTCAGGGAATCCTGGGCTAGGAAACCTTTGGGCCTCCAGATGGCCATGCCTACAATCCATTACCTTGCAATGTGTGTGTTTGTGGGGATCCCTAGGCCAATAAATAAATGCATAAGAAAGCCTAGCTAACACACATTGGAAGCTGCTTAATGCAGTGTAGATGTGTAAATTGCTATTGCTTAAAACAATTTGTAAGTCGCTCTGATACCCTCTGGCTGAAGAGCAGGGTATAAATAAATATTTTTTTTTTTTTAACCTTCCACCACACCCAAATAAATAAATAGGTTCTTGGGCAGATAAATAGGTCCTTGGGCAGATCAAGTCTGAACTCTCTGGAGAGGCCAAAATTGTTGGAAGTGAAGAAGCATCAATGTTTGTTTACAGCTCTCTCTGTGTGTTCCTGATCTCTGTTTACTTCCTGCTTGCATGCAGAGGTCACTTCCTCTGTTTTTGCTCCAGAAGGTTTTACAGTTTTACAACCTTTTGTCTCAGAAGCAAGAAGCCAGCAACAATGAGAAAGATCAGCCTCTAGATGCCTTACCTGCACACATGAAAGTTAGCCTTAGGGACTCTTTTACCCAAAATCAGATAACTATCTCCTATCTATTTTTCTTATCTAAGATGTCTTCTCTGCCATAATAAACATAAGTTCTGCTTTATAACTTTACTGGAGCATCCTGCATGTTTTATGTCCTGTTTTGTACCAGAAGCTCATGATGCACTGGGGCTCTGCTGCAACCTGCTCAATATAAATAACAAAATGACTAAATTGAGGCTAAGATACTCTGGACATATCATCAGACTACACTACTGCTTGGAAAAGACTAGGAAATCCACAAGACACAAATAATCCAGTTTCAAATTGGATTATTTGCATGGCTCCTTCCTATGGATTCCTGGGATTTGTAGTTTTGCAACGTCTTTAGCCTTTTCTGACAAAGAGCGCTGGTGCCTCAGCAAACTACAAATCCCAGGATTCTATAGTCCAGTTTCAACCTCTAGTGTGGATGCAGATGCTGTGTAAAGTGGAAGGCAGTAGGGAAAGAGGGAGACTGCACTACTGGTTAGTTTATTAGGGAATTCACGCTTTGCAAGACCTGAGCCCGGCTTTTGGCGACAGCGCTCCTGGAGGTCACAGGATCGCCCTCGGCGGACTTAAGGACAAATACCAGGAATAATAACAACAAAGGTGTAAACCCAACGGAGGGACAGCTGCGCCAATGTATTCCTCAAAATATTCTTTTACGCCCCCTCCCCTTTTATTTCCAACGCCTTTGTAAACAAAACCCTTCCTTGAAGCGAGAAAGGTTTGCAAAGCGCGAAACAACTGCTTGAAAGTGCACGTAGTACTTTCTGAAAGTGTTCAAGAAAGAGGGGGTTTTTTTTTTCCTACTCCGGCGGGTGGTAAAATCGCCTTGGACGTCTTTAAAACCAAGGTTGGATGAAGATCTTTCCGAAGTGCTTTAGTTTTATATTCATGAATAGTAAGGGGTTGGACTAGATGGACCTTGTGGTCCTTTCCATTTCTGTGATTCTATGATTTTAAGTCTTCCTTTTGGAGATGAGCTCAAGCAGAATCGGAGGCCGGTTTCCAAATATAACCGGTTTACATTGTGGCCTCCATCCTGAGCCGCGTGGCTAAGGACGCTGCAAGAATTTCTCCAAACTCTCCCACCCTTTCACCAACAGAAGTGTTATGAAAAACGAGACGCCACGTCCTTCGTTTGGGAGAATAAAGACAAAGCCTTGTTCATTTGACCCTGATAATTTGTGCACTGATGCCTCCTGAAGAGGGAAGGATAGAGCCAATCTTTACATAGTATTCGGTTCTATAGGGAGTAAGGCAGGGTTTTCTCCCAGCTTTGGAACCGCAAGTGTTTCCTAACACTTGCACTCAATTCCTAAAAGGTATTTATCAAGGGTGGGCGCGCACACATGGGCCCTGGAGATGTTGCCATACCAAGTGACTCTGCAACTCCAGTAAAGTATCCATCACCCTTGGCTGTGCTACTAGTTAGGGTTGATGGTTATTGTAGTCAAAGAGGTGGAGACCCCACATTGCTCACCTCACTTTCTCCTAAACCTATCTGTGGGGAAAGGTTTGCTTTCCCATCGAGTTGTTCTGGTGAGCCTAAACAGCTTATTTCCAAAAAATAAGTGTCTCTGCACACTAAGAATGTGGAGGCAAAGCTTCCTCTTGTTATGATTCGTGTGCTACCTGACAAAACTCACTGAATGTACATACCCTGGTAGGGCATGTATAAAAATGCCCATTTTATACCTGCTGGGATATAGCAACCTAGTATGCATGGGGCATGGTAGTTAAAGAGTTAAAATGTATGCAAAGAGTGTTTATGGGAAACTTCCAGTTTGTTAGAGTTGTTTGTTAGAGTTTTATAGTCTATCTTCCCGCTGCAGGCAGCAAGTGCTTTGATCTTTTGTTTGAGCTCTAACTCTGCTACCATTCCAAGGGAGATGCCGGCGTGGGGCAGACACACTTTATTTCAACTATGGAGAACCCACATTTTGTAGAAGGTTCGTAGGATGTACAACTTATATTTTTACTTCTCTGCCTTCAAGTGGATGTACCTGTGTATCCATACACAAGATATTTACTGTAAGTAAACTCTTCTATATATTTCTAACGAAGTTTGAGATTCTTTATTCTTAGCTAGATCTGTGGGAGGAGCGGTTTCTTGTGGACTGGCTTAGCTGTACTGACATTAAAAAGCTTCTGCTGACCTGATATATTTTTCTCTGCTGACTGAGACCACCAGTCTCAAATATTTTTCCATAATCCCAATAATCCCTCAAGGACGTTAGCAAGGGACATGTTTCCCTACTATGCATTTAATCCTCCTAAGGATACGAATTTAAGGTTCTCTCCCATGTTTCTGTACTGGAGTGGTTATCATGTATACCTCACATATGAAAGGTTCCCCCAGTTCCAAACTGGGCAAAAACTCTCCCATGTTTCTGTACTGGAGTGGTTATCATGTTCACCTCACACATGAAAGGTTCCCCCAGTTCCAAAGTGGGCAAAAACATCTTAGGAGCCAATGTGGTGTAGTAGTTTGAGCATTGGACTACTATTCTGGGAACCAAGATTTAAATTTCTGCTCAGTCATGGAAATCCATTGGGTGACCTTGGGCAAATCACACACTCTCAGCCTCAGAGGAAGGCAAAGGCAACCCCCCCTCTGAAAAAATCTTGCCAAGAAACAAGGCACGTGACAACAGCAAGAACTGCAGGGTTGCCCTGTTCCAGCCACGACCATGCTGCTCTCCCTTCTATACTGTATCACTTCATGCTGTTGTGTGGGTGAGAGGGTGTCCCACTACCTACTTCACCAGTTTGTTTGTTTCAAGAAAAACAACAACATCGTGATTTATTTTTAAACTCCTAGCCCCAAGGTAGAAAGTCTGCCTATACCTGTGGTTCCCCAGATTTGGTGCTCCAGATTTTTTAGACTTTAGCTCCCAGAATTCCTTGAGTGTTGGGCAAGCTGGCTGGGGCTCCTGGAGTTGAAGTACAAAACCCCTGGAGGACCAAAGCCGGGCAACCACTGGTCTAAACCCTTTTTTTCTTGATGATCCAGTTTTCTGCCCACAGGGAGTGTTGAATTGTTTAAAATGATAAGAAAGTCATTAAAATGCAATCTTCCTGCAGATGTTTTTGAACTGCAACTCCCATCATCTGTTATCATTAGCTCTGCAGTCTAGGGCTGATGGAAACTGCAGTCCCTCATCATCATCTGCAGGTTTTTGGTGCCCCAAGGCAAGGCCTCAGAGGTTGCAAACAATGTGAGATGCTGCTGGGGAGGAAGACTCAGTCCCTGCAGTAGAACCTCGCAACACACCCATTCCAAGTTTAGGATTCCAGAAAGACCTGGATAGATAAAGACCAAAAAGGAACTTCACCACTTCCAGTGGCATGCAACTGCCATATTAAGGAGGTGGAGGGGAGACAAGACTATCTATGGAGTTCAGAAATGTTTACAGCCTCCCAAACTGAACTGAGCAACAGAGACAACAGTAGTACTCAGATTATGGAGGACAGATGCAAAAGTGGACAGGACTCTGGCACATTTGATCATTGTTACAGGTTTGCAATGTCCCACTGAAATCAATGAGCCTTACTCTGTGTTAGGATGGACCCACAGTTTGTTAAAGTGTGCAGCTGGAAACACATTTAATTACATGCCTGAGATCGCACTGTCACCCAGAGTCCTCAGAGTTAACCAAGCAATGGTTCTATAAAGGAGATGGAATAAGTGGTTTAATTGCAAATTAGCTATGGATTGGGCCACCTTATCCTGAGTCTTTGAAATCTGTTATGGATGTCAATAATTAACCCTAGTAAGTGAGAGAGAGAGTAAGCCCCATTAAATGTGAAAGGACTTACTCTCTCATAAACAGGTACAGCAGGAGCAGGGAATATTTGGGCCTACAGATGTTTTGGATTTCAACTCTCAGAAGCTCCAGCCAGCACGACCAATAGTAAAGAAACTTGGATGAAGTCCAGTCTTCTGGACTTCCAGATGTTCTCCATCCTTGAGGTATAGGATGGGACTGTACCACTATGCTAACACTGGACACCATGAGCTAAATCCAATTGCTGCCCCAGGTAGAGTAAACTCCTTGAACCAATGGAGTGTCCATAAGTATTGGTTTACTATTCAGCATTGTTTGCTTGGGTTTGGTCTAGCTAGTACTAGCCACTAGATTTAGGTCAAAGGGTGATTTCTATGGGCTAAATCAAATTGCTTATCCTTACTATAGTAGACTCATGGAATGACTGGGATTTAAGTCAACAAGCATTTTGATTGATTTAGAGGGGTCTACTATAGTTAGGATTAACTGGATTTAGCCCTAAATCAGCTTCATGGAATCTCCCTCTTGTGCATAGGCGAAACCTTTCCACCATATGAAGATAAACACAACCACTTGCTACTGTCTACCCATCAGGATCATTAAAGTGCTGAAATGCTGGAAGGGTGCAAACTTTCCTCCAACCCACTCTGTAACTGAGGCTACAATGACACCTTAAGTTATCTTGAATATGCTGCCTGTGTATGTTGGAAAACAGTTAAGTCCACATTCTGTTTAATCCTTGTTTTGAGCAGCCAGGGCTGAAGGGTGACTCTTTTGGACTACAGTTCTCATGCTAGCTGGGGGATAATGGGAGCTATAATCTCAAAAGTAACTTTTACAACCTCCACAAAAGTTCCTGCTTCTACTTTCCACTAAAATCGTAGGAACTTGCTTAGACAAGGAGAAGATCATGGAAGCTGTCGTTCTAAAACGACCCACAGCTAAGATTAATACAGTGGTTCTCAACCTTTGGTCCTCCAGATGTTTTTTACTTCAACTCCCAAAATTCAGAATCATTGGCCATATCGGCTGCGACTTCTGATAGACGAAATTCAAACAATCTGGAGGACCAAAGATTGAGAACCAATGGTTCAATAAGAGCAATGTGAAGAGCAAGACTATGGCGCTTTTAGGGTATAAATCTTGGACTGAAGTGGGAGATTCACACAAATCTATGCACCAAACCCTACCTAACCTCTGGGTCACGCTGTCTATGTTGCAGGCTTTAAGGTGTGTGATATTGGAAGGAGGTGAGCGCTTTTTGCAGCAGGTTACTAAATACCCTAAAGGCACCAAATCCTGTCTGATCTTGGAAGCTAAGCAGGGCCAGCCCTGGTTAGTACTTGGATGGGGTTCTGCCACGGAATATTAAGGCTATATTTCAGAGGAAGGAACTGTCAAAACCACCTCTTGAGTATTCTTTGCCTTAAAAAACCCTATAAAATTCACGGGGTGGATCTGACATGCGACTTGAAGGCACACGCACACACACTGCACATTCACCTAGAAAGCGCATTTGGAAACTTTCCCGAGGCCTGCCCCCATGGCACTGCAATGGCATTGTGGCACGTCCTTCTTCATGTCTACTTGGAAGTAAATTTCACGGCTTTACACTGTTCCCAGGAAAATGTGTGTCGGATTGCAGCCTTATTGTGCCAACACACAATTTTCCCAAACTCTAAAGCGCATAGTGGTGCAGCACAATGGAGCTGCAATACCCATATGCACTTAATTGGGAGTAAATCCCATGGAACCCCATGGGACTTCATTCCGAGCAGAGAGGAGCTAAGATTGCGCAGAAATGATCCCGCAGAAATCCTTCCACCTCCAGAATTTGTCCCAGCTCCGACCCTCAAACCCACCGCCCAGTCCTTCCGTGTGTCCTCACTCCCCACCTCCCCAGCCCCCGCTGTTCCTTGGCAAATAGTGGAGGGGGCAGCGCCGGGGGAGAGGGACTGGGACGACACACAGTTGCTTAGCCAAATCGGAGCCCAGAAAGAATCACTTGCCTATTCGCGAGCACCCCAAGGTCACCACCGCTGACGAAAAGAGCACAGAGGAACAATAGATTCATTTGAAACAATATTTTACAGACGTTTGGCGATCAATATGAGCTGCTGTATTATGCCGGGCCAATCTGTTAATGCTCTTAATGGGCTTCTCATTCCGTTTTGCACACACTATGCTAAGTCGATAGAGCAAAGTGATTATTACAGAGACACTTGCAGCAGATTCCAGGGCTGGGCGGAGAGTGGGGGCAGGGGGGGAATAGGAAAAAAAGAAACCTTCAGTTTTGAATTTCCAACGGAATCCTACACCCCACCCCCTACCACCCCCTTGCTTAGCTCTGATCTCAGAAAACCAACTTCTGCTGATTTGGTCAATTCCCTTCCCACCAAGCGCCTTCCTTCTGCATCCTGCTGGTGTCACTTGCCTGGTATCTCAGTTCCACAGGCATTTATAAAAAGAGAAAGACAGAGGCAAGGCCCTTGTCTCCCTTGGTGTGAGAAGATGCTTCAAATGTATACCAACCTCCTCCGTGTGTGCGGCTGCAGCGCTGCCCGTTGCTCTCCCGGCTCGCTCCTTGACTGAGGCGCCTTTGGTCTGTGGTCTAATCTCCCCTTTCCAAAAACTCTTCTGATTTCTTCCCCTCGCCAGAACTGGCAGCTCGGGGACGGTTTTTATATATACCGCAGTATCTGCTGTTTTCTATACACAGCAAGCCTCTATTTACTCCTAAATAAAAGAAATACATGTGTGTTGCTAATACAAACACCCAAGCGAGCCTTGCTCATTCGAGCTTTGAAGAAAGGAAGTGGAGCGTGGGGGGGGGGGAAGAAAAGGAATGAACCAGGGGAAGGATGAAGAATGGTGTCTTTACCTCTCTCGCATGGCAAACAAAGGCAGAGATTTGTCAGAGTCCAATTCCAGCAATAAACAGAAGTGGTGGTGGAGTGGCTGCAGATTAAGAAACAGCCTTTGAATTGAGACCAAACAGCCTCTTGGTGATTTCCAAGACATTATTTCAACCTTTAAAAAAAGAAAAGAAGAAAATGGATACAGCAATTCACTGGAGTTGGTGTGGCCTCCTTAATTTTTTTATTAAGGAAAATAAAAACAGGAATCCTAGTTAACTATTTAGTTTAAGGTAGCTCAGCACCTAAACCGCCCTTTTAAAAGCTGGGGATGAATTGCTAGGGAAGACCTTCTCACCCTGGCTAGGAGAGATGAACAAGCTCTGGCTTAGCTGGGCCACAATGAGCTCCATTCAATTACTCGTCTTCTTAGGAAGCCAAGAGTTGTTATTGTGTTTCCGATTTAGGCAGACTCTAATGAGACCCTATCACAAAGGGGGGGGGATTTCTGAGGCTGAGAATGTGTGACTTGCCCAAGGTCACCCAGTGGGTTTCCACCGCCGAGCGGGGATTGGAACCCTGGTCTCCAGAGTCGTAGTCCAACACTCAAACCACGATGCTATGCTGGCTCCTCAGCCAAGACCTCGGGCTTGACAAATCCGAGGGCTGGTGGAACCCCACCACCCTGCAGTCCTGTTCTACTTCTCCTAAGGAAGAAGACATCCCTTTCCCTACAACCAGCCTTTTGCAGCCCAACGCAGCGCAAAGGCACAGCAGCGTAATTACGCACGGGAAGGAAACACTCTGGGAGCTGTCACTCTCCCTGTTATTAAAACAAGGCTGATCTAATGAATGGCCGGAGGTGGGTGGATGGAGGGAAAGAGATGAGAATAGCCCTGGGGACTTGGAGGCTTACTTGTTATATGATTCATCTAAGAAACCTGCCGGTTTGCTGGGCCTCCTCCCACGTCATTCAAACGCAGCTTGCGCTTGTAGTGAGATTTGCGTGTATGTGCCTTTAAGTCACCTGTCGACTTACGGCGTTTCCATGAATTTCACAGGGTTTTCTTAGGCTAGGAAGACTCCAGGTGGTTTGCCATTGCTTTCCTCTGAAATGTAGCCTACAGCGCCTGGTGTCCGTCGGCGGCGGTCTCCCATCCTCCAGGGCCAAACCTCCTTAGCTTCCAAGCTCAGATGGGATCTGGTGCCTTTAGGGTATAGTACTAGCTAAGTGAAAGGCATTAGAAAGAGATAGACAGGCACACCTCAGCGTTATCTCCAGAGGACACGCTGAGCCAGTTCCTTCAGTAGGCTGCGGGGGCAAAAAGAGTAGGAGGAAGACGCGGGCAGGTGGGAGAGAGGCGGTCTGAATTCAGCGAGGCTGTGAAATAGGAGATTGTCAGGAGACCTCCCAGCCAGAGTTTGGAAAGTGTTACTTTGTGACCAGGGATTCTGGATGTTACCGTTCAAAATGTACCTTTCCCCAAGCTCTTTTCGGATTCTGGGACTCTTGATTTTGAAGTTAGGGACTTCACACTCTGGGTTCTCTTTGATCTGAAGTTAGGGACCCTTTCATTTTGAAGTCTAAGGAGAGGAGAGGGATGTAGCTCTGGGAGGGGTGTGTGCCGGCTGCTACCTTAGGTTGCAAAGGGATCTGGGGTCATTTGGTAGGGCCGGGGTAAGGCTGTCTCCTCCGAGCGCCTCGCCAAACCGTTCCTCTCCACAGCGCCCAACGATTCTCAAAAGACTTCAATGGACCGCGTTAAGGAATTCCATTGATACAGAGATTATTGAAAATCCAGAGCCCATCAGTTGATCGAGTTGAACTCTGGGACCGGTTCTGGGTCGTTTTCGTGTTGCAGTTTTGACCTGGGATGCTTTAGCGAGGAGGGGAGGGTTGAAAGCCAACAGCAGCAGGTGTAACTTATAAAAAGCAAGATAAAGAAATAAGAGGGGGACAACAAGCGGTGCTCGTCTCCAACTGGTCATATCTCGATTGAGTAAAGACAGGGTGAGCTAGGAACCGTTTTTAAGGCACTAACCACAAATAGAGAAGTTATTTTTCTCGGCGTTTAATAACATTGCGACCCGGTGCTGGTCAATGGAAAGGGGTATTTGCTCTTGCAACAGGCTTTTTTTAATGGATTGCTAGCGGGTTGGCCTAAAGTTAGTATTGCAAACAGCCCAAAGGCATCAGCGTGTTTGTAGGTGACACAAGGAAGATAGTATTTTGACTCTGAATTTCTGTTTATTTTCCATTTATCACGTAGGCCAAGAGGTTTTAATCCCAAACGAAGGGAAAATAAATGGCTATCTTTTCTTCTCAGTCGTTTCTTCTTTTTTGTTAAAGTGAAACTTGGCCTCAATTGTATACACACACACACACACACACAAATGATTCATGCCAGTTTTCTATAAACGGAAAAAGATATTATCTCTCAAAGCGGGCCAAAAAGTTCTACCAAATAACACACGCCTTGTACCAATTGCACTCAAGACGTGAAAAAAAAGAAATCACCAAGAAAAATACTGGCGTCTGGGTCAATTTTCTCTGGAGTGAACAATAACACCACCGTCTCTTCCTAGTATTTGGATGGGCTGTCGAATTCTTCTTCTTTTTTTAAGTTGCAACTAAGCTTCCAGGAGTTTTATGGGGTTTTGTTTCCTTGCAATCAAACTGAAAGCTCCTGCTTTGGCATTTTCGACAACTCTACCTTGGCAACCAGGAGTGGAATCGGATTTAAAGTGGGGCTAGATAAGGTTCCCATGGAGGGGAAAGTGCTTTTGCCCGCGCACTGGGAGTAATGGTTTTGAAAGGCCCCACTGGAAGGGTGTTACCCACCAGATGGACTGGACTTCTCCAGCGCTCCCGCGGAAAGGACACCTGAGCGCAGCTGCACCGGCGGACCCTCTTCCAAAGCCAAGCGCACCGGCCTTGATTCGAAGCTGGGCCAGTCAATCGGAGCCCGGCAAACCTGGCCTTCCGAGGGTTCGGAGTTCGAATCCTGCGGGCTTTGGGAGGGGAGAAAGGAGACCACGCGGCCTCTCGCAGCTTTGGCCAAGCGGCGAGCGCCTTGCCCTCCCTGCGGGCGCGGCTGCAAACCCAGCCCGGTCCTCTCTCGGCTCTCGCTCTCGGGCTGTGACGCGGAGGGCTTTTTAACCCTTCGGGTGCCGGCCACCTCCCCCCCCGTGGTTTGAGTGTTAGATCAGGACTCTGGGCGGGGGGGGGACCTGGATTCGAATCCCCGCTCACAACCCACTGGATGATCCTTGGGCAAGTCAGTATCAGCCTCCGAGGAAGGCAGTGGCAAAAAGATTTCTGAACAAAACTTGCCCCCAAACCCCATGAGAGGTTCGCCTTCGGGCCGAAAAAAGACTTGATGAAAGCACCTAGCAGCAACACAGTGCCAGGAGCACCGCGATCCCTCCCCGATCTACCACGGGGGGGGGGACTTTTCTCAAAAAAAAACTCCGATCTATAGCGCACGGCGCCCGACCCACTCATTTCCCCTATTAAATAAAATAGAAATACTGCTTTGCAGAAGAGACCTCCCTGGCGCGGACACCAACTTTCCGCTCTGAGACCCACCCATTAAACCAGTAACCTGTTGGCTTTAAGTCACCCAGGTTCTCTCTGCGATCAAGCAGTGTGGATCGGGGAAGGAAGACGCTTATAAACCATACTTTGCCCCCGGAATTCAGCTAAAGGGTTTTCTTTCTGTGGCCAGGGAGTATTGTTTTATTGTCGTTCCTGGACCGCTGATCTGGAGCAAGAAACCTTTACCTGAGCTTAGACGCCCGGAGAAGTCCCAAGAAGCAGCGGGCGGGGGGATCCCGAAGTCTGCCAGGCCGGACCAGGTCCGCCGGTTCCTTGGAGTCGCCTTTTCCGGCTGCTTAGGCAAACCTGGCCGGTTTGTTCCTTTTGGTCAGAGAACAATGCCGCCTCTGTCTGGCTCCGCACAGGCGAGCGAGCCCTGGCGAGGTATCCCCCAGGTCCAAGGCACCTGTTCTCTCGGATTTCCCCAAGTCTCCGCCTCTCATTAATATATGTTTTAAAAAATAGCTTTTAGGGAGGGGGAAAAACACCACCAGGACCATCATCATGAATGAACAGGTTTCTTTTATTCGTTTGCCCTCCCTTCAACCACAAGACACTGCTTTATTATAACAATTTTGTAATAATAATAATAATAATAATAATTTTAAAAATAGGACTCATCCCTGCTGGGAAGAGGGAGAGGAAAAACAAATGGATGGGGAAAAGTATCTGGGGAGGCCAGGCAACAGGTGAGGAATGGGGTGGGGTGGGAGACACAGAAAAGAAAAGAATTGGGCGATCGCCTCCCACGCCCTCCCCCCCCCTCGACGCCCTCCTTGAAACAGAGAAGAAAACTGTACAGAATAGCAAAGAAGTTACAATTCGTCTGAAGAGACTGATTGTCCATCACTTAAAGCGCCCAACGCACTCGCCCCTCCTCGGTGAAGTGGATGGAGAGAGTTCAGGAGCCCCTGCGTTTGGCCGCCCCCGTTTTCTGGTCTCTCTTCTCCCTTCCCGGTTAATTTTGTGCACCTCTTTCCTTCCCCCTTCCCAAAAGATTATCTCGTGAAAAATAAATCCCGTCTTTCCTCGCCCATAAGCCACCTTAAAAACCGATCCAAACATCCAACTCCCCTCCCCTTCCGTGCTTTCAGGATTGTACCATATTGCACACAGCAGCGACATAAACCAGAGCAGTTCTGATTTCAATAAAAGAAGAAGAAAGGGGGAATGAAGGGGGAAAGAGGAAGGAAGGGAGAGAAAGGAAGGAAGGAAGAAAGACAAGCAAATGCGCACCCGGAATAAAATAAAAGGAATTTAATAAATAAGCAGAGTATTTTCAAAATGTTCCTTTAGACGGGCCGGGCTGGCTCTCTCTTGCCTGGGACGCAAAGGAAGGCTCAGCATGCATTCTCCTTGTAAGAGAATCGGAGTCTCTTCAACTGCACCAAGTCGGCCCAGGGTTCAGGCTGTTCCGTGGACAGAGGCCGCTCCCTCCGCGCTTTCCGAAGCAGCAAAGGCCAGGGTTAACCCTCAGCATTTCCAGAGCGATCCCTACCATCGCTTGGCGGAATCCCCCTCCCCCAGTTTTTAAATAGAATAAAATAATTAAAAAAAAGAGAGAGAAACGGAAACTTTCCACCTCACCGTTGGAGAATTGTAGTTCTTTTTTTCAAGAGCATTATTATTATCATCTATTATTGTTGTTGTTATGATTATTATGGAACGACCCCCCCCCCAAAAAAAACCCCACAGCCAGGCTGGAGGGAGTAGGGGAGTCTCTAAGCCTGGCTGCGATGCTTTTGCAGAGATGGCAGGGGCGGACTGACAAAGAAGAAGAAAATATATTTGTGAATAAGAAAGCCAAGCTCTTTCCTTCCTTGCATCTGCTCGTCGGAGGGGGGGACGGTCTCTGTCTGCCGCCTCGGAGGTCTGGCTGGGGTTGGGGGGGATGGACGGCAGAGGCAGGCTGGGTCAGGGGGGCGCTGGCTCTCCTCCCCTCTCTTTCCAATGTGTTCCCCCCCCTGGAAAAGAAGGAGCCCCCCGCCCTTGCTGCCCCCCACCGCCCTCCCTCCCCGCGGCCCTTGGCTCTCCTCGGCCCGCCCGCCCGCCCGCCCGCCCCCTCTGTCCGCCTCCGCCGGGCCGAGTCTTCTCAGACGGGCCGCAGGAGCGGCACCGAGGTGACCACCGGGTGGGAGTAGTAGACGGGGTGGGGGAAGGTGAGCAGGGGCTGGCTGACGGGCGCGCCGCCTGCCGTCGGGGGTCCTCCTCCTCCTCCGCCTCCGCCGGGCCCCCCTCCGCCAACGCCGCCCGCTCCTCCGGCTGCTCCTGGCGCTGCTCCGCCGTCGGGCCCGGCGCCCTCGTGGTAGAGGATGGGGACGCGGACGATGCGCTGGGCGGCGGCGTGGCTGAGGTTGGCGGCCTCCAGCTCGGCGGCCAGCTGCCGCTTCCACTTGTTGCGCCGGTTCTGGAACCAGATCTTGACCTGGGTCTCGGTCAGGTGGAGGGAGGCGGCCAGGCCGGCCCGCTCCGAGCTGCTCAGGTAGCGCTTCATGTCGAAGGTGGACTCCAGCTGGAAGACCTGGCTGCGGGAGAAGACGGTGCGGGTCTTCTTCTTGCGGCAGGGCTTCTTCTCGGGGCTCCCCCCGACGCCGCCGACGCCGCCTCCGGGCCCCTGGCTGCCGGCCTCCCGCTTGGGCCAGTCCTCGGGGCCGCTCTCGCCCTCCTCCTCCTCCTCCTCCTCCTCCTTCCTCGCCTCCTCGGCGTCGCTCTCCTCCAGCACGATCTCGTCGTCGGGGCTCTTGGCCTCCCGCTCCTTGGCCTCCCGCCCGACCTTCAGCAAGGCCTCCTCCGGGGAGTCCCGGTCCGTGCCCGCCGAGGCCGGCGACGAGGCTCGCAGCAGGGATTTCTCCACCGAGACTGGAGGGAAGGGCGCCCCGCAAAGCAGGCGGGAGAGAGAGACAGAGAGGGAGGGAGAAAGAAAGAAACAGAGCCCGTCAAAAGCTGCAGCCAAGCGCCCTCCGTCCAGGGCTTCCCCCAAGCCTCTCCTTCCACCGGGTTACTCTGAAGAAAGGCCAACTCAGCTCCCTGGGCCTTACGCCCGAGTCGGTGTATGTATGTCTAGGGGGCTCAGGTGTCACCCTAGAGGCCAGGGCCCGCCATCCCGAAGGACCGACCTCCGAATAAACGAGGGCCGGAAAATAAAGCCGGATTCCCGGAGGCTTCCGCGGCGCTCGCTGCCAAGAAAGCGAGGCTGCTGGCAACCCAGCCCTGTCCCTGTTTCCTCCATTGTGTTCCATGGGCTTGGCTGCCAGGCCAGCGTGGAAGCCATAGGAACCTTGGCAGACCTCTGCATCTTGAAGTCAGACCTTTGGTCTGACTTCAAGATGCAGAGGTCTGCCAAGGTTCCTAAGGCTTCCACGCTGGCCTGGCAGCCAAGCCCATATATATAGCAACAAGGATACACACAACAACAACAACAGAGGTGGTAATATCACGGAGTTGGGACTAAAGGCTTACCATTTTGCCTGACACCCACCCAGCAGCCTCCCTCCCGGATCCTGTAAGGCATTCACCGGAGAACGGGACCGCTTTCTAGTCAGAGAATTCAGGACTGGATAGGTTTACCATCCGAGGCTGCGATCCTAAATGGAGGCCCTTCAAAGTTAAGTCCCGTGAGCTCCTTGTCAGTGAACTTTTGGGACTTTCGTAAACTGCTTCCCCCGGCTCCCCCTCCTTCTTTGACGCACCCCAGAGCTCTACAATCAGATTTACTTGGGACTTGAAGCCCCAGGCCCCTAAACTTCCTTGGAAAGAAGTCCTGATCATTTGAAGGGGACATCCTTCCAAGGAAGAGGATTTGGGATTTGGAGTGAGAGCAGGGAAGGCGCCAACCCGGTTGAGACTCGCTGGTGGCACCACAAATCCCTCCTAGTAGACCCAATGTGGAAATCGGGCTCTCTAAGGGGCGCTGCAGTTGGGGGAGGGAAGTAATAGATAGATGGGAAGAGGGCTCGAAATGGGACTTCCTTGGATGGCAAGAGCTTGGTGGTCTGCTGGTAGCTAGAAGGAGTTTGGAGGACCACCACCCCTTGCTCTCTCCACCCCAAACCCAGATGTTCTCCTGGCGAGTCCTCAAAATCAGAGATGATAGAGAAGTCCTCTAGGGGTTTCCCTCCCGGAAAGACCCACCTCACCCCTGGAAGAAATGATTTGCCCGGGAAAAATGTTGGAGGGGGGCTGTCCGGCCCTGGAGAGGAGCGACAGCAGAGGAAAACAAGGGGAGAAGTCGTTGGACCAGAAGGAGACAATAGCTGGGAGATGACGGAGGGATGAGAAAGACCATCAGCAAGAACCGTCCAGTTCCCAGAGTTGATGGGGCGAATGACCAGGTGGGATGGATGGCTAGAGGGAGGGTGGGTTGGTTGGTTGGGAGGTGGGTGGGTGGGTAGGTGGGAAGGGGGTCTCTCCAGTACCTTCTGGCCTAGGCAGGTGACCTCCCGCCGGGGTCAAGCTGTAGGGATACCACCAGGCAGGGCTCCTCTCCAAGTAGTGAGCCGGCAGGGCGAACCTCTGGGCCGGGATTTCGAAGCGGGGGAAGGCGAGGTCTCCCATGGGCGAGAGGGCGAAGCCGGCCCCTTCCAGAGCCCCCTTGGCGGCCGGCGGGAAGAGCGCCCGCGGGTGCTTGGGGGACACCTTGGGGTGGTGGTCCCCATTGAGCAGGTTCTTGATGGAGAAGGGCGACTCTTTGGGCGGCGGCGGGGGCGGCGGAGGCTGCGGGGCCGGGGGCTGCGCCAGGTTGCTGGGGGCGTCGGGTCCGGTCTCCGGCATCTTCCTCCCTCCCGGCGCTGGGCCCCCCTCGCTTGGGGGGGGGGCGTTCACACCGGGCTCCGGAGTGGCTCCGAATTGGCCAAGAGCATCAGGGAAGGGAGGGTTGTGGGGCGCGGAGGGAGGGAGGGGGGAGTTGGAGGGAGCGCCTCCCCTCCCTTGAGAGACCCCCCCACCCTACCAACGAGGTCCGAGCCTTGGGGGTCGTCGGGGAAGCGGCGGCTTCTCCTGTGTCGATCCGGCGCCGGGCTCTAATGAGGCGATCCAAAGGTCCCCCCAAGTGAAGGGCTGGGGGTCGGCGGCGATTGGGCGGGCGGCATCAGGCAGGGCTGGGCAGGGGGCGGCGGAGGCTGGGCCCCTGGGTGCCCCCGATTCCCCCCAGCTAGGCAGCAGGGCGAAGAAGAGCGAGTGAGCGAGCGAGAGAGAAAGCCACAGAGAGAGAGAGAGAGAGAGAGAAGCAAGCAGGCAGACCCCCCCCCGCCGGGTCCCTCTATCCCTCCATCCTCCCCCCTCTCTCATCTCCACGCCTCCCTTCGATTTGGTCCTCTTGGCTCCGGGCTATCAAAGCTCGCCTCTTATTGGCTTTAGATAGTCCAATTAGGCAGCAAATGAGGACAAGGCTATTAGCACAAAAAGGATCCGGGCTGGGATGAAGCCTCTGCACCCCCTACTCCCCCCGCGCACCTCTTTTCCTCCTTCTTCCTCGGCACTGACTCCTTTCTTCCTTGGAGAGGCTGGGGAGGGAAGACTTGGAGGGCGAGTCAAGATTGTGGGGGGGGGGCAGGGGAAAGAGGGGGGTGCTCAGCTTGGAGGTCGTTCTGCTGCCTCCCTCTATCCCAAAGAGGGGGAAAGGGGGGTGATCTTGGCTGGAAAACTCTGAGCCAGGAGGAGAAACTTGGGAACCCGCGCAGACTCCAGTTGGAAACAAGACGCGCTCTTGCGCGTCTTGTTTCGAACTGGAGTCTGCGCGGGTTCCCAAGTTTCTCCTTCTGAGGGCTCAGAGCTTCCCCAAACAAGACCATTCCCCACTTTTTTGCCTCCACCGAAAACCAGTTGTAGGGCTGGGGAAGCCAAAGACTTTCCTAAAACTAGATGCGCACGCCTTTCCTCTCGAGTTTTCTTCCAACCTGTGGGGTTTGGTGTGTGTTTTTAAGTACTGGAGGGCCTCCCATTGCGTGATTCCTAGAGCAGAGGGCAAAAAGGTTCCGGGTAGGATGCTTGGGTTTTTTTCCCCCCGCCATAGAAAAGAATGGTTGATGGAAAAGATTTTTTTCCCCATGAAAATGAAGAATTCTTTTCATTGGGATTCCCCCCCACCCCAAGCGCCAGATCCAAAGCTTCCCATGGAGCGAGTTCCCCAGAGAAATCACAAGATAAAGGGACACTCTTTTGTATAGACATAAATTTAGACACCGAT
Source organism: Gambelia wislizenii (assembly GCA_030847615.1). Classification (NCBI taxonomy): domain Eukaryota; kingdom Metazoa; phylum Chordata; class Lepidosauria; order Squamata; family Crotaphytidae; genus Gambelia; species Gambelia wislizenii. Next base: position 99,287,853 of record JAUMIR010000003.1, on the reverse strand, counting down.
GCCATACTAAAATGTTACTATGAGTTTTTTTCGGGGGTGGGGTGTCAAAGGAAAGGTAGGCGACGCGTGGCCGAATAAAATACAACTTTCCTGTATGCTTGTACGGCGATCCTGAAAGGACAGGTTTGAAACCAAATCCACATACTACACAGACAATCGGGATTATTTGCCATGGCTTCTTCCTATGGAATCCTGGGATTTGTAGCTTGGTGAGGCACCAGCTCATTTTGGCAGAGAAGGCTAAAGACTTTGTAAAACTACGAATCCCAGGACTCTAGAGGAAGGAGCCATGGCAAATAATTCAATTTCAGACTGGATTATTGAAAGCAATGTCTATATTCTTCTTCAGAGGCTTGTCACTCTGAGAAATATTGATACCCAATAATTTGTGTAGTGTCGAAGTTTCAAGATGGAACTTTCATAGAATCAAAGACTTGGAAGAGATCACAAGGGCCATCTAGTCCAACCCTCTGCCATGCAGGAATACCCAATCAAACCATTCCTGCCAGACGGCCATCCAGCCTCTGTTTAAATCCCCACTACCACCAACGAAGGAGACTGCCTTGAGACTCCGTTTTGTATGATATAGTTTCAGATAAACACGTTTAGGAGAAGGAAGAGGGACTTGGTTTGAAAAGTAGTATAGTATTCCAACTCAGTAACCAGTCCGTCTCTCGGTCGTGACACCTTTCAGTGGGTTTGGACAAGAATCGGTGCCGCTTGGAATCTAAACGTCCCTGGTTTCTGTGGGGCTTTCCAGTGAAGTAGGCATAGGATCGCAGCTTTTCTCCCTGTCCCGAATTTGCCTCACAGTTTTTTGGGAGTAGTGCTTTTGGTGGCGGAATTAAGAAAGGGGGCAAAGCTTTAGTTCATGTGTCCCGGCGTTTCTTCAAAGGAGCAACGCAACGCAGGTTAAGACGCTTACTTGAGAAGGCACCAGCTTCATAACGTACCAATACGTTTATTAGTGTCAAAAGGGGCAACCAAAGGGTATCAGTGACTGGGGGGTTTAGTAGCCTAATGGCCCTCTCCATTCATTCCCATAATTTCCCCCGCTTTTAATTTTTTTTTTTTTTGTTCTTGCAATTTATTGGGTGGGGGTTTTTTTACACTCAGATTGGAAGAAAAACGGGTAGAATGAGACCTTTATTTATTTATTTATTTATTTATTTATTGTCCCTTTCTCAGTTGGGCGGGATATAGGGGAAGGACACGGTTTAAAAAAAATCCTGCAAGAGGAAAGGATTTTGCTCACACCCCGTGAAGTCCAAGGGAGAGGTCATTAGAAGTGACTCGAAATCGCTGGACTGCCACTGTATCAATCAAAATAATGAATTTTAATCGACTTTAATTTATATAAAAATAATTGTACCTTCCTACCTCATTGCAAATATCTCTACGAAGTCCTCACTTGCAAATTGTTCCAAGGCATACCTGTTCTTGGCTGAGCACGTGGCAATGAGCTTAAAAAGCCAGACTCCATTTTCTCAACGGCTTAGACTCCTCCTCCTCGCCCCCCCCCCCAGGTTGATCCTTTAAGGAATCTTTCCTGAGGTTAAACGCACATTTCCTTTGGGGTATTGTGTTTTGTTTTAAAACTTTTTGGGGTGGGATTGGGGGTGGGATAAGCTGAGAGAGAGAGAGAGAGAGAGGAAAAACTCCCTGGCTTGATCATGTCATTTTGGGGCAGGGGGCATTTCTGTCCCTGCTGAACACCAGGGATTTTTCTCTCCTTTCCCCCATCCAGAAATCATACTAACTTGTCTGATTTTAAATGTATTCAAAACCGGATTAAGATGAAGATGTCAAAAGGAAATCAACGAACAATGGACGAAATTCTACTTTTCCCTTCGTCTTTAACATCCTTCTCCAGAATGAAAATGGGTCTTCCCAGATGTAGAAGATGCCCTGAGAAATAATAATGTTCTTTTTTTTTTTAAAGTATAGACACACAGGACCTGTTCCGGATGCGGTAGCTTCTTATGGATAGAAAAGATCGAAAGCATTAGGTAAAACTGAAATGCATGACTCCTAGAAGCAAGCGAGTGTTGGACGCTTTGTTCATTTGCTTGGTGGCTCAGGAAAGAGGCTAGTGGTGATGGCTATCCTAACAACACAACAACAATAAAATGCAGTATAGTAGTAAGCAGGTAAGAATGTTAGTCGGCATCTACATCCTGTTAGTCTCATGAGACACAACGGACAGTGAGCCGTTTCCTTGATATCAAGGTGATACGACAAATGGTTTCCCTGCTGAAAACTCACAGATTGGGGCGCTTTCAAGGTAGGAGAGAGAACCATTGAGTTGGAAGAGACCTCAAGGACCATCCAGTCCAACCCCCTGCCGTGCAGGAATACCCAATGAAAGCATTCCTGACAGATGGCCATCCAGCCTCTGTTTAAAAATCTCCAAAGAAAGAGACTCCACCACACTCCCAGGCAGTGCATTCCACTGGGACCTCCAAAGTGTGATTCTGCCACGATTCACAACAGAATATCCTAAAGAACGCTTTCCTCTTGCACCCTACATTTCAAGTTTTAACTATGTCAGGCGGCTGACATAGTTAAAACTCTGCACCCAGTCAGACCCACTTCCGAATATTACACGTCTAAGGCTCTTAGGTTGCGATCTCAGACCCATTGACCTTGGCTTAAGCCCCATTACAATCAATGGGAGTTGTTTTTGGTTAGACATGCGTGCTGTTCGTCTTTTCTTTTCTGTTTTGCACATAGCAAACAGAATTTCCAGTACTTCGCGTGGAGCGGGGGGCTGGTGTGAGAGGGAATTAATGATTTGAAACCACAATCCTTGAAAATCCGTCTCACTTTCCCACTTTAGAAAACGAAAGCGGACAGCGCCCTCTCTCGGTCTTTCTTATGATTAAAATCGGCTGCTATTTCAGGGGACTTGGCTGGAACAAACAGCAGCCCATATCAAAATCTCCACCAGGATCCATGAGATCCTGAAGATTAACAATTGTACTGTGGCGTGCCCTTTAATCGACTAGTCTCACCATTATGAGGTAACAATAGCCCAAAGCGTGTCCTTGCTAGCCCTTTCTAGATAAAACAGTCAAGAGTCCTGTGATACCTGAAAAAGTAGGAATTTGTATGCAAGGGTTAATGACTTTATAAATGTCTTTAAGACGTAGCAGGACTCTTCCTAATGAATGAAAAAGGTTCTGGCCTATCAAAGCTTTTGTCATAATAACACAATAGCCCCCTCTGCCCCTAGTGAACAATAACCCCCCTTTGTGTTTAATGTGCCTGCTGGAACAGACTAAGGAGCAATATTCTGCCTAAGTCTATACAAAATGAAGTCCCCTGAGGTTTTACTTCAAGACAAATGGGGTTTGAATTGTAGCCTAAAAGCAACCCCATGCATGTTGGCCCATTGATATCAGTGGGGCTTTCTCCCAGGTAAATAGGCATAGGACTTATAGGGCAGTCCCATGCATGTCTACTCAGAATTGATGTACTTTTTGTCTTCCATGGGGCCTGCTTCCAGGCAGAATGATAACTTAATGGCACAGTCTCATCCATGTCTTCTCAGAAGTAGCTCTCACTGAGTTATTGGCATGGTCAGGACTTAAGTCCAGGACTTAAATGTTCACTCCTCTTACCATCTATCCACAAGCTTAGTATTATATATGGGCAAAAAAGCATGGATTGTGTACACAGAATATGGCTTTTGTTTTAGCCAGGATGTGTTTATCAGTACTAGCACAAGGGCATACTCAGAGGAAATATAGGTATTCTAAGGCCAGGTATTTGATCAAAAGGGAGACAGAGCCAAAGATCAAGTGATCTTGCCTTCCGTCCCAATATTTGTTTAAATATTTATGGTGAGTGGTGTTGAGAGAGTGCTTCTATTTCTGGTGCTTGCCTACTGACGTGTCTTGCACTGCAGTCCTAGACAGTTTGGCTGCTTAATGCCATTCACTTCAGTAGGACTGAAGTATCCCTTACTGACTGCAGCAGTTAATATAATAACTTCCAGGACCTGTTTTTGGAGTGAGTGCCAAGCACCTGGGGATGACACAGCAGAAAGAAAGATACTGAAGCAAAACCAAAAGAGCAAGGCCAGAGGAGTGGCTGATTTCTAACCAGGGCCAGTTTAAGGCACCAGCAGTGTCAGCATCTGCAGGGGGCCCCATCATTGTGCCCCCCCCCCGTAGTAACCCTCCTCCTGCAAAAACATTATTAGTAATAACCTGAATATCCTGTACTGTGAATAGCTTAGGTGGAGTTAGGTTACATTGACCTGAGATAAACATTATGGGCACCCCAAAATAAAGCATTGCAGGGCCCCCCAAAATTCCTTAAACCGGTCCTGTGTCTAACCCGTGGCCTCTGCAGTTGGTTACAGCCTTAAGATGGGAGGAAGCTGCAGACATCTAAATTTGGCTCTTTCAGGTACTGCAAGGATTTCAGCTATTTGGGACTTTCCAAGGGTTACTGGGAAATCTCTCCTGCAGATCTTTGAAGCACCATCTGCTTTGGAGGGATTGGGAACCCTCTAGCAGAAAGGGAAATATTAATAAATTGTTAGTGAGCTCATACAGTGTAACCCAATTACCTTTAAGTTGGAGGGGGCAGAATGTAACAGTTAAGCTGCTTAGGTTTTCCGTGTTTTTTTTTCCAGGCTGTGATGCTGTGTTCTGGAAGTGTTTATTTCTGACATGTCGCCTGCATCTATGGTTGGCATCTTCAGAGAATGGTTGGGTAGGAGTGTGTGTGGGGTTTATATACTGTGAGCCCCTGTTGGAGAGGATATGTAAATTTGTGTATCTGAATGGCTAGTTTGGCTAACAGACACTAATCCTCCTTGCGTATCTCCACCCAGAAACTAGCCATTCAAATACACAAATTTACATATCCTCTCCAACAGGGGCAAGGCCAGAGGAGTGGCTGATTTCTAACCAGGGCCAGTTTAAGGCACCAGCAGTGTCAGCATCTGCAGGGGGCCCCATCATTGTGCCCCCCCCCCGTAGTAACCCTCCTCCTGCAAAAACATTATTAGTAATAACCTGAATATCCTGTACTGTGAATAGCTTAGGTGGAGTTAGGTTACATTGACCTGAGATAAACATTATGGGCACCCCAAAATAAAGCATTGCAGGGCCCCCCAAAATTCCTTAAACCGGTCCTGTGTCTAACCCGTGGCCTCTGCAGTTGGTTACAGCCTTAAGATGGGAGGAAGCTGCAGACATCTAAATTTGGCTCTTTCAGGTACTGCAAGGATTTCAGCTATTTGGGACTTTCCAAGGGTTACTGGGAAATCTCTCCTGCAGATCTTTGAAGCACCATCTGCTTTGGAGGGATTGGGAACCCTCTAGCAGAAAGGGAAATGTTAATAAATTGTTAGTGAGCTCATACAGTGTAACCCAATTACCTTTAAGTTGGAGGGGGCAGAATGTAACAGTTAAGCTGCTTAGGTTTTCCGTGTTTTTTTTTCCAGGCTGTGATGCTGTGTTCTGGAAGTGTTTATTTCTGACATGTCGCCTGCATCTATGGTTGGCATCTTCAGAGAATGGTTGGGTAGGAGTGTGTGTGGGGTTTATATACTGTGAGCCCCTGTTGGAGAGGATATGTAAATTTGTGTATCTGAATGGCTAGTTTGGCTAACAGACACTAATCCTCCTTGCGTATCTCCACCCAGAAACTAGCCATTCAAATACACAAATTTACATATCCTCTCCAACAGGGGCTCACAATATATGAACCCCCCCCCACTCCTACCCAACCATTCTCTGAAGATGCCAACCACATATGCAGGCTAAACATCAGAAATAAACTCTTCCAGAACATGGCCTCACAGCCAGAAAAAACCCACAGAAAACCTATGGATGTTGGCCAGAAAACTTATGGATGTTGGCAGTTAAGCTGCTGTTAAATTGCTGTTTACCTTTACATTAGGTGAGTACAACAAAGTCTTAACAGAAAGAAATAACTCACACACAGTGCAGACCATTAAAGTTGAGTGATTTGATGAATCCTCCTGAAAGGGGCACATATTTATTCAGTTAGTTAAGAACATGACCAAACCACTCCCCCTCTACATTCTTTTCTCTGACTGTCTTCAGACTCAATGTCTTCTTTTTCTTAGTTTGGAACAAAATATTGCATGGGACAAAACCTTGGTCTTTTGGGGATTGTTTCTGCTCATTAAAAAAAAAGTAGAAATTATTTTTGTCTTTTTATGTTTTATTTATTTTTTTATTTAGTGCCATCTATGTACATGGCATTTTACATTAAAACAAGCAAAAATAAAAACAAAATATTGGGTCCTGCCAAAGGCATACAATCTAAAATAAGTGTATACATAAGCACACACAGAGGAAAGGAAGGAATAATAAACACAAGACTATAAAATACAATTGCAAAACAAATTATCCTGATAACTACTAAAACCAACAACAATAATATAGTATAAAACAGCAGGAAGATATAAAAATAAAACGTTTTCTAATGACACAGTCCCCTATTTGTAGTCTTCACCTGACCTCTTGGGACTATTGTTTTGTCCCGGCTCACATCTTCAATCCTTCTCCTCTTCTGCTCTCATATTCAGTTATCTTCTGTTCTACTCTGAGGATCCAGTCAGACAGTTTCCCCACAAGTTCTTAGAAAGAGCATGATGGGTAACAACACTCTTGACACACCAGACCCTCACTTCCTCTTAGTTTCTATGTGGTCACTTCCTACTTCCTTTTCTTCAGCTGCTGCCACCAGCACTGCTGTCCTGAATCCATCTGGCTGCTCTTCATTTGGATTGCCTGAAATGGAAGCAACCAGAATGGACTCAGTAATCTGGATACTTAGTAGCCAAAATTGTGAGGATGGAGTGAGGGAAGAGGAAGTGTTAAGAAAACAGTGATAGTTTGACATAAACAGAATTAGACATTTAAATTTCGATAATGTCCAGGCTTAAATAAAACTGTAATGATGGATGACTTACCTCATAGGAATATAGCAAGGATTGTGGGGGTTAAACATGTGAAGTGCTTTGAAATATGAGGAAAATAATTTTTAAAAATTCAATGCTGTTTTAAATGAAAATACTAATCTTTTTCTCAGTTTACTTTCATCTAGCTTTTATATAACAATGCAACTGGATTTAAACACAAACTAAACCCAATTGTTAGAGCAGACCAATGGAATCAACAGGACTTGCGAAAGTACAGTGGGTCCTTGGTATCCCCTGGGGTTTGGTTCCAGGACCCCCTGTGGATACCAAAATCCATGGATGGTCAAGACCCATTATATATAATGGTGTAGTAAAATGGTGTCCCTTATATAAAATGGCAAAATCGATGTTTGCTTCTTGGATTTTTTTTTTTGGGGGGGGATATTTTCAAGTCATGGATGATGGAATCCATGGATGCCAAATCCGTGGATAAAGAGGGCTGACTGTATCAATTTAACAAGTCACACTCATCCAGTGGATCTGCTTTAGATGGAAGTAGCAATTGGGTTTAGCCCATGATAAGCACATTTAAGGTATATTTAAATAAGAATGCATGTAATGCTGCACATCTATTGTTTCTTGTCTTGTGCCTAGTGATAGTTGTACACAGCATAGCAACAGAGCAGTCTTCAGTCATCAAAATGGATTCAGATTTCCACTTTGGCACAGAAAGGGTCAAGACAGGGGCAGTTGGTGGTTTCCATGTCAGTGGAGAGGTGATTCTGTTATGGATTTTAATCTGAATTTTAAAGGAACCATCAAGGTGCTGAAACCTATTCTCAAAACACTATCCAAGGTGCTATTTTGCATAGCTAGCTCTTTTGAAGTTCAGCCTAAAACCTGCAGCAGATTCACCTCTCCACTGACATGGAAGTCATCAGTGGCTACTGGAAGAGGAGTCAGATCCACCAGATGCCACTCTTTAACTGGCCGAATTATGACAACTTCAAAGTGGTTGAGGGAGGTTAATAGGTAATTTCAAGTGATTTAGAATCTGTAGGCACTCTAGGAGAGATGCTGTGACAGAAGAGAAGGTCGATAGAATTTCTCCTGGACAGAAAAGACAACAGGATACAGTGCCAGTGTAAACCAGTGTCTGTCATCAGTAATGGACTGGATGTGGGCAAACAAATTGAAACTTAATCCAGACAAGACAGAGGTGCTCCTGGTCAGTCAAAAGGCAGGCAGGGGAATAGGGATTTAGGCTCTGTTACATTGGGTTACACTCACTCTGGAGACATGGGTTTGCAGTTTTGGAGTACAGTCGGTCTTCCATCTCTATCGATTCTGCATCCATGGTTTTCATCATCCAGGGTTTGAAAATATTTTTTAAAATTCCAAAAAATAAATCTTGATTTTGCCATTTTTTATAAGGGACACTGTTTTACTACACCATTGTATATAATGTGACTTGAGCATCCATGGATTTTGGCATCCACAAGGTGGGTGGGGGTGTCCTGCAAACAAACCCCAGCAGATACCAACAGTTCACTGTACTTCTGAGGCTCAGTTATATGGCAGTTTTTATTGCAATAGCTTGCTCATTAGCACATTTTCGCACCAGTGCTGCATAGTTTACATGATTTAATGCGAAATTGGTTGATCCGGTTAGTTTTTGGCTTTGTAGTTCACACAGACAAAGGTGTGGGTGTGGGCTCCCAAGCACATCTGGGGGGAGATACTGGGAAGCTGAGAGGGAGGGAGGGAAAGAGAGAGAGAGAGAAAGCACTGGCACCTTTCCCTCCCTCTTCTTCCCAAAGCGAGAAGGGTGGGAGGAAGGAGGGAGCCTTTCAGCCACCGAGGAGCCATCCCCTGTTGCTGGAGAGCTGGCAGGAAGGAAGACAGGTCTTGGGGAGGATGATCACCCCGCTGCCAGAAGCAATGGAGTTGCAGGCTCCCCCTTCGCCCTGCCTCCCTCAAGCCCCCTTCCCCTCACCCCCTCTCTCTCTCATACACACACATATACACAAATGCGATCACAGCAGGGTGAGGGAGTGAACAGCCGGCCCAGCTAGGCGATCAGGAATAGCACTGGTATAACAACAGTGGCTGGATCTTTTCGTTTGAGGCTCCTCGTGTCTCTTGAAAGTCTTCCCCCTCACAGTCAGTCCAACTAATCATGGCTCAGCTCTGCTGTGGCTGTTTTGGGAAGATTGTTGGTAGTTCCCACAGCCTTTTGCAAAATGGTAGATCACACAATCGATAGTGTGCTAAGTTGCGCAACTTTTTAAAAAAGTTGGGAAAAGTTGCAAAAGCCTGTATTATGCTACTTTTGTGTTTTTTAGCTCCCCCTCCTGAATGAGGCGACTTTGTGGAGTGATGTGTGGGAACTATTAGGAGTCTTAGCAAATTCTTCACTGACTTATTTTGCCGTGTAATCAGCACCCTGGATTCAGCACTGTAGGAGGTAATGAGTCTAAAAATAAAATTGTATTTAAAAATTCCAGGATCTAGTCCTTTTAAAAAACAACAAAATTATCTTCTTTAAAAAAGAGAAGTTAAAACATTCATTTACTTTTAAATTCATGCAAAGTGCAACTTAGGAATGCAGACTGGCAAAGCTCAATTAACATTTAAAAAAGTATATTCAGAGGTCTGTGCTCTCTGAGATCACCCAGTTAAATTAGACTCATTACAAAAACAAAGGAGTCAGTTTAAAATGCAAATCAAAAGTTTACTGAAGGTATATCAATCTCAATCTACATACTAAAACAAACTTTAAAAAGAGGTTCCTAACTAACTAAGAGGATTTAGGGTAGAAAGACTCACCCAGCCTACAGTGGTAAGAGGCTGCATGGTGAACATCATGGCATGGTTGCAGGAAAGATGGCTAAACAAAGATAATATAGCTTAAGATGGCTACAGCCTCATGGAGACTCTAACTTAAAAGAGAGCTTACACAGAGCAATAAAATTTAAATTAGGTCATGTGTTGAATGACCCAGCACCCCAGTTGGCTGGAAGTGCCCAGTGAAATAAGAGAAAGGGAATTTGGGAGAACAGAAGCATGCAGGGAAAAACCCTAGACTTATCTTAGGATGTGAATGAGGTACACAAGATTGCTTTTACATTACAATGATTATTTCCCCACATACTACAAGCACTCAACCTGGATACTCAGGTGTCTGCCTTGACCAGGGTGGCTTTTGTACATTTAAAGTTTGTGTGCCAACTACACCCATTCTTTGAAATGCTGGATCTGGCCACAGTGGTGCATGCCTTAGTTACATTCAGTCTGGACTACTGTAACATGCTCTGCATGGAGTTGCCTTTGAAGAGTGTTCAGAAACTTCAGTTAATATGAGGAGCTGTAGCCAGAGTTAACCAGGGCAGATTACAGGGACCATACTACTCTCCTGTTAAAACAGCTCAAATGGTTGCCAGTTTCTTTCCGGTCAGAATTCAGTGTTGGTGATTATAAGGGGGATGTAGAGAAGAGATAAAGTTTCAGGGTGAAGGAAAATATGATTTATTCTTAAAAACAGTCCAATGTGTTTCAGCCTAGAAATATTTAATGGCCTTCTTTAAATGAGTTTCAGAGATACTCTTTTTAGAATCCCTGCAGGCGGTTTAAAAATTGTACTATTCTGAAGAAGGCCATTAAATATTTCTGGGCTGAAACACGTTGGGCTATTTTTAAGAACAAAATAATCTTTTTCAACACCCCAAGACATCCATTCTATTGGGTGTTACTAGTCTGCTTTGCTTTTTGATTATCTATTGTGTGGCTACGGCTTATACAGTTCATGTCCAGGCTATCTCCCTATATGAGCCAGCCTGAGAGGAGAGGCCTTTCTCTTGCTCCTTGAGAGAGAAAGGCGGGGTGGCCTTCTAGGTGACTGCTCTTAGACTCTGGAACTCTCTTCCTAGGGAGACCTGAATGGCCTCCTCTCTGCTGCCCTTCTGCCTGCAGGCAAAGATCTTTTTATTCCAGCAGGCTTTTCAGATGGAAAGTTCGTAAAGAATGGCTGAGGGTGCTGTTTTGTTTTGGGTACTGAACTGTTTTACTGTTTCCCCACTTTCATGGTATTTTATCTTTTTAAGTGCAGTTTTAAATAATTTTAATATTGTCAAAAGTTTAATCCCATTTTAATGTTTACCTTTTGTCTATTTTTAGCTGTATTGTGTTTTTACATTGTAAGCCACCTTGAATTTCCATTTTAGGAGAGAGGCAGGATACAAATAAATATAACAACAACAGTAACAATACCAAGTGAGATAAGCTTCTATGCAAACACAAATTGACCCACCTGTGCTGTCAGTGAAGTCCACAACCCAATTAGGCTGACGTTTTTGGACTTTAGAGCAGCCAGTTTGACAAGGCAGGCTTTTGTTCAGTTACATCAGTTACATTATGTCACCTGGGTGACATAATCAAATCAAAAGCTACAAAACACAGCACAAGCTCTAAGCAACAGTAGCAGATTTTCCTTCTTTAAAAGTGAAATCATAAACCCCATACTTAATTTTCTTGCTTTATGGATGCATTTAAAGAGGGAATTAGGTATAGCGTTTTATTAAACTGCCATTTTTCTTTTTGTAAAATGCTGTTTATGACCAATAGTGTGGAGTGATTAAGAACTTAAAACCTTTATTTAAAAATAAATAAATTAAAGGTCTGGATCCAAAGCACTACTGTTGAGAAGATATTTATTTATTGCCTTTGTATGCCGTCTTTCTCTGGGTGTGGGACCCAAGGTAGTTCACAAACAATAACACAAAGCCAGTTAAAAGTGTAATAAAATTGAAGCACAATGAAAAGACCACCATTTTTTAAATCATAAATCAAACAGTACAAAATCATTTAAAAACATACAAAAGTCATAACTATATGACACACATACCTACCCCTGAAGAAAGTTTCCTGCAAGCAATTTTTAATTAAAAGCCTGCTTAAATGAGAAGGGCTTTGCCTGATGGACATTCAGATCAGGGAGATTATGCCATCACTTCCTAAAGCAAGAAAAGGCAACTTGTGGCTTTCCAGATGTTTCTGGAATATAACTCCCATTATCCCAAGGACCCAGGATGATGGGAGTTGTAGTCCAATCACATCTGGAGAAGGGTGAGTAGCTCACCCTTGTTCTAAGGAAATCACCAGTGGCCAGAGAGAATTCAGCTAAGACAGCCTTTCTCTGGCTTCCTAGGAGTTCTGTATTTGGGAAAGCAAGAGAACAGAAATTTAAGCTAAGGAAATCAAATATATTAACGGAAAGGATGTATATAAATGTAGTGAATAAATAAACAGAATGAAATACATCATGCCATGGCTGGTAGAAAAGATTTTTCTGCCTGGGGTAGAACAGCAAAAGGCAACCAACACCACAGTTAAGATGTATAGCGGCCAAGACTGGTCAATATATTTTGTTAAATAGTTGAGATGGAAAATACCACAAGCACCTCTCCCTGGGAGCAGAAATAAGTTAAATAACTAAACAATGTGCTATATTTTCAGGACAATTGCACACACAACTCAGTTACTCTACTGGGTTGGTCCATATCCCAAAGGCTAGGCCTTCAACAGATCCCATGGGAATTTTAACATACAAAATGTCAAAACTGCAGTCCCATCACCACCTGCATTTGAAAGTCCAGATGTGTGTGTGTATAGAAGTTATTGAAGGAAGATAAGCTCCCAAGCCTTTGAATCTGCAAAATAAATTGCTTCTGTACTTCATGATGGGGCTCAGGGCTTGGGAAAATGATTTTCTGGATTATGGCTCACAGAATCCTTCAGCCAGTGTGGCTACTGAAGGATTGTGGGAGTCTTTGGCTACATCTGCACTGTATAAATAATCCCATTTGACATCACTTTAACTACCATGGCTCAATGCTATGGATTCTGGGGATTTGTAGTTTGTTGTGGCACCAGAGCTCTGTGACAGAGAAGGCTAAATCTCTCACAAGACTATAGATCCCAGGATTTCATAGCATTGAGCCATGTCTCTTAAAGCTGAGTCAAACTGCATTATTTCTGCAGTGCAGATGCAGTCATGGTCTCAAAAAGTGATAGTTTTCAAAATTCTTTAAAAGTCCTAGCCTTAAAAAAATATTTAAAAGTCACGTTTCCAAGCCTTGCTGAGATTTCAGATTGCTGAACCAGGTTAGATCAAATGTCTCCAGATTTCCCCATCTAGCAAGGAGCTGTCCAGCAGTGTAATCACCCCTCCCCTTTCTTCTTTTCCTTTTTCAAAAGCTATCCATTGAATCACAGCTGTGAAGTAAACTCCTGCCTGCCAGGGTCATCCTGAAGATTTATGACACTCCCTGAAAGACTTGGGGTCTATAAAGCTATGAATGGATTACACTAATAACATTGATCATATATTTTTCAATTGAGATAACTTTTTTTAAGGACATAGTGAGTAATAGAACACACCAGAATGAGGACTACTTACTCAGAATGCTGCAATAAATATTGCTGAGGTACCTTGTATTGCAGGGCTATGTGCATTAGATGGCTGGAACAGTGAAGGGGACTAGGGAAAAGTCATATATCTATCTGTTTTAGGGTGGAAAAGTCTTGCTCAGCAGGGCTGACAGGTCTGGCAGTCTGTAGCGTTGCACATGGCTTTATAATATTTATATAATATGTATTAATTGATGAAGAAAGGAGAAAGAAGAGAGAGCCCTGGTGGCGCAGTGGTTAAATGCTGGTACTGCAGCCACAACATTGTGAGTTCGATCCTGTAAGGCTCCAAGGTTGACTCAGCCTTCCATCCTTCTGAAGGTCAGTAAAATGTAGGAACAGCTTGTGGGAGCAATTAGCTAACACATTGTAAACTACTTAGAGAGTGCCTAGTCAATAAAGTGGTGTAGATGTGTAAGGGCTATTGCTAAACAATTTGTAAGCCACTCTGAGAGCCTTTGTGGCTCTATTTACTCTTATTTACCCTAATAAATAAAAAAATAATTTTCCCATAATGCCTAGAACCTTTACCTGTATTTTCATTCCTCCTTCCTTCATTCCTTGACAACTGCATGTAGGGGGCAATCCAGACTTAATTAATAAGACTTAATTAATAAGAAGCAATGAAATCTTAATTCAAAGATGCACTTGCTGGAGGGATTAGGATTAGGCACAAGTCCCTTCTGCTGGTAGAAATGAACTGCTGGTAGGACCTTCTTCTAACAACTGAGATTTGTTTGCAGAGCAATCAGTCAGCAGAAATGGTTCTTCTGGCTAAGGTCTGCCAGCAAAAGAGCAAAAAGGGATGGCAGATAAAGGACAAGGCAAAGGAGGAGCAGCATTCCACCAGATCCAAACCTCCTTCAGCCCAGGGACATATCCACACTTCCAGTTTCTGTCTTGGCTAGGCTGTGTGTGTGTGTGTGTGTGTGTTGGATTTAAACTGTCCTAGCATCCTTGCCAGATAGAATTGTGCCTTAAGTGAGCAAGTAAAGGCAGAAAAGCTGCTCGTTTGGACTACAATTCCCAACCTCAACTGCTGGTGTGGGTTTCTGGGAGCTCTAGTCCCGAAACGTAACCATACCAAGTTCTTTGAAATAGGCAAGTAATACCAGTAAAAGAACAGAAGGATAATAACATGGAAACAACATGGTTTCCATTTATTTCATGTGCTGACCATGTACTGATGATGATGAAAGATCTGCCCAGATGTCTCATGCTGTCTCATCTATAGAGGCTTGATCTATTCCTTAACTTTCAACTAGAAAAAGATTTTTTTTTTAAAAAAAAATGACAAATGTTTATATTTTAAAATATATTTTCTTCAATGATATGAGTTGTACACTTTGCATTTGGAGTTTTTTATTTGTAACTTAGATGAGAACTTTTGCATTTGTTGTGTGCATTTTAGTTATAAACTAATATTTTAAAAATAAATTCAAAGAAAGCCAAACCTCAGCACACATTATATAGTCCTCCTCACCATCCTCTTACTTTGTCAGGCACAAGTTGTGTCTGTCCTGGAGCCAGGTGTCTGGACACTACCTGGATGAGGAGGCCACCTACCAAAAGGATCTGTGAAGAGAGAAGTTGTGCAAGTCTACTTATATCCAGCCAATCACAGCTCAGGAATGCTGTGAAGGGGTACCTATGGAATGGGGGGAGAAGATACCGCCTAGAGATTTGCCTTCTATGGAGTAAGACAGGATAAGATGGAATAGTGTTTGGGCAGTGTGAGACAGGAAGATCTGAACAGAGTTTTGGGACCTGGGAATGTGGAAAAAGGTCAGGGAGTTCATGTTTATTTTAATTGTTATATAATACATTCTTTCTGGTTTTATCTTCTACAACTGTGTCTGAGGTGACAGGGAGAACTGGTCACACTTTACCATACCGAACCTGCTGATCAGCACAGCACTTGTCCAGAATAGCAGCCATCTTGAGACCCAATGTTAAGGATAAAATGGTAAGGTGAGTTACAGGAGTCTAAGGATTGGAAATTGGGGGGGCCAATTTAGGAGATCCATCACAGGATCTAGCACTCTGATTTTTGTCCATGGAGAGGCTATGTAAGCTCCCAGCCACTGCCAGCACCACCTCCAACACTGATGGGAAGTCACTTAGCACATGTAGGATTATTATATTCCATGAAAACTAATAACCTCCTATAATAAGTACAACTATGTCCCATAGCACTGCTAATTGGGCTTTATCATGATTAATGATCCCTGAATTATATTGTATTATACAAATGATATGAAAAAAAATAGTTTTTTTTAGAGAGATGCACTAGCATGCCACCAATCTGGGATGAACATGACAGGAGGGTGACAAAAATTGGTGAAGTGTATACAAATCTGAATTACAGTGCTTTTTTTTTTAGCCTGTATACAATCAGGCCTAGATCAAGACATGTATGCAGCCATGATAATTTCCATATTTAAAAAAAATATTCAGAATCCTGTTAAATCATTAATAATTAAGTCAGTTATCTTATATTTGCTAATCTCATTCTGTCGTTTGTAAATGATATTTCTTATCTGATTAGTGTTTATTGAAATGATATTGAGTTGGGTTTTTGCATTTAATTGGATTTTAACAACAATTATTTCATTACAGTTTCAATCCAGAATTAATGGGCTAATGTTCACATGGATCAATTGTGTAAATGTGATGTTTGGGATAGTTTTTCTCATGACTGAGAGTGCCTGTTTGGTTTCTTGTATTATGGAGGGATTTCTGAACTAATCACACCCTGTCTCTGTGGGCTAGGTAGCAAGATTGAAGAATGATATCAAGAAAGCATGAAGTTTACACAAATAAGAAATGTTGCATGGGTTAGCTTTAGGACAGGTCAGAAATGTTCATGGCATAAATCTAACTGTTATTTTTAACTACATTAGATCCTAGCCTGCTAGGTCAACACTTGCATAGAATGCTAGGTCAACACTTAGATAAATCCACTGATTCACTTGGTTTCCTCTTGTTGAGATTAACAATTAGCCCCTGGCATTTGGGAAAAGAAAGGCCAAAGGGATTACAGAAGCCCATCTATTCTTGTTCTCCTTCCATCTCAGGATTCCAGAGAACAGAAGAAACAGAAGGAAGAGTGGGACCAGATTAACCAATGCAATGACTTGAGCTACTATTCAAGTCATTGCATTAGTGACTTGTTTTTACCAATTAGATTTGGCCGTACCAAGGAAAATTTTATTAATTTACTTAATTAGATTGAAATTTGAATGGTTTGATTTTGTTTCTATATACACACAACTGGGGCAGCACATTGTTTATTTCACTGTTTATCTACAAACAATATTAATGAATAAATACATGCACACATGTATGCAATTGTCTGACTATCTCTTTTCATTTAGGAATTTATAAAACCACATGGCACAGCTGTGCCCTCAGCTGGCTAATACACACACACACACACACACACAAGCTGTACCTGGTGTAACATACACCATTAAAAAAACTCCCCCAAAACACCTGGTAGACCTCACAACAACCCTTTAAAGTAGGCCAGTGGATTTTTAAATTCCTCCTCCCCCTTCTCAATGTTCCACACTTTCCCCAGAATTGCTGAGGGTGACTCGCTCTGTTGCCCTGCCACTGCTGCCGTCAGTTGACTGCCTGGGTCCTATTGCAGGCAGCCTGCCACTGCTGCATTCAAGGAGAATGCCTTTTGTCCCAATGAGATCCCGCAGTGATTTGCCGTTTTCGGAAGGAGAGCGCCAAAAACTGTAAAAACTGTACAAGAAAAGTGTTTGCCTCTTTTTGCAAAGTTTTTTTTTTTAATATGCAGAAATGCGCATTACTGCCCATTTAGACAACTGATTTGCAGCACAGCTTGTTCTGGAAGTGGAAAACTGATTGGTCAGACATGTGCAGGGGGCAGGCTTGCTGGCAACAAAGTGGCCAAAAGTGCCATTTGGGAATTTTGCAGTGCTGAGGCGGCCAAACAGCTTTTTCACACTTTCACATCTTAGATCTAAAGTTTTTTTTTAAAAAATCTGTGCAGCGGCAGCAACTTGTGGAGAATAATAACATGAGGATTTTACTCCCAGCCACTATCTTGATTTGCAGGCGTGGTTGCATGTGAATTTCAAACAGCGATAATTTTGCATACCAGTGATCTTGCCCCAAAACCACAGATACAAATGAACGCTGATGAGATTTTGCATTAATGTACAGCAAAACACATTATATCACCTCATCTAGACAAGCCCCTTATTTTTTTGTTTTTGTTTTTGTTTTTAATCTTATGAGAACTAGATACACAACATGGAAGGTGATATCCTTAGGGATTTGGATGGAGACAACTGTTTTTGTGTTAGCAAGAGAACTATTATACGTTTAATTGCTTTCAGCTACTTCATTCTGTTATAGTCTTGGATCATATTTGGTGCTTTCAATAGACTTTTTATTCAATTCTCCTAGAAGGCATCTTTAGTCCTATTTTTGGAGGAAAGTTAGGATTTAAAATACAGTACAAGAATTAAGTAAGCAAATAAATACTCCAAGGCTGCATCTGCACTGTGGAAATAATCCAGTTTGATACCACTTTAACTGCTATGACTCAATGCTATGGAATCCTGGGATTTGTAGTTTGTTGTGGCACGCGAGCTCTCTGACAGAGAAAGCTAAATATCTCACAAAACTACAAACCCCAGAATTCCATAACATTGAGCCATGGCAGTTAAAACGGTGTCAAACTGGATTATTTCTGCAGTACAGATGTAGCCTATATTAAGAGGGAAACATAGTCACATAGACTTCCGGAGCTGTGAAAAGAAAGAAAAAAGATGTATGATGATATAATGCTTAGGTTGTGAAATGCCAAGTACTTTTCATATGATAGTGAACTTTCTTGCAATCCATTGAAATCAATTAGAACTAGAACGCTAAACTTTTCAAGGCTTGCCCTTTAAGTCCCTTTTTATTGGATGAAGGTGCTGGAGCATTTTACAGGAATGGCTGGAGTGTTAAAAATAAGAATTGGTATAATCCATAGTCAACCACCTGTATAGGCAAGACCCAGACAAATATAGATTATGCACATATAAACCAATAAGAAGAAAATAGAAGCAATATGTGTGTGTACAGCAGCTAAATTATCTACAGTTTTAAGAGTTCCTAAATAATCATTGATTTCAATGTGGTTATGGTTCATTGAGCCAAAAATTAGTTTCTTAAAAAGGCTCTCATGTCTGATTTATATCACAGGCCTAGTAATGCCAAAGCCACTGTTAAACTTTAGATTAAAGGAACCCCCCTGGATAAATGGAAACAGTGATACCAAGGACTGTATGAGAGGGCAGGGTGAGAAAATGATGATGCAAATACTGTACACTTTCTGCAGTACTATGCCAGGAGTAACAAACCCAAACAAGGAGCATCTACTAGTAACATCCACTCATTGTTACTAGATCAGTCTTGATTAAATGAGGTTGGGACTGTCTTATGAAGGAGTACCTCACACACTAACACAGCTATAACACAGCTGTCATTTTTAGCACCATGGACAGTAACCAGATCACTGATAATTTAGGACAGCATATCTCAAACTATGAGGGGAAAGACAATTTCCTCCCCCCACACATGTCAGAGATTGGGGCTAAATTTATTACCATTGGCTATAATTTTTTTTTCCTGGAAGCTTGCCAGGGACTGGCAGACAATGGTTCATGGACCAACACTGCTCCATGGGCCACCACTATGGGTAGCTTGATCTAGGAACCATTTTTTTCTGGTTTTCTTTTTCTTTTTCTTTTTTCTTTTCTTTTCTTTTTTTTTGTTGAAATATGTCCTAGATACATCCAAGGGAATAAGCAAAGTTAAGAGCTTGAAAATCTACTTTTAAATGTAATTTGTTACATTTACAGTTCTAATGGCTTCCTGTAAAGGTAGTTAGTTACTCATATAGTTACTATTTTAAAGTAATTATTTACTTTCTCATTTCTCAGGAGTAGCTAATTAGTTGGCTTTAGTTACTTTTAAAGCCATTTCAATACAGCAGGGTGAGGCAAAGCATAAGCCAGCATTTGGACCATGTGATATTTCTCCAGTACAATTTCATGATGTTACACCATATCACTATAAAATGAGTAAATTTATAATTTTAATGTAATGTAGTTACTCTTCCATTACTGGGGAAAAGAAAACTAATTACAAGGATTTTATATGCAACTAATTGTTCCAATTTCTGACAAAGATCTGCAGGCAAAAGCCAAATGCTAATATATATTAAAGACCTTTTGTTTACATGACATACTTCACACATTACCTATGTGGCAATCAAAGGATTCTTTGCATGCAGAATAGAGGGCAATACAAGAAAAACAGCAATACACCTCAGAGAATTTATAAAGAACATATTTGACTGATCCTATCAATAAAAGTCCAAATATTCTGAGCTACAGGATCAGGTCTACTGTTTGTTCCTACCTGTAAGAAGTATTAAATTGTTTCTGTCACTTGAGGGCAAAAACAAAGAATTAGAAATATGTCAAGATTATAAATCTCCACAGGGATATAATTACACTTTGCAGATCTGGGGATAAATTTTAAGAGTACAGACTTAAACAAGATGTTGTGGTCGATTGTGCCTCCAGAAATGCTTCCCTAAAGTTCAAAAGAATTACAGCACTGCTTGACTCTGCATCAGAGAATTTATTCAGATGGCATAGAAATTATATTTTTACCTAAAAAGGTTGGCTCACATGCCTATTAGTCTTGCTTTAGTCTTCTTGAAACATATCAAAACAGATACAGTATATGAAATACTGAGAAAATGGAAAATACTTTGGCAATATTAATTGTTTCATAAAT
Organism: Gambelia wislizenii; assembly: GCA_030847615.1. NCBI lineage: Eukaryota > Metazoa > Chordata > Lepidosauria > Squamata > Crotaphytidae > Gambelia > Gambelia wislizenii. The sequence continues at coordinate 99,267,638 of JAUMIR010000003.1, read as the reverse complement.
ACTGTCAGGTAAGATATGCTATTTTATTTCCTTTTTAAAACCTTCTTATTGAAAAACCAATAACTTGCCATTTGCTTGTACTTTTCTAGGCATGCAGACCAGATATATTGCAGAAAGTAAAGCTTAAAAAAGGCTAGAGGATTCTTTTCATTTCACAAAAAAAGGAGAACACCATCATTTACATTTAAAATGTTAGTTTGCTTTTTTAAAAAACCCAAAACCATCAATGTACAATACCAAAAAGCTACAAAACCACTCTGCTACAATAAAAAGAATTGGAGATATTGGGAAAATGTCATCTTAATGTGTTTTTAAATGTCACATTTACCTTGCAACCGATTGGTAATGAGTCACTCAATAAGGCACAACTGGCATTACTGATGTATTGGTGGTAGCTCAGATATCTTTAGTGGTCTACTCTTGTATGATCAAATTTATGATAGGAGGAATTATAAGCCTGTATAGCTGGTGGATTGGAAGGCTGCACAGAGGGATCAGCTAGGCTGATCAGTTAGTCAGCTTCAGTTCTTGAAACCTTGTGGTCATTTTCCAGTGGAACAGCTCAAAGAGCTGCAGCACCAGGCTAATGATAATATCTATGCTTTTAAAATACAATACAATACAATACAATACTGACCTCTTTATATAACCTGCTCCAAAATGATCTAAATTTGGCACATGCACTTACGGAGAACCAGCATGGTATAATGGTTTGAGGTTTGGACCAAAACTCTGGGAGACCAGTATTTGAATCTCTGTTCAATCTTAGAAACCCACTGGGAGACTTTGGACAAGTCATACTCTTTCCACCTAAGAGGAAGGCAGTGCCAAAACATGTCCTCTGAACAAAACATTGCCAATAAAACCCTGTGATTGGTTCACCTGAGGCTTGCCATAAGTCTGAAATGACTTGAAGGGACAGAGCAATAAACGTGCACTTACATACTTCTGCAGAAATGCTAGGCTAGCTCTCATTAATGTATCAAGCAGGAAATTAATACCTTTGAAATCAAGATCAGATCTCCAGGCCTGCTTTGATTGTTTCAAGAAGTATCTGCACTATCCTGCTATAGTAATAATAAATAATAATAAAATTTATTTATATCCTGCCCCTCTACAAAACACAATCGGGGTGGCTTACAACAATTAAAATATACATCCCGGACCCTCAGTCCCACCCCCCCTTAAAATACAATTAAATAATTCTGGAATTAAAACATACTTTAAAAAAATACAAAAAATAAAAATAAACAACGGACAGTGGCCGTAGCGAGGTTGGGACAAGCTAGATTTTCTTTTCTTTCCTCTCCTTTTCTTTTCTTTTCTCTCTCTCTCTCTCCCTCTCTCTCTTTTTTTTGTTTTTGTTTTTGTTTTTGATGGCTGGGTATCTATTCAGGAAAGTCCTGCCGGAAGAGATCCATCTTAAGAGCTTTTTAAAAGCTATTTAGAGTGGGGTTATGATGGATCTCATCCAGCAGGCTTTTCCATAATCTGGGAGCAATAGCCGAAAAGGCCCTCCGGGAGGTCGAAAAAAGCCTAGTTTTTAAAGGTTGTAACAAATTCCTCCCAGAGGACCTGAGTGCACGGGGAGGGTTATATGGAAGGAGGCGGTCCTGAAGATAGGTTGGACCCAAGCCATTTGGGGCTTTAAAGGTGATAACCAACACCTTGTACTGGGCCCGGAAACTAATGGGCAGCCATGGAGCGATCTTAAGATTGGTATTATATGGTCTCTTCTGGATGTACCCGAGACCAGTCTGGTTGCCATATTCTGTACTAGTTGAAGTTTCTGGACCAAGCACAAGGGTAGCCCCATGTAGAGTGCATTACAGAAATCAAGACAGGAGGTTACCAGAGCATGTACCATGGTCTCAAGATCCTTGACTTCCAGGAAAGAGCGCAGCTGGCGTATCAGCCAAAGCTGCTAACAGGCACTCCTGACCGTCTCATTTTCCTGATTCGTCATCTGGAGCGATGGGTCCAGGAGCACCCCGAGACTGCAAACATAGTTCTTGGAGGAGAGCGTGACCCCATCCAGGACTAGAGATTGTATCTCAATGCCTGGGTTCGGGGCTACTATCGTGACTACATCTGTTTTATCCAGATTCAGCTGCAATTTGTTTTTCCTCATCCAGTCCATTACTGCCCTAAGACAATCATAAGAGAAGTCTGAGGCCATGTTAACTGTCACAGCTCCATCCTGGGATTTTTTGTTTGGTGGGGTACAGTAGCATCCCCTCATCCGTGGATTCGCCATCCATGGTTTCAATTATCCATGGTTTCAGTTTCAGCACAGATGCCATACAGTCTTCCTAGAAAATGCATCCTCTCTAGCCATTTTCTAGGTCCTCCAAGGCAACTCTATGGTATTTTAAACTGGAAGTCCCATTATTTTCAATGGCATTCGCTATTATCCATGGTTTTTGCCATCCACGTTGGGGCCCGGAACCAATTCCCCGTGGATGGCAGGGTGCTACTGTACTTAGATCACTCTGATAGAAAGCACTAGTTCTGTAGTTCAGGGGAGTGGGCTAGAGACCTATAGCCAAAAAAATGTCAGCACATCACCAAATGACAAGTCTCAGGATTCCATAAGACAGAGCTATGACAATTAACGTGGTATCAAAATAATTTAACAATGGAAGGCAAGTATACCCCTGTACTCTGTCAGCACAATTGTGTATAGTTGGTAGGAGCTAGAGTTCCTACTTTTAGCATTAAATGGTCTACTCTTCTCCTAATTTCATGTTCTCAAGCAGGTGAGATTAATCACTGTCACTAGTTGGTTTATTCTATACTGTGATCCTGACCTTGAACTGATGTCCATGAAATCTTATAAAGACATAAGAAGCAACTGTCATGGGACAACTCTTATATGACCCAACAGAGTGTTTACTATACTCAAGTATCATAGTAGATCTGTTCTCAGTTATACATTAATAATCTTTTCAATAGTTATAGGAGATTATCACACTACACTGTTATAGCACTATTATTCCACTTTAACTGCTACGGCTGCCTCCTGTGGTATCCTGGGATTTGCAGTTTAGGGAGGGGCATTTAAAACTCTCAGCCAGAGAGCTCTTCAGCCTCACTAAACTACTAACCCAGAATTCTGCAGGAGGCAGCCATAGCAGTTAGAGTGGAATATTAGCACTATAACAGTATAGAATGATAAAGTCCATAGTTTCACCATATAATTCTGGGACTAGTTTGGTGCCCATGCTGAGAATTCTATTAGAGATATCAAGCCTCTGTCCCCAACCCCCTATCCCATAGTTCTCTGGAATGAAACAAAATCAGTTTAAATATCAAAGTCATGGCAGTAAAACCCTTGCCCTTGTTGGGACTAAAAACAGAATTTTAGGTTGCAATTCTGTGCATAACTACTTAGGAAAATTTCTACTGAGGTAAATGAGATTTACTTGCGAATATAGGACTACATGCTTACTTAATGTAAAATAGAAAAACTTTGAAAATCCAACGATGTGATTATTCATGTGTTTTGGTGAAACAAAACAATGACCCCACCCCTCCAGAAATAACATTCACAGCATCCCAGGTGCACAATGATCCACTAGGAAAAAAAAAAAGAGGTTGCATTGTTATATTGGCTGACATTACATATGGCATGGGTACATTGAATGGGAAGCATCATGATGCAACCTGAAGTCTATTGCAGCTGTAAATATTGGTTGATATACCAGATTCTAGGAAACAAGAGAGACTGTCTACTACTAAACTTCAAGCACTATAGGCATCATCCTGAGAAAAGAGCATAGGAAGTGCTCCTGTCTCAGCATGATGTTTAGACCTGAAAGTCTAGTTCACTATTAATGAAGAGAAAGACATCAAAGAACTGTTAAGGATCACACAGAGGCTAGAGGAAGAGGGAATTAAAACACCTTGGCATTATCATCTTTAAAACTGCGCTGCATTTTAAAACAACAACACATTGCATTGCAAATACATATTTCCAAACCATTGATTTCAATATCTGTTAGAGCAACTTAGGGAGCTGGGTATGTTTAGCCTGGAGAAGAGAAGGTTAAGATGTGACATGATAGCCATGTTTAAATAGCTGAAGGGATGTCATACTGAGGATGGAGCAGGCTTGTTTTCTGCTGCTCCAGAGACTAGGACATGGAGCAATGAACTCAAACTACAGGAAAAGAGATTCCAACTAAACTAATGTTTAGAAGAACTTCCTGATAGTAAGAGCTTTTTGGCAGTGGAATGAATGCACTGCCTCAGAGTGTGGTGGAGTCTCCTTCTTTGGAGGTTTTTAAACAGAGGCTGGATGGCCATCTGTCGGGAATGCTTTCTGTATTCCTGAAGGGCAGGGGGTTGGACTAGATGGCCCTTGTGGTCTCTTCCAACTCTATGATTCTATGTTGTTATTTGCTGTTAAGTTGTCTTCAACATATGCAATCCTATGAATGAGAGACCTCTGAGATCCCTGGTCATAAACTGCTCTGCCCAGGTCTTACAGACTCAGGCCCATGGTTTCCATTCTTGAATCCACCCATCTGTTATGTTTTCTTCTTCTCCTCCAACTGCCTTCTACTTTACTAAGCATTATCCTCTGCTGCTGCCCTGCTATGAATCATGCCCTCTCATGAAATATGTCCAAATTATGATAGTTTCAGTTTAGGATATTGCAACATAATCTGCCTCATAATAGCCTTTAAAGCCACAGAAAAAGGAGTGGGGGAGTCTTCTAATCATGTCAGTTGTCATTGTCTTCCACGGCCCTGGTGGGGGTGAAGAACACATGCTGGTTTTACTACACTTCCTCTCACAGCTCCTCCAAGCTGAATGAGAACTCTAATGATGCCAAGCCTCTGAAGCTGTGGTTCCTCTCAGCAGCTGTAACAAGAGTGGTGACTAGAGTGGATCAGCTACCTCTGTGCCAAGGGAACCGTCGACCACTACTGGGTAGGTGGAAACTTGAGACAAGGCCTTCTTGGTGGCTGCCTCTTGATTGTAGAATTCCCTCCTAAGAGGAGTGTTTTTCCTTCACTGTTGTCCTGTCGGTGGAAAGTGAAGTTCTTTTCACTCTAATGGGCTTTTCATAGGCTTCAGTTTTATAGAATCATAGTTTTATTCATCTGTTTTGTTTTGGCTTTGAATTCCCTTTTCAACTGCATTGATATTTTATTGGTGTAAACCAATAAACCCTGTGGGTGTTTTTTAAGAGAGCTGAAAGTGGGTATGAGAGCCTTCTGTAAATAAAATCTGAAATAGCTAACCAAGATTCCAGTCTTAGGGGACATCCACACTAGAGAAATAATCCAGGTTGAAACTGGATTGTTTGCCATGGCTCCTTCCTATGGAATCCTAGGATTTGTAGTTTGGTGAGGCACCACACTCTTTGGCAGAGAAAGGTAAAGACCTTGTAAAACTACAAATCCAGGATTCCATAGGAAGGAGCAATGCAAATAATCCAGTTTCGAACTGGATTATTTGTGTAGTGTGAATTCCTCCTTAGATATGCTAACAACAGAATATATATTCCATGGAACTTTGTGGGACTTGACGAAACAGGCCTGGAATTATGCTTCATTTTGTATAAACCTGTGCTACAGCATTTGCCTTTTTCTGTGTCAGTCTCCTTCTTTGATGTGTAAAGCCTTTTCTGCTTGCAGTATGTACTTGCCCTTTATCATCACACAAAGGCCACCATTTTAAATGTGCTCCATTACATCTTCCATAGCAGCAGATTGTTATGTCACTGGGCATGATTACGAGTCAGTGTGTGTCAAAAGCTTATGAGACAGTATGTGTCACAGTTACACCCCTCCCCATAAGCATAGATGGACTATGGACAGAGATATTGCTTATGCAAATAGAGTTATTCTCACTAATGATCAACATCATGGAAAGGATATTGCAGTGAAGCTGAGCTTCATTTTTAAAATGTTGCCTAAGTACTAGAGATCTTCCCAATGCTCATGTTCCCCTTTAAACTCTGTCATTTGTACAGCCTATTAACCTTTAACTTTATGACTCTCTGAACATGAAATACTGGAAGCATTTAAGCCTGAGAATACTGGAGCCATGACTTCTTACTTGGCAAAAGAGATGAAGCACATTCTTTTAAATCAGTCATTTTTAAACCTCCCCCCCCCTCTCACACACACACCATACATGAGATATTTTTTAAAACTTTCATATGGGTGTTATTTATAATAAATATTTCACCAATTCAAGCCTTTCTCCAGTATATTTAAGTAGATAATCACCATTTCCATTATAATTAAGGCTTCCCCACTGTTCTCCTGTAGCCTTATAAATATTAAATACAGTACAACCTTACTTATCTAAATTGCCTGGGGAAGGTTAGAAAAACAATAAACAGAAGTTTGAATAAACAAGAATTTTACTCATGCATGGTGACACTGACCTTGAATTATATTGTGGGCCCACTGTGAATTTGGGGGTAAAAACCACTGAGAATTGGGATTACTAGAGTCGTAATACTGCTATGTTTCTCTTACTGGCAAATCCAGTTTATCAGGAGAATTGCCAGTGCTAATTGGATTGTTTCAGGGTAGTATCAATGGAATTTTCCAATGAAGAAATGAAGTATAACTTCACCAACTCCAGGAGAGAGGCCACAAGGTATTTTGGCTTTTTTAAAATAAAAAAAAGCCCCTAGACTGGCATATGTGTGTTTGCATTTGGTCCTAGGAGTTGTAATGAGTGGGATGCTATCAGAGAAATACCCCATCTTCACGTTCACCATTTCCTAGCACTTGAAAAACTTACTGTGTGAACAGTTGATTCCAGATTTTGGAAGCTTTATCCCCCCAGAAGTAACATTTTCAAGCTCTGATACATACCACTGAAGTAGCTGGTGTTGACTACCATTTGGATCTACATGCAGAAATATTAATAAGAATCTGCTAGCACTAAAATAGACATCCAAGAACAAATCAAAATTGTATTCTCACTAGAAACCAAAATGACTAGACTGAGGCTATCATACTTTGGACAGCTCATGACAATACGACTCACTGGAAAAGATGATCATGCTTGGTACAGCAGAAGGCACTAGGAAAAGAGGGGGACCACATTACAGATGTATTCAATCAATCAAGAAAGCCATAGCCCCAAGTCTGAGAGACCTGAGCAGGGCTATTGATGTTCAGGGCTCTGGGAGGTCTCTCATTCATAGGTACACCATACGTTGAAGTCAACTTGATCGCAAATGACAACAGCAATAAAATATGCCATGATTAGAAACTAAACATATGTTAAACAATTCCATTGCTCTTGCTCTCTCTGAAGAATTTTATTAATTTTTAACGTGGTAGTTCACTGTGCATTTCTCCACTGTATCAATCATGACTAGACCATTCAACTAGCTCTATTTACAACAAAAGTTGAAAGCAACAGCAAGGCTATCTTTCCCCCACACCTGCACAGCAAGGCTACAATCTATCATTCAGGTGGAAAAGGTGTAATTCATGATGTCTTCTCTTGTGGCTTAACAAAAAATCCAAGAATTTGATTTTTAAAAACTTACAGCCAGGATTTAAAGATGTTTTGGAATACTTTGACAGTGGATGCATTTTGATCACTGACAGGCCCTTGGTGAGGGTGTCCTTCAGTCTGCTAAATGCTGCCCTATGTACAGAATGAAGCATAACACACACACACACAGTCCAGCTTCCTAGATGTTCACCCTTCCATCTCTTCTGTGTACTACCATTCCTGTGTGCTTGTCACTAAGCATCTTGTCTCTCTGGATTTCTCTGGGCTTGTCTAAATGACAAAAATACTCCTCATAGAATTCTAGGAGTATATAAGTTGTCTAAATGGCATCCCACATCACTCCGCCATATTTGGAAGGAGGGGCCCCAAAAACTATACAGGAAAAGACTTTGCGGCTTTCCCCATATTTTTTAAAAAGCTGTGTAGGGAATGCACATTCCTGCTCATTGGGACAACTGATTTACTTTGCTGAGCATTCCCAATAACAGCAGAACTAGAAAGCTAATTGGTTAGACGTAAGCAGGGGGCGTAGCACCCAGAACCACTCTGTTGGATTTTTGCCATAGCAATCATGTTCTGAGGCAATGAAACAGCTTTTCTCCTTTTTTTCTATTTATTTAAGCAGAATATCACACTTTCGCACCTTAGATATGCTTAAAAAAAAAACTGTTCAGCAGCGGTAACTGGTGACAATAAAACCATGAGTAATTCACTCGTGCCCACCATCTTGATTTACAGGCATGCCTATTTGAACAACAAACATATATGGTGTGAAGTTGAAGGCTTTCACAGCCAGCATTCATAGATTTTCCTTGGGTTTGTGAGCCCGGAAAAAACCAAGGAAAATCTAAACATGTATGGCTTTGCATGGCTGCGATCTTGCAAAAAAAACCCAACAACACGTGGAGACAAATGAAAGCTGCTGCAAATTGGCATTAGTGTACATCAGTCCACATTCGCCCCCACTCATATAGACAAGCCCTCAGTATATTCTAATGCGAAGAGTGCCTGTACTCATGACTCATGGGCAGAAGACGCACTCTCCTTACCAAAACTTCAGCTGTGCTTTAATCCCAGTTGTTTTACTTCCTATAGTTCTAAACTTCCTATATCTGGTGGATTGCCAGTACAATACCATTGGATTGCTTAATTATTTTCTGTTTTATTTAGCATCTGTCATGGCATTATTTTTTTAAAAAAAGAAAAGATGACTGGCATAATTAATTGCCATGTGTGATTGAAGTATTTGTCCTTATCCAGTATGGAACCTTTAATGTGAAACATTAAAGTTCCACCTCTTGCCTTTCCAGTCTTAATTGCATACCTTATTGTTTAACATGCACTGTGCAGTGGATTGCATTGCATTAAGATAATGATGGTTATCCTGTGATCTCAATGCAGTTTCCAAGTTGAGGGAAGTAATAGTCCCCTTATATTCTGCTCTGGTCAAGCCTCACCTAGAGTACTGTGTTCAGCCTCATTTTAAGAAGGATATAGACAAGTTGGAATGGATTCAGAGAACAATGATGATGATAAGAGGTATGGTGAACAAAACATATGAGGAGAGGTTGAAGAAGCTGGGCATGTTTAGCTTGGTGAAGAGAAGATTGAGTGGCGACATGATCACACTCTTTAAATACCTCAAATGCTGCCACAAAGAGGAGGGTGTTGGCTTGTTCTCCGCTGCCTCAGAGGGTAGAATTAGGTTGTAAGTCACAGGAGGGTAGATTTTTGATTGAACATTAGAAGGAACTTCTTGACAGCAAGAGCCAATTGGGCAATGGAACTAATTGCCTAGAGAGGTAGTGGGGTCTCCTTCTCTGAATGTCTTCAAAAAGAGGCTGGACGGCTACTTGTTGAGGATGCTGTAGCTGGAGATCCTGCACTGAACAGGAGGTTGGACCTGATGGCCCACAGAGCCCCTTCCAACTCTAAATTTTTATAAATAAAAGCATAACAAAGTTAGACTACAGTCCTGTTGGTTAGTCCTAACTAGAGTAGACACATTAAATCAATTGTTGAATGGGTAGTCAAAACATAGATAAATACCACTGATTGAATGAGAGCACTTTAGTTGGGACTAACAAGAGGATTTAGGCCTCAAAGTGCATTTTAAAAACACAGAAATGAGGAAAAATGTAGTACCCACCCTGGAGCCAGCCTAGCTTTCCTTGTTAGGGAGTTTCGGTGCCAGGAGCAGCCACTGGGAACATTAGAACACAAAAGAGTAAGAAAAGGAGTACTCTGAGATCAGACCAAAAGCTTATCTAGTCTACCATTCTGTCCACACAGTGGCCACTCAGAAGTCCACAGGAAGCCCACAAGCAGAAAATGAGTGTGCTAGTGCCATCCTACTCATGTTTCTCATACATATGTTAAGTCTAACTTCTAGACAGGATCTAGCTGTCTTCTCCTAAATAGAACAGAAGTGCAAATAAGTGAGGAAGAATGGGTTAGGCTTTGATTGTGTGCCCATTTGTTTGGCTCTTTGTTTCAGTGTCATTCCATTTTTTAATATTTACCTAAAGTTCTCATCTTTCCAGACCCCATTTAATGGTTAGTATAAGGCCAGACTGAAAGATAATATATTGCGACTGCTATATTATTTATTTCAAAGCCAAGTTATTGATTATTGCCCACTGAAAGTGACAAATGGCATCTGAGAAAGGCACGGTCAGCGAGTTCTATTAAAAAAATGATAGTATTGCTCATGGATTGTTAAAAGGTTCAGTTTAGGTACTTTATAGGTTTATATCCATCACAATTTAATGACCAAATGATGAAAAATTTGAGTCATGGGAACCATTCCTTTCTGTTCAAGTTTAATGTTCAAGCAGTTAGCAAAATAAGACACTTCGGGTGTGAAAGTTTTACACACTCAGACCTAATAATACATAACAGAGTAATTAGCTTTAGTGTTACTGTTTCCTGCTTCTCCAAACACTGGGACCATATGAGATAAATGGTTAAAATTATTGCTACTCAAATAAATTGATATTTGGTTTTTTTAAAAAAGGAGGATCTGTATTGAAGATACAATTAGACCAGAATGTACCCTTATGAACATTGTCCTTCATGAGTGGGAATGGGATGCTCTTTAGAACCGGATCTTCTAAAAGTTTCTTTTTTGAACCACAGCTCCTTATGGCCATGTTGGGTGGGGTGGCAGGGTGGGGGGAAGGACTTATGATAGTTGTACTCCAAAAAGAAAATTTTTCCAAGCCCTCTTCAGAACACAGGCTGCTTTCATGCTAAAGAAAGTGGGAAAGTCTCCTGCTGCTAGACTGGTGAATGTTTCAGGTCAAATTGACATAAACAAAATGGTGCATTGAGAATGTAGAACAAAGGAAGATTTGTATGTAAATGGTTGAGTTTGAACAAAATCTTCATATTTTGCTTTGGAAATTTTAGCATTGGGAGCACTTTGCATTTTAACTTTCACCAATAAATTTGAAAATACTAATGATAAGCATCAGCATCCTCAGTCAGTATTATATGTCAAGGACAGAATTCCCAATTGTGGAGAGAAACTGCATGCATTACACTCCTCTGTACAGATACATGGACAGACACCAACGCGTGGACAGAAGGGTGAGCCAGGATTGAGGCGATAGATAGGGATGTGGGCAAAATACTTATCCTCTAACATTTTACAGATGAAAACTGGAACACATCTGGCGATGCAATATCAGAGTGCAGTCATGATGGCAAAAGTAATTAATGAGGAAAAATACACAAGCGAGACAAGGCTGAAGTTTTGTTTTGTTTTGTTTTTGCCTGGGTCCATAGGAAATGGTGAGATTCTGGGTATTTTCTTATAGTGCTTTACTGGGCCCTACCCTGGCTTGCCCCTGTTTCAGCCTCATATTGGCCCCGGGGTGGTGATGACTGTCGGGTGACAGATTGGGACAAATGCCCTGCATCACATGGATTGCAGGGTTCTGAGATGGGGGCAAGCTGAGGTATTTAGCCTGTGTAGATAAAACCAAAGTTAAGCTGAAAAGTGTGATCATGTACGCTAATTCTTGTTCTAAGAAGTAACAAGCCATTCAGACATGCTCAAAAGAATAAACCCATTGTCCAACTCATTCCTCTGGGGTAATCCAGGATCATTTCAAGCAATTCCTCACAATGTTTATTTTCTGATATCAAGGCGACACAGTCCCTTATCTCTTAGACTGAAGGATTGAGGGTCCTTGCCACTTGTAAGCTAATCAGGATTCTATCTGGGGTCACGTGCCATCATCTTCTGTCCACCTGAGTGCCCAGGTTGTTATGGTGGTTAAACTAAACAGTCAGAGTTAACGTCAGCATTCTTAAGTATTGAAATTCCAGGATATTTAAATGGGAAATGAGCAGGCTCCTGGTATACTTTAGGCTATGTATTATATGCATTCATAGATATATAAACATAGGATTTCCCTTAAAGAGAAACACAGACATAGCAATGTCTTGGCACTCAGCTTCACTACCTTACCTTACCTTACCTTATGTTACATTACATTACATGTAAGGCATCCTATATTCAGTACATTACATCATATGTCCATCAAGATGTTATCCTTTCATCAGGACATTTCATAGGGACTTTATCTCTCTATTCAGCTTTTTAACAGGCTTGGTAATAATTATCACATGTGAGAACATGACTCTTCTAAAGCATTGAACATAGCCTTTTATCCCTCAGCATCATCTTCTTCTTTCCATAGTTTCATTCAGTGTCTCCTAAGGCATTATACAGGCATTTCATAGAGGCTTTTACATGAACTCAGATATACATTCTCATTTGCCTGAGGAACTATTCATCTCTACCAGGCTTCTGTGAATACACAGATATTCAAGGGTCAATCTCCTTGAGCATTCTTAATATTTTAACATTTGTTACTACAGTAGCACCCCCACATTCGCTGATTCACCACCCGCAGATTCAATTATCCACAGATCATGATGGTAGGGTGGGTGGGAGGGACAGGGAGGGAAGAGGCGAGCTCATGGAGTGGGGGGTTCCAGCATGGCGGGCAGGTGGCTGGGGGTGGGAGGAGAGTTCTGGTGCGATGGAGCTGGTGGGTGGGGGAGGGAGGGAGGAACTCATTATCCATGAGCTCGCCTTCCCCCTCCCTTCTCCACAGGCAGGCGGAGGGTTCTGGCATGGCAAATGGGCAGGCAGTGGAGGGAGGGGTTGAGCTCAGCTCCCCCTCCCTTCTCTGACGTGGGTGGGTTCCAGCATGGTGGGTGGATGGCTGGGGGGAAGGAGGAGGGTTCCAGCATGGCAGGCAGGCAAGGGAGGGAGGGAGAAGGCGAGCTCATGGGGGTGGGTGGGGGTGGCAGGTGGGTGGGGGAGGGAGGGGTCAAGCTCGCCTCCCCCTCCCTTCTCTGGAGTGGGTGGGTTCCAGCACAGCGGGCAGGCAGGCGGGAGGAGGGTTCTGGCATGGCAAAGCCGGTGGGCGGGGGAGGGAGGCAGGAGGCAAGTTTGCCTCCCCCTTCCTTCCCTGGGAGGGTTCCAGTGGCGGCAGTGTTCACTATTATCCATGGATTTTGCCATCCATGGTGGTGCCTGGAACCAATCCCCCATGGATATGGGTGTCCTATTTCATAAATATGTTAACAGGCATCCATTACAAGGATAATGGGGCATACATCTCTATTGCATATCTATTTAAACACTACCTTACCAGTATCAGTATTTTCCATCATCTTGGGGCAGTTTATAAGCCTGTCATTTCAACAGGAACAGTGCAAGCCATTATCAAACAGCCCTCTTCATGTGGTGGAGACAGGCCAAATGATGGTCTGATAGCTAGCTCTAGCTGGCTGTTTTTATCCTCTTCTTACGCCCACTCAGCTTGTCAGCTGTCCAATCAAAATTGTGATCTTTATCTATGTATGATCTTTATGCCAAGTACTGTATACTAGAGTTCTTTGCCTAATGTTCATGGTGTGCTTAGAAGTCTTTTCATAACCTGTCATCTAATGTCTCTAATGTCCTACTATCAGCGTTCCTTCCTGGTCAGTTGGTGTTCTTCTCTTTATTGATATTCCAATGAGTATTTGGCATTTTCCCCAGACTGAGGCAAGTTTCTTAATGATTTTGAAATCTACAGACACATCTTCTGATGGATTTATTAATTCTTACACTTTATATGACACGTTAGCGCACTGGTACCTCTGAGCATGTCAAGAGGTCCAGGCAGCAAAAAAGTATAGCAGAGTTTTCATCCTCTAGGCGAAGAAAATTAGCACACAGACACACGCTTGTGTCTAATTCCATTTCTCTTTACTACAGCATATTTAAAATATTTACAGAGTTACAGAAAATCCTCTCTGTGAACAATATCTCACAGCATTCAGCGGAAAAACAGTTTTGGTACTGCAAAGCCTCAGAACAGAACACAACACAACTGATACAGAGTCACATTGCATAGCTCAATAGCACACAGCTTACTGAGACTTTTGGTTCTCATGAAGATTACACCACATTCCTTTAGTGAGATAGCTCTTGCTTCAAGGCTACGTTCTCAGCCCTCTAATCTAGATACACAGGCCAGCTGCAGCCTGCTCTCACTGCTGGCCCCTGTAGGCTGTTATGTTACACATTTGCTCTTTACAGTACAAATTTATCACACTGCATGTCCCATAATCCTGACATTATATTTAACAATCTATAGGTTACACCTAGATTAATTCTGTCCTTTATAAGTATATGACCAGGGCACAAAGTGGACAACTGAATAATAAATGAAGGATTGCACAATTGATGAAGACTTCATTTCTCCACACATGTGGAGTAACTTCTTATCCCTCTTCAGGCCATTCAAAATTTGAAAGCCAGTGAGCTCTGCTTTCAAAAAGAAAAAACTTGCAAAGAAACCAATAAGTCTTCCATCCATTGGAAGGCACTTTCCTTCATTGTTGTCTGCACTGCTGCAGCTGGAAAAAACACCATTGGATGAGGCCTGTGTTGTTGAAACATACTCAAGATGAACCAAAGGAAAAGCTCATCTGAAGCGCACGTGCTATTGTGAATTGCAGCTAAATTACCCAGAAAATGGCCTCAAGAGCAGATATAAATCCAATAAGATCAATCTTTCATATTGCCTTGACTACATTACTTAAACACTGGTCTTTCATTAGAATTTTTCATGTCATCATCAGGAAAATTCAAGGTGCTCTTGGGATTTGCTCCATGTTGCATTTGTTGGTGCTGTGTGCCTTCAAGTCATCTGCAATTTATGGAGACCCAAATGCAAGATTTGCTCAGATGGGGTTTGACATTGCCTCCCTTTTAGGTTTCTATGGCTGAGCAGGGATTTGAATCCTGGTCTCCTGGAGTTCTAACCCAACACTCAAATCTCTACACCATGCTGGCTTGCTTTTAGATCAAGCTGTATCCTGAGGGAGATAATCTGAGCTGGGGAGTGGACTCTAGTAGGGCAGGAATTGTGCATCTTCTGGATATTGTTGGACTGCAACTTTCAGAAACCCTAGCTAGCATAGTTGATGGCAATGAATGCTGGGAGTTGTAGTTCGACAAGATATTGAGGTCTACACAATTTACATTCCTGATAATTTCAAATGACCAGGAGGCAAGCATTCCATCTTCTGGATGGATATTCCAATGTCCACTCTGGTGAAATTAACTAATTCATAACTAGCAGCCCATCAGAAGGAGGTCAGTCTTCACATAACTAACCTATTGGATGAACTACTCTTGTCTATTGGTAGTCACTAATGCAAATGTCTTGAAATAATAAACCAATTCATGAAGAATAAAATAAGCCTGTTAGTTGTACTACCAAAGCAGGGAAACTTCATGTTCAGATGATTGGTGGTTTTTCTAACATTTTCTAAGCATACTGCACAAACATTAAAGCAACACAGCCCTGGATGTTTTATAGCTATGCAGTGCAAAATGGAAAAGGGGTCAAACAGGAATACAGCCCCTTTCAGACATCCATTGCTCAAAAAATTACAAGCAAGTTTTTCTGGCCACTTGGGATCATAAACAAGACATGTCCATCATGTCCTGTGGTGTGATGTAGTGTAGCAGTGAGCGCAGATCAGGGCTGAGAACACAAGAACAGAAGAAGAACCATGCCACATCAGACTAGAGGCCTATCTAGTCCAGCAGTCTGTTCACATAGCAGCCAATCAGTTGCTCATGGGAAGCCCAGAAGCTTCAGTGAACAGCATCCTACTGCCAAGAGCTTCTAACAAGGTGGTAGAGCATATTCATGTCCAACTGGGCAACTGTAGGGTCCATGCTCACCTTGTACTGCACATACACAGCAGGACCAATAAACACAGTCTAATTTCCGTTATATGTGTTCACTAAACACATAGAAGAGATGATGAAGCTAAGGCTCAGTGGCTCCTCTCAACTCTACAAGCCTCTTCTAGGGGAGACTGTCTATGCCCCTAGTGTCAGCTCTGGCTTCTCAGCCTCCTGGTTAACTGAGAGTCTTGAAATGTCAAGCTTCCATGCTTATAATTGCTTCCTTGGTCATGCTCTGTCCTTTCCTTCTAAGAAAAAACTCTCCTTCACATTGCAATTGATTATCAGCAGTTGTGCACAGCCATATCCATTTGTTGATGACCGTAACATCTACTGATGGCTTGCACACATATGTAGCTAGCCATTCCAGATATTCTAAATGTGCATAGATAAACCCTTCTTATACCATACAGATTTTTTTCCTCTCTCTGGTGGTGGCTTTTCACATAAACAGCTGCTCTTCATCAAATGTTAAACAGCTGACTGATACTTAGGAGAATTCAGATGCCTCTTGCCGCCTCTTGCCACACAAGCAGCCTCTGGAGCAGTAACAAGGCTGCTGCACAGCAAGGGGTCCATTTTGGACGATGCCGTTTCTCTCTCGGCGTCGTCTGTGACTGTTGCAGCTAGCATTGAAGGTGGCCACGTTGTTGTTTGCTCACGGACAACTTCCGTGAATGAAAAACAGTGCAGCCACCTCCAATGCTAGCCGCAACAGTCACGGACGCCGCCGAGAGAGAAACGGCATCATCCAAAATGGACCCCTTGCTGTGCAGCAGCCTCGTTACTGCTCCGGAGGCTGCTTGTGCAGCAAGAGGCATTGAAAATCTCCTTAGACACAATGATGTATATACATATATAATGTTACCTCAACTTACCCTGCCTTCTATTGGTAGAATCAGTTATCTGCAATATCAATAAGAATTGTTCTTCTTGTTAGAAAATAATATTCATTACTGTACAGAAAGAAAACTAAATAAAATATTGAGCTTCGTTTTCTTAGCTGGCAAAAGCTTAAATCCTTACATTAGTCCCAACCAAAGTAGACCCATGAAATCAATAAAAACTTAATAAATGTTGACTTGCCAGTCCTTATTGATTTAATGAGACTAACGACTAGATTTAGGCCAAAATATCATTTTTAAAAAAATTAAGGTGCTTTTAAAATTGCTTTTAACTCATTTGTGATTCAAAACTATAATGGTTTTAATCGTGTTTTAAAGTTAGAATTTACTGTTTCTATTTGAATTGTTTTTAAAATCCTGTTGTGAGTCACCATGCATGCCAGTTTGGGGAGAGATGTGGGGTACAAATCAAATCAAATCAATCAATAAATAAATTCAGCAAACTAATGAAAAGCTTTTGAAGCAAAGTTGAACATCTGGAGAGAAATAATTTACTTCACATAAGTGGATAAAAGGTGTCCATTTTCTAAAAAAACTATCCCACTTCTGCCCTTTTTCTTTAACCCAGAAACCTATAACTGGGCCACAGCTGCTAAGTCTACATTTTTACAAGCCATTCTTTTCAAGTCAGAGTTTTAGGCCACCTCTACAATTTAGCACAGGACAATGATTTTCCAAATCTATTTTACAGATTTGTTCGCTTCATTTTACTGATAACTTGCCTAGAATAGCAACAGTGTAAAATAATGTCGTCCCTCCATCTCCTTAACAATTCTGTTCTTCAGATGTCTGCATCAGTGCAAGATTTGTCATTGCTGCTCTACAGCATCTGCCAACTGAGACGGTTTATTCACTCTGTCTAGTGGTAGGACTGGCCATGCTTTTGGTCTCACTGAGCACAACTCTTCATATGTTCTTAAGAGCACCTGATTTCCACCTTGCTTTGGCAGCTATATTTAGCACCTGCTAATCACAGTGTTTGCCTCTGTTCTTTGTTTGCCATGGAATCCTGGAATCAGCATGGATGCCAGGACTACATATTCCAAGGGCTTGAAGAGAAATTGAAGGGAAGAAACTGCAAGGGTACCACTTGGTTAATAAGCAAGCAAACCTGTTGGCAGCTCCTTCTCAGGCTACTTCAAGATCTATGATAGAGGAGAAGAAGTCTGGTGGCAGATTAACCGTGCAAGCAGAAAGCTCAAGGTTGCAAAGATATGACTACCAAGCCTGGAAAAGTTACTTTTTGGACTAGCGCTCCCCCAACCCCCCAGCCTGCATAGCTAATGGCCATATTGGTTGCAGCATTATGGGAGTTGTTGCTAAAAATCAGCTTTTTCAAATTCTGGTGTTGAGGGTCTTTGTTTTGTTTTTAGGCAAAGTGAGAGTGGGAAATGTATGGCCCAGATGGTGCAGGACTACAACTCCCATAATCCTTAGCCAGCAAAGCCAATGATTTAGGAATGGGAGTTGCAGTACAAGAATCTCTGGAAAGCTACGCATTGACCACTCCTGGTCCTGGAGAAGCAAGTAGTAGCTGAGCATATGGGGAAATAGGTACTGTATTGGGAAGTCTTCAGAAGACCTCTGTTGATATAATTTGTGATTTATGGGCAACCACTAAAAGTTTTAGTGTAATTCTTCTACCTGGCTGCCAGTGCCAATAAAAAAAAAGCCAGTGTTAAACTTCAACACAAATTGTTGGTCCCATATATAAGGAGATGAAAAAGAATGGGCGCCACCTCCACTGGGCAAACATATTTTGCTGTGATGTATAGAAACAATAAACTCAAAGAAATCCAAAAATTAAGGGTGAAAATCAACATATGTCTGCACACAAACATCTAGTAACAACTGGGAAGTCCCTTAACTGCCTCTTAATGAATCCTCTGTGCCAAGGCATTCAAATGCAGCTGGCAGGTTTCATCTTTTCCTCTGAATTTCTTTGCATGTGGGCCATAAAATTAATTCACATCCAATTTCTTTCTAGTGATCCAACATGCTTCCCCATGAAATTTAGTTTTACTGATGAGTCAGCATCACAGGCAACAGGAGAGGTGGGATCCACAATCAGTTGCAGCATGAGCTACATATTTGGAAGGTTATGCCCAATGAATGCTTTTAATAGTGCAACTTGATGTTCCCTATCTTGAAACTTTCAGATGTGTTGGACTACTACTCCCATCACCACACTGCTAGCATATCTCATTGTGGGATTGTGCCAGTTGTAGTCCAACATATTTGGATAGCACCAGGTTGGGGAAGGCTAACATCACTCATGCCTTCTGTTATGCGGAACTGTGCATCAGTTCCATCAGGACTGGGCAACTGTAGAGGAGGCAAGGGCCACTTTTCTCCCTCCTCCCCATTCACCCTCATGCCTCCCTGCGGGTTTCAAGCCTGTTCCAACACAACCACAAGTAATATACCATGTCACTTGTGCTTCCAGGAACTGGCTGAAATATGGCCAGTTTTCACCATTTGAGGGGCCCTTTGAGGGGTGTCTAGAGAAGTTATGGCCCTCCACAGACTATCCTTTCTCCTCCCCTACACCACATATATGACACTAAGGATCAGTTCAAATGTTACTGGCCTTTAGTGGACATAGGCAGACCCTGAGATTGGACATGTCCCACACCAAGCGGCAGTGGTGCCTCCCAGTTAGGTCTAAAACCTGGATGGGATCTACTGGAATGGGAGCCACCACTGCATGCAAGCCAGGCATCAATGTGCGCACAGGTCAATGTGATACTTCCAGTTCCTGCTTTCTACCAACCCATTTTTGTCCCACTCTCCTGAGATGTTTGAAACATCAGGTTGAAAAATAATGATACAAAATACAAGCAAACTTTTCTGGCTTCTTTTGGTAAAATGGCCCGAATATTATTGAATAATATTCAGCAAGACCATTTGTTACATAAGCAGAGCATTATGAGGTTATATTAATGTAGAAATCCCCCTTAAAATCCTTCCCTTTTGCAAGAAACTTCTAAAGGAGAGGTTGGAAATGTCGGGGGGGGCCTACACCAGCTATCTGTGCCCACTGGGGGTTGTGTCTGCTGTTGTTACATCATCAAGCTATGGGGAGCCCTGGTGGCACAGTGGTTAAATGTCGCTAATGAATCCACAACATTACAAGTTTGATCCCAAGGACTCTAAGGTTCACTCAGCCTTCCATCCTTTTGTAGGTCAGTAAAATGAGTATCCGGCTTGTGGGGCAATTAGCTAACACACACCGGAAACCACTTAATGCAGTGTAGATGTGTAAAGTACTATTGCTTAATAATTTCTGGCTGAAGAGCAGGGTATAAATACCTAAATAAATAAACAAATAAACAAATAACACTTTAGCAGCATAGGGCTAACAATTTTCCCCTTTAAAGTCAAGTCTTGTGTAAGCATACACTGCGTTTTAAAGCTGATTCCACTTCTGAGTGGGATTATTCTTTAAAACAAGGTGTGTACTCTGCACCCCATTATTTTTAAAGGAAATGTAGCCCCCCCCATCAGCACATTGCTGTATTTCAGCAGAGAAGCAGTATACAGTTGCCCCTCCACATTCGCGGCTTTCACATTTGCGGTTTTGATTATTCGCGGAAAGCCGCCTGCCCCCCCTCCACTCCGTCCCTTCCCAAGGCAGCGAAGGGGTTCTCAGGAATCCCTTCACTGCCTTGGGAAAGGGGGGGTGGAAAGCCTCCCTCATTCCACCCCAGTCCCTTCCCGAGGCAGCGAGGGACCCCCTACGCCACTTTGGGAAGGGCGGGGGGTGAGGGAGAGTGGCGGCGGGGGCTTCAGAAGGAATCCCTTCGCTGCCTTCAGAAAGGGGGGGTGGAAAGCCTCCCTCATTCCACCCCAGTCCCTTCCCAAGGCAGCGAGGGACCCCCTATGCCACTTTGGGAAGGGCGGGGGGGTGAGGGAGAGTGGCATCGGGGGCTTCAGAAGCCCCCATCGCCACTCTGGGAAGGGCAGGGGGGTGAGGGAGAGTGGCGGCGTGGGCTTCAGAAGCCCCCATCGCCACTCTGGGAAGGGCGGGGGGTGAGCGAGAGTGGCGGCGGGGGTTTCAGAAGCCGCCATCGCCACTTTGGGAAGGGCGGGAGTGAGGGAGAGTGGCTGCGGGGGCTTCAGAAGCCCCCATCGCCACTCTGGGAAGGGTGGGGGGGTGAAGGAGAGTGGCGGCGGGGGCTTCAGAAGCCCCCATCGCCACTCTGGGAAGGGCGGGGGGTGAGCGAGAGTGGCGGCGGGGGTTTCAGAAGCCGCCATCGCCACTTTGGGAAGGGCGGGAGTGAGGGAGAGTGGCTGCGGGGACTTCAGAAGCCCCCATCGCCACTCTGGGAAGGGTGGGGGGGTGAAGGAGAGTGGCGGCGGGGGCTTCAGAAGCCGCCATCGCCACTCTGGGAAGGGTGGGGGGTGAGGGAGAGTGGCAGCGGGGGCTTCAGAAGCCCCCATCGCCACTGGGAAGGGTGGGGGGGTGAAGGAGAGTGGCGGCGGGGGCTTCAGAAGCCGCCATCGCCACTCTGGGAAGGGCGGGGGGTGAGGGAGAGTGGCGGCAGGGGCTTCAGAAGCCCCCGCAGCCACTTGGGAAGGGCGGGGGGGGGGTGAGAAAGGCCAGAGAGAGGCAGCGCAGCCTCCTCCCCGCCCGCCCGCTCACCTGCCGCCCGCTGCTGTCCCCAGCCTTCCGAAGCGGGCACCGGGGCTCCAAAGCCCTAGCACCCACTTCAGAAGGCCGGAGAGAGGCAGAGCAGCCTTCTCCCCACCCACACGCTGCCTTCCCCGGCCTTTCTCAGCGGGGTCCGGGGCTCCAAAGCCCCGGCGCCCGCTTCGGAAAGCCGGAGAGAGGCAGCGCAGCCTCCTACCCACCCACACGTTGCCTTCCCTGGCCTTTCTCAGCAGGGTCCGGGGCTCCAAAGCCCCGGCGCCCGCTTCGGAATGCCGGAGAGAGGCAGAACAGCCTCCTCCCCACTCACACGCTGCCTCCCCCGGCAGGCTCCGGGGCTTCTAAGGCCTGGAGTCCCCTCAGAAAGGCCGCGGAGAGGCCAGGCAGGCTGGCCAGATACCCTCCCGCTGCCTCCCTCCCTCTGGGGAGGGGCGTGGGAGCAGCATCTGTTATTCGCGGTTTTTCCACATTCGCGGGGTTCTCAAGAACCTAACCCCTGCAAATGTAGAGGGACAACTGTATTTGGGAGGGTGGGTGTAGGTAAAAGTATATCCCTCATATATCCCCACTATGCATCATGTTATCCATCCCTCTTTTTTTTTCCTTTTTTTTTTTTTTAAGACACTTATGAATCCTCTTTTATGGTATGGTTCTCCCACATCCTCTGTTAACATGGTCCAAGATAGCTTCTTCCAAGCTGTGCTGGTGCAAATAAAAATAGGTGGATATCTGCAGGGTATAGTTCCATCAAATTGATGTTTTTTGACTTATTACGGATCCAAAGTTGGGAACAGCAAAGTATTTACTGTGACTGCTCTCCCCTGCCCACACACCACTTTGCTCCAGTCTCTGCACCATGCTGCTTCAATTCACTGGACATCTCTATGGGTAAGGCTTCTTCTGGGACAGTAACAAGGGCCCCTTGCAGTGCCTTTTCCAAATGTAAGTTCAGCTAAGACAAATGGCTCACTAAAACATCCAGAGAAGGGGGAGAGTGAGTGCTAGAGAGACCTTTTAAAAAATAGCCTTAACTTTTCATTCAAGAGAAAACCCTCAGGCTTGCCAGGCTTGGAGGGACTGGAAATTATACTTCTCGCTGAAAGGAGGGAGAAACCTAGAGACATAAAATGTTTCAGGAGGGGAAAAAAGCCAGAGGAAACACAACTTCCAATCAAGTCTGTGGAGATGGAAAGGCCTCCCTTGGCCCTTTACGCTTTAAGCAAAGATGAGTGACTTTATGGAACTCTGTATTGGCCAGTTATAAAAATCACTCACTAGAGGGAGACAAGCTTCACTGTGGCTGTCACATT